>NC_069455.1:35053-62614 GCF_026875155.1 Cherax quadricarinatus | reverse complement strand
AACCCTAGTGTTCCAGGTAATCGACGTGAGTGAGGTCGAGGGGCGGTGGTGGATTTTGAGGAAGGTGGTGTTGAGGGCGGAGGTAGGGTAGGATCTTGGTTTTTCGGGGTGTGACAAGCCAGTTGACCAATAGCAGGTCGTGGTGCTGTCTTGGATGTTGTCAGGTGAATGTTGATTGGAGGATTCAAAAGAGGATAGTCGTCGTTATAAATTATTAATTTTTCTTCATTCATCTGGCGCTTCAAAACTGACGATCTTCGGGATTATTTTCAAAATCTCATCTGATGGTTGGACTTGCAGGGAAGTTAAATGATGGCATGCGTTTAAGTTGCAAGAAGTTCTTTAAATTTGTCGTGTTGAAAGACCCAAAGGTTTTGCAGCATTTTGCATGTGAGCAAAATTATGCAGTAAAGAATTTGGTAGAGATATAGTCAGGTGGAGGTTGGGTAGTGAGAGGTGGTGGAGACGACTGTTGAGTGGCTTGTAGAATCTGGAAATGTTGTTGATTGAATTTTGCAATTGCAGCGAAATGAAGGAGAGGTTCCAGATGACTCTTAGCTTCTTCCTTCAGTTTCTTAGAGAGGATATCCTTACGCACCGGACATTTGGCTGCAAGAGTATGGTGGTCACTCTTACAGTTGATGCAGGTGGGAGCAGCAGTGGAAGTGCAAGAACGAAAATCGTGACCTCCCAGACCCACAGGTGGAAAATCTTCTTGTTCTTCACGTGACAGTCGGCAGTAGAGTGACTTTTACGAGTAGCATGTCCATCTTTGTGTTATGTATGTGAAGTGTTCAGGCTCAATCTGACGAGGGTTTGATGTAGTATTAAGAATGGCCGGGCCCATCAGACAATGCTCTGGTTCCAGGGTTATGTCTAGAAACGTGCCCCATGAGCATCGAGGAAGCGTTGGGGATCTTCACAACAGAGTCAATCTTGGCCCAAGTGTTGAGGTCTTCAACATTAACATTATTAACTACTATTAATTTTTTAATTTTCGATCACTGTTAGTTATCTCTGAGTTACCAGACCCTCCCATGTGGAGGCCAGTGGTTCGTTTGTAATGTTGCCTCCCTTTCCACTTCCCAAGGTGCGCCCTCTTTCTCTTGCCTTCTCTTCTGTTTAAACTTCTGGTTCATGTTTCCAATCTCCTTTCCGTGGGCCCCAGATGTCAACCTTCCACACTCCCACTTCTATTTTCTTGGTGCTTTCCCTAGTTTCGTTTTCTTCTAAGATACACTCCCTTAATCACTTCCCCAGGTTCTGTATTTTTTAGCTTTCCTATGTGATCATAGTTAGGTGTGGTCATAGCGGTTTTTGGCCTTTTCTGTTGATTTTTCTGGTTGCAAACTTTGTCTTTTCTTGCTTGTCTAGTCAGGTGTTGTCGCCAAGTCAGGGTGGTCATAGGAGTGATTTATAGATGTGGTCATAGTCAGGAGTGGCCATAGGAATAATTATAGATGTGGGTCATAGTCAGGAGGGGTTTTATAGATTGGTCATAGTCAGGAAGTGGTCATAGTGGGGTATGGTCATAGCCAGGTGTGGTCATAGTCAGGTGTGGTCATAGTGAGGTATAGTCATAGGTGTGGTAATAGTTAGGTATGGTCATAGTGAGGTATTATCATAGTCAGGTGTGGTCATAGTGAGGTTTGGTCATAGTCAGGTATGGGTCATGTGAGTTATGATCATAGTCGGGGTTTTGATATAGTGAGGTATGATCATAGACAGGTGTGGTCATAGTCAGGTGTGGTCATAGTCAGGTGTGATCATAGTGAGGTATGGTCATAGGTGTGGTCATAGTGAGGTATGGTCATAGTCAGGTGTGGTCATAGTGAGGTGTGGTCATAGTCAGGTGTGGTCATAATGAGGTATGGTCATAGTCAGGTGTGGTCATAGTGAGGTATGGTCATAGTGAGGTATGGTCATAGTGAGGAATGGTCATAGTCAAGTGTGGTCATAGTGAGGTATGGTCATAGTCAGGTGTGTTCATAGTCAGGTGTGGTCATAGTGAGGTATGGTCATAGTCAGGTGTGGTCATAGTCAGGATGGTCATAGTCAGGTGTGGTCATAGTCAGGTGTGGTCATAGGTGTGGTCATAGTGAGATATGGTCATAGTCAGATATGGTCAAAGTCAGGTGTGGTCATAGTCAGGTGTGGTCATAGGTGTGGTCATAGTGAGGTATGGTCAAAGTCAGGTGTGGTCATAGTCAGGTGTGGTCATAGTGAGGTATAGTCATAGTCAGGTGTGGTCATAGTGAGGTATGGTCATAGTGAGGTATGGTCATAGTCAGGTGTGGTCATATGTGTGGTCATAGTGAGGTAGGGTTCATAGTCAGGTGTGGCCATAGTCAGGTTTTGGTCATAGTGAGGTTTGTGTCATAGTGAGGTATGGTCATAGTCAGGTGTGGTCATAGTCAGGTGTGGTCATAGTCAGGTGTGGTCATAGTGAGGAATGGTCATAGTCGGGGTTTTTGGGTCTTAGTGAGGGAATGGTCATAGTCAGGTGTGGTCATAGGTGTGGCCTTTAGGTAAGGGTCTTTAGTCAGGCGTGGTCATAGTTAGGTGAGGTCATAGTCAGGCGTGGTCATAGTTAGGTGAGGTCATAGTCAGGCGAGATCATAGTCAGGTGAGGTCATAGTCAGGTGAGGTCATACCCAGGTGAAGTCATAGTCAGGCGAGGTCATATTCGGGCGTGGTCATATTCGGGCTTGGTCATATTCGGGCATGGTCATAGTTGGGCGTGGTCATAGTTAGGTGTGGTCATAGTTAGGTGAGGTCATAGTCAGGCGTGGTCATATTCGGGCGTGGTCATAGTCGGGCGTGGTCATATTTGGGGGTGGTCATAGTTATATGTGGTCATAGTTAGGTGTGGTCATAGTTAGGTGAGGTCATAGTCAGGCGTGGTCATATTCGGGCGTGTCATAGTCGGGGATTGGGTCATATTTGGGGGGTCATAGTTACTTGTGGTCATAGTTAGTGTGGTCATAGTTAGGTGTGGTTTCGTATTTAGGTGAGATCATAGGTGATGTGTGTGTGTGAGCGCGCGCTTTGTGTTTGTTTCCCCTTAGTTCTGTGTCTCCAGAAGTCCATCTGCGGGCCCTCAGATGACCTCCCTTCCTCACTTTCCCAGGTTCAGCGGGTGTTGGCCCCTCCCCAGTGACCTTGTTGGATGGTAACTTGGTCTTGTCTAGCTGGTCTACTGCCGAGACTGTCCAGGTGGGTGGAATTACAGGAGGGGACACACAGAAAACTGTGTCCTGTAATTACACCCACCAAGACAGCCTGGAACAGTAGTCAGCCAGACACGACCAAGCTGCCTCCCAACTCGGCCACCAAGCTGGGGTTTACTTTAGTGATAATCTCGGACTTCATTTAATTTAATAACGTGTTTATATTAATTTCTTTTGTTTTTACTTACGTAGCTGTAAAAAAATTTGTTTATGGACGTTTTATTTTGTGAATATCTTTGTCAATGTCAATCTATTTCTTCCCTCCAAGAAATCTGCAGCAAAAAAGTTACCAGCTTTTGTTTGTTGTAATTCGTCCATTTTTTTATGCAACAAACTCAAATGTCAAAAAATAAGCTTTACATGTACACTCAAATATTTATGTACCTCCGCACATGAACTCCACACACACACACACACACACACACACACACACACACACACACACACACACACACACACACACACACACACACACAAAATTCGTTCTATTTCTAGTATTGGTGGAAACTCAAATTTTTCATGCGCATATACAGTACTTCATTTTTGATATTAGTGACATACGGAGTTGTTGGGTCGATGACACCAGTTGTAAACTCTTGTATAGCAAATTAAGTCATGTTTTATCATACTCTAGAATTTGTATATAATATTTGTGTTGCTTCTCAAATGTTTTGTAGAAAAATTAAACTACACTACATAAAAAACTCAAAAGATAATAAAAGTTTGTGACGTTGTTTAATGCAGCCTGCCCAGGACGTGTCTTTGTTGATGTCTGCCATACTGTTTTATGTGAACGTTAGTGTAACACCATAAATGTTGAGGTCTGTTGTCTGTTGAACGGTGTGATCCACTATGATGTGTTTAATGTAACCTCAGTGTTTAACATATAAACTCATAATGGTCTAAGTAGATTGTGACCTAAATGACCATTGTATATTTCTTATTAATTAACCATAACAACTTTCAATTGATGAATATCCACTCCTAATATTTTTCAGGTGGCAAATCTTCATGTAAGATTATAATGATCTATCATACAACAAACTATAATTATTCTGAGACGCCAGAGTATTGTTGGTGAGGAAGCTGAGTAGAAAACATTGCCTGAAGTATTTCTTTACAGAGTATCTGAGGACCAGCAGCAACTACAGCACCATGATGTTACCTCAGATAATTATGATAATAAAACTACAAAGTACCATCAATAATTATGATAACACGAATACAAAGTAACATCAATAATTATGGTAAGAATAAGAACTATCAGTAATCATTAGGACGTATTTTTTCGTTATTATATTTCGATATTACCTTCACAAAATATTACTGAAATAACAGTAGAGATTAAACTTATTCAATACAAACATTTATAACAATATTGGTATCAAAATTTTTACGTCATTAAAAATAGTTGGTGAGAAGTGTAAAAAAATGACGAGGAATAACAGTGAAGATCATTATAACTTGATTAATATTGTATTTCTCTGGTATTTATGATTTATGATGCATTTTATTTTATTATGGTTAACTACATAAATATATTTGTAATACACGTATTTCCATAATCTGAGGACAAACTTTAAATATGTAAGTTAATTGTAAAATATTATAAATAAAGCGATAATAAATTCATTTTATGCATCATCAATAATACCTTGAAGAAAGTTAAAATAAACATTATTAATTCTCGATTAAGAAATGAATAATCAAGTTATTCAATAAAAATCGTGAACTGGGACTAATGGCAGCCAACAGTAGCATGAGTCCTGTGTTCAGGAAACTACCAGACCAGTAGTTAAAGTTTGAAGCTGATCAGATGAGTCATTCTTCCTGAGAGGCATCAGCTTTTAAATATTGAAGTCGTTCAGAAATAAACGCGATTTAACGGAAATATTTTTCGGAAATCTGTTGCTGCACCTTTATGCTGTTGTCGATTTTTTTGGAATCTTTCTCAAAAGCTTGAAGCTCCGGCACTGAGGGTTTTTGAAACTTATGTAAGACATTTCGGAATGCTGGGAATGTTCAACAGCTCAGGTCACAGAGCATGTGAACATGACATTTATTCAAAGAGTTTGGTCCCCGTTACCATTAACAAGTGTTGAAAATATGAAAGTGACTGGACGAGGCATTTTCGAGTTATGAGAGAAATAAAATAAAGTTGTTGGAAGAAGACAAGAATCATTCAGGCAGCCTAAAACACTTCTGAAAAGAAATCAATTCTAGAAAAATGTAAGAAAAACTATAAAAGATTGTGACCTGGACCTGGGAAGCATCATAACTCTGACAGTTGACCTCACGGTGTCGCTGTTCCCATTTTGTCTTCACCTATTTTTCACTGTCTTCGTTGAGTCTTTCCTTTATTAACTTCGATAGATTGTTATAACCTTCTTGTTGAAGTATATCAGCTCTTGTAAACAAAATTTAAACAGAGATTGAGATCTCGGGTATCACACAGTGTCGTCTTTTTTAAGTCACAAAACTGTCTGTGTGGTCATCACAAACCGTTTGTTGCATTATGCGAAGCAGCAGTTGCCAAAAATCAAGCCTTATAATTCCACTTGTATGTTCTCTACTTTTCTTCTGTTCCTATGTATCACTATACTTTTTATTGTTACTTGTTTCTCGTGTATTATTGTGTTTTATTGCTCTTTTCAGTACTGTTCTTGTACAGTTTTATAAGTCACTGTGCTGTTCTTCGGTGTTACAGTTGTTTTATGTTGATATGCTGTTTTTTTATTTTGGGTGTAATTTTAAAAGTATGTTGACTTTCCCCCTTCCACGCAGTGTCTCCATTCATGTTTCTCAAAGCATATTAATGTAAAATAACACTACAGAAGACCAAAAACTAACTCAGAAAAAAATTTACCAGCTGATCCGCAACCGCAAGTCCTACATATGTTGATCCTTTCAACCTGGCAAGTCTACCATATGTGATCCCGCAACCCTGGCAGTCAACCCTTGTTTATCCTGCAACCTGGCAGGTCTACCTGTTGATCCTACACCTCAACACCAATGGAGATCCGCAAACCGGCAAGTTACAAAAAATGTTGTTCTGCAACCCTGGCAAGTCAACCCTATGTTGATCCTGCAACCTGGCAAGTCTACCCATATGTTGATCCTGTAACCTAGCAAGTCTGCCATTGTTGATCCTGTAACCTGGCAAGCCCACCATTTTTGTGGATCCTGTAACCTGGCAAGTCTACCATATTGTTGATCCTGTAACCTAGCAAGTCTGCCATATTGTTGACTAAAACCTGGCAAGTCTACCATATTGTTGATCCTGCAACCTGGCAAGTCTACCATATTGTTGATCCTGCAACCTGGCAAGTCTACCATATTGTTGATCCTGCAACCTGGCAAGTCTACCATATTGTTGATCCTGCAACCTGGCAAGTCTACCATATTGTTGATCCTGCAACCTGGCAAGTCTCCATATTGTTGACCTGGAACCTTGGCCCAAGGGCTACCACATTGTTGATCCTGCAACCTGGCAAGTCTACCACATTGTTGATCCTGCAACCTGGAAGCCCTACCACATTGTTGATCCTGCAACCTGGCAAATCTACCACATTGTTGATCCGCAACCTGGCAAGTCTACCCACAAAATTTTGATCCTGCAACCTGGCAAGTCTACCACATTGTTGATCCTGCAAACCTGGAAGTCTACCACATTGTTGATCCTGCAACCTGGCAAGTCTAACCACATTGGTTGATCCTGCAAACCTGGCAATTTGCCACATTGTTGATCCTGCAACCTGGCAAGTTTACCACATTTTTTGATCCTGCAACCTGGCAAGTTTGCCACATTTTGATTATCCCCATACAGCTGTTCATACAAATATTTTACTATACTGTTAATTTGTTGTTTTATAGGACAATTTCCTCAGTGTGAGTCACAGTTCTGACTACACTGCTACACTGTAAATTGGGTATCTCACTCACCTGCGGGCATCTCACTCACCTGCTGTCATCTCACTCACCCTGCTGTCATCTCACTCACCCCCACTGTCATCTCACCACCCTGCTGCCCTCTCACCCCACCCTGCTGCATCTCACTCACCCCTGCTGTCATTCTCCCCCCTCACCCTACCCGTCATCTCACTCACCCTGCTGTCATTTTCACCACCTACTGTCATCTTTACCCACCCTGCTGTCATTTCTCCAAACCCCCCCCTGCTGTTCTCACCCCCCCCTGCTGTCATCTCACTCACCCTGCTGTCATCTCACTCACCCTACTGTCATCTCACTCACCCTGCTGTCATCTCACTCACCCTGCTGTCATCTCACTCACCCCACTGTCATCCACCACCTGCTGTCATCTCACCACCCTGGGTGTCATCTCATCCCCCCTGCTGTCATCTCACTCACCTGCTGTCATCTCACTCACCCTGCTGTCATCTCACTCACCTTGCCGTCATCTCACTCACCCTGCTGTCATCTCACTCACCCTGCTGTCATCTCACTCACCCTGCTGTCATCTCACTCACCCTGCCGTCATCTCACTCACCCTGCTGTCATCTCACTCACCCTGCTGTCATCTCACCCCCCTGCGTCAATTTTCACTCCCCACTGTTGTCACTCTCTCACCCTGCGTCATCTCACTCACCCTGCCGTCCCTCTCACTCACCGCTGTCATCTCTCTCACCCTGCGTCCCTCTCACTCACCCTGCCGTCATCTCACTACCCTGCTGTCATCTCTCTACCCTGCGTCATCTCACTCACCCTGCCGTCATCTCACTCACCCTGCTGTCATCTCACTCACCCTGTTGTTCCCCTCTCACTCCCCCCTGCTGTCATCTCACTCACCTTGCCGTCATTCATCACCCTCCGTCATCTTACTCACCTGCGTCATATCACTCACCCTGTTGTCCATCTCACCACCCTGCCGTCATCTCACCCACCCTACTGTCATTCCTCACCCAACCCTGCTGTCATCCTCACTCACCCTGCTGTCATCTCACCACCCTAGTTGTCATCTCACTCACCCTGCTGTCACTCCCCTCACCCCCCCGTCATCTCACCCACCCTACTGTTCTCACCCACCCTGCGTCATCTCACTCACCCTGCCCCGTCCATCTCACTCAACCCGGTTGTCATCTCACTCACCCTGCTGTCATCTCACCACCCTGCCGTCATCTCACTCGCCTGCCGTATCTTACTCATCCTGTTGTCATCTCACTCCCCTGTTGGGCACCCCACTCACCCTGCCGTCATCTCACCCACCCTGCTGTCATCTCACTCACCCTGCCCCCATCTCACTCACCCTGCTGTCATCCACTCACCCTGTTGTCATCTCAGCACCCGCTGTCTTTACCCCACCCGCTGTCATCTCACTCACCCTGCTGTAACTCCTCACCCTGCCGTCATCTCACTCAACCTGCTGTCATCCCCACTCACCCTGCTTCATCTTCACTCACCCTGTCGGCTCACTCCACCCTGCTGTCATCTCACTCCACCCTCTGTCATCTTCACTCCACCCTGCTGTCATCTCCTCACCTGTCGGCTCACTCACCCTGCGTCTCCTCACCTGCAGTCATCTGCTCACCCTGCGCCATCTCTCTCACCTGCTGTCATCTCTCTCACACTGCTGTCATCTCTCTCACCCTGCTGTCATCTCTCTCACCCTGCTGTCATCTCACTCACCCTGCTGCCATCTCACTCACCCTGCTGTCATCTCACTCACCCTGCTGTCATCTCACTCACCCTGCTGTCATCTCTCTCACACTGCTGTCATCTCTCTCACCCTGCTGTCATCTCTCTCACCCTGCTGTCATCTCTCTCACCCTGCTGTCATCTCTCTCCCCTTTCTCTCCATCCTCCACACTGCTGTATCTCTCTCACACTGCTGTCATCTCTCTACCCTGCGTCGTTCTCTCCACCCTGGTGATCCTCTCACCTGCTGTCATCTCTTCACCCTGCTGTAGCTCTCTTCACCTGCTGTCAGCTCTCCCCACCTCTTAACTTCTCAATAACCCTACCATCTCCATCCTTGGTCATATCCTCTGATCAGGTTCTCAGTCTTCATATCTATTGTGTGGGACTCACCTAATTGTGGTTTCATGGGTTAAGTCATAGTCCCGAACCCTCTATTCATGGATCCTACTAGGCCTTCCCCCGCCCCATAAGCTTTATCGACCTCTTCTTAAAGCTATAAAGTCATGGAACAGATTCTACGCGTGTGGTGTGTGTGGGGTGTGTGTGTTGTTGGGGTGGTGTGTGTGTGTGTGTTGTGTGTGTGTGCGTGTATGGGCTAAATGAAACAAAATCATCTGACCATAATGAAACATAATACAAGTCCACTACGCCAATCTCCACTTTCTGACAACTCTGGCCTGAAGAAAACTTCGTAAAATCCCTGGACCATCAGTCCCTTTAAATTCCAGGGTGACCCCTTGTTGGTGTGTCCATCTCTCAACATCCTGTCCCCTATCCACCTTGTCAATTCCCAGTATTTTATTGTGTGTGGGGGGAGGGGGGGTCGGCATACTAATCAATAATTCCACTATTCAGCCAACATTTAGACTGAAAAAAAAAAAATATTTTATGAAAAAGTTTTGCGACCACTGTCAGTCCGAGTTTAGCTATCCCTGAGTTCCAGACCTTGCCACCTTGTGGCCAGTAGTCGTCATTAGGGTCCCCCCCTCCCTCCTCTACTAACCGGGGCATCCCCAGGTCCCTATATCCAAGGTCCATCTGTGTCCCTCAGGGAAATTTTCTCTTCCCAATTTTCCCAGTAAGTTTGTCATTTCTGCTGTCTTCCTTTTTGCTTAAACCCTTTTGGATCAGTTTCCAGGTCCCAGTTTTTTATAGAAGAACAGTATGTAACACACAAGTAAAAACATTACAAAATTTAAAAAAGGAGGAATAACAATACATAAATACAATAAAAACACATAGAACATTACATTAATACACAAGTACGCAAAACAACTACAGAAACAACACAAAAATACCCGAACACAAGAGCAACTACTACTACAATAACCAAAACATATTGAGACATTAATAAAGAGTTGCAGCGGCCGGTTGTAGGATTCCTCACCTTAATTCTTTTTGTCAAACTCGAGTCTCAAGTTTGTTTTCTTATTTTCTTTCCGGAGATATTTGGTTTATCATTGGAATATTTTTCAAATATAGAAAGTGAGAAAGAGAAGACTTGGAAAATTGAAAGTGAGAGAGACTTTAATTGTTCAGAAATTATTTCTGGTTACTTCTTACTTTCCCAAACACAGGGTCATAAGTGTCGATTTTGCTTTATCTAAAACAAATTTCTTTCTATTTTGGCTTCTTGTACACTTCACATATTTATGAAGAATTATTAACATTTATATAACAATTTTCTTCATCCGTTAATACAGAATTTTATCAAAAGTTATTCATGAATTTCCTTATTTTCATTTTCAAATTTTCTGTGTAAATAATAGAATTTTACATGTGTGTGAGACACTCAATTATGTCGTGAGAATGTTCACACAAGTGTGAGACAGTGCAGATATGTGCGTGAGAATGTGCACACAAGTGTGAGACAGTGCAGATATGTACATGAGAATGTTCACACAAGTGTGAGACAGTGCAGATATGTCTGAAATGTTCACACAAGTGTTTAGACAGTGCAGATATGTGCATGAGATGTTCACAAAGTGTGGGGACCCGTGCAGGGTATGTACATGAGAATGTTCACACAAGTGTGAGACAGTGCAGAATGTACATGAGATGTCACACAAGTGTGAGACAGTGCAGATATGTACATGAGAATGTTCACACAAGTGTGAGACAGTGCAGATATGTGCATGAGAATTTTTCACCCCAGTGTGAGACAGGCGAAATTTACATTTAGAAAGTTACACAGTGGGAGACAGTGCAGATTTTGTACATGAGTATGTTCACACAAGTGTGAGGACAGTGCAGATATGTAATGAGAATGTTCACACAAGTGTGAGACAGTCAGATATGTGCATGAGAAGTTTCACACAAGTGTTTAGACAGTGCAGATATGTACATGAAATGTTCACACAAGTGTGAGAAAAGTGCAGATATGTACATGAAATGTTCACACAAGTGTGAGACAGCGCAGATATGTGCATGAGAATGTTCACACAAGTGTGAGACAGTGCAGATATGTACATGAGAATGTTCACACAAGTGTGAGACAGGGCAGATATGTACATGAGAATGTTCACACAAGTGTGAGACAGGGCAGATATGTACATGAGAATGTTCACACAAGTGTGAGACAAGTGCAGATATGTACATGAGAATGTTCACACAAGTGTGAGGGCAGTGCAATGTACATGAGAATGTTCACACAAGTGTGGACAGGCAGTATGACATGAGAATGTTCACACAAGTGTGAGACAGCGCAATAGTGCATGGGTTTCAACAATGTAGACAGTGCAGATAGTTACATGAGAATGTCACACAAGTGTGAGACATGCAGATATGTACATGAGAATGTTCACACAAGTGTGAGACAGTGCAGATATGTACATTTAGAATGTTCACCAAGTGTGAGACAGTGCAGATATGTACATGAGAATGTTCACACAAGTGTGAGACTGCAGATATGTACATGAGAATGTTCACACAAGTGTGAGACAGTGCAGATATGTTTCATGAGAATGTTCACACAAGTGTGAGACAGTGGCAGATATGTTACAGAGTGTTCACCAAGTTGTTAGGACAGCGCAGTATTTTGCATGAGAAAAGTT
The DNA here is from genome assembly GCF_026875155.1 of Cherax quadricarinatus. Classification (NCBI taxonomy): domain Eukaryota; kingdom Metazoa; phylum Arthropoda; class Malacostraca; order Decapoda; family Parastacidae; genus Cherax; species Cherax quadricarinatus. Next base: position 50,676 of record NC_069455.1, on the reverse strand, counting down.
CACACAAGTGTGAGACAGTGCAGATATGTACATGAGAAGTTCACACAATTGTGAGACAGTGCAGATATGTACATGAGAATGTTCACACAAGTGTGAGACAGTGCAGATATGTACATGAGAATGTTCACACAAGTGTGAGACAGTGCAGATATGTACATGAGAATGTTCACACAAGTGTGAGACAGTGCAGATATGTACATGAGAATGTTCACACAAGTGTGAGACAGTGCAGATTACATGAGAATGTTCACAACAAGTGTAGACAGCGCAGAATGTGCATGAGAATGTTCACACAAAATGTGAGACAGCGCAGATTGTACATGAGAATGTTTCACACAATGTGAGACAGTGCAGATATGTACATGAAATGTTCACACAAGTGTGAGACAGCGCAGATATGTGCATGAGAATGTTCACACAATTGAGGCAGGCGATATGACATGAGAATGTTCACACAAGTGTGAGGGCAGTGCAGATATGTACATAAGAATGTTCACACAAGTGTGAGACAGCGCAGATATGTGCATGAGAATGTTTTACACAAGTGTGAGACAGTGCCCGATATGTACATGAGAATGTTCACACAAGTGTGAGACAGTGCAGATATGTACATGAGAATGTTCACACAAGTGTGAGACAGTGCAGATTTGTACATGAGAATGTTCACACAAGTGTGAGACAGTGCAGATATGTACATGAGAATGTTCACACAAGTGTGAGACAGCGCAGATATGTGCATGAGAATGTTCACACAAGTGTGAGACAGTGCAGATATGTGCATGAGAATGTTCACACAAGTGTGAGACAGTGCAGATATGTACATGAGAATGTTCACACAAGTGGTGAAAGTGAGAATGTACATGAAATGTTCACAAAGTGTGAGACGTTTCAATTGGACAGAATGTTCACACAAGTGTGAGACAGTGCAGATGTACATGAGAATGTTCACCACAAGTGTGAGACAGTGCAGATATGTCATGAGAATGTTCACACAAGTGTGGACAGTGCAGATATGTACATGAGAATGTTCACACAAGTGTGAGACAGCGCAGATATGTACATGAGAATGTTCACACAAGTGTGAGACAGTGCAGATATGTACATGAGAATGTTCACACAAGTGTGAGACAGTGCAGATATGTACATGAGAATGTTCACACAAGTGTGAGACAGTGCAGATATGTACATGAGAATGTTCACACAAGTGTGAGACAGTGCAGATTGTAAAATTTAGAATGTTCAACAAGTGGAGACAGTGCAAGATATTAAATGGAATGTTCACCAAGTGTGAGGACAGTGCAGATAGTACATGAGGGAATTTTTCAAAAAAGTGTGGACAGCGCAGTATTTACATGAGAATTTCACAAGTGTGAGACAGTGCGATATGTACATGAGAATGTTCACACAAGTGTGAGACAGTGCAGATATTGCCTGGAAAAGTTCACAATGTGAACAGTGCAGATTAAAGTACATGAGAATGTTCCAAAAGTGTGAGACAGTGCAGTATGTGGGATGAGAATTTCACACAATGTGAGAAGTGCAGTTTTGTGCAAAGAGAAAGTTCACACCCCAAATGTGAGACAGTGCAGATATGTACATGAGAATGTTCACACAAAATGTAGACAGTGCGATATGTGCATGGAAGTTCACACAAGTGTGAGCGTGCAGATATGTGCATGAAATGTTCACACAAGTGTGAGACAGTGCAGAATGTACATGAGAATGTGAACAAGTGTGACGCAGTGAGAAAGTACATGAGAAATGTTCACACAAGTTGGGACAGTGCAAATTACATGGATGTTCACACAAGGTGAGACAGTGCAGATATGTACATGAGAATTCACAAAAGTGTGAGAAGTGCAGATTTGTACTAGAATTTCACCAAAGGTGAGACAGTGCAAAAGTACAGAAAATGTTCACACAGTTGAGACAGTGCAGATATGTAATGGAATGTTCACACAATGTGAGGATAAGGCTTTTTATTTGTAGTGATCATTTTGGGTAGTGAGATGTGTTTTGAAATAGTGTTTGGGGGTTTTTAATTCAATAAAGTAGCTGATAGTGATGCTTTGATTTTAATGATTGTGAGCATTATGATTGTGGTGTGAGGTGTAGAGATGATTTTCTAGTGGGGATTGTATTGTGGGGATGACCTTTGTAATCATGGTCACTATTTTTTGACTGTATGAATGTTTTTTGTGTGTGTTTTTGTGATGATTTTTTAGTATAATGACGTGAAAAAATAACCGTTGTGGGGATGATTTAAGTTTAGGAAAAGATACTGTTGTGTATGACACAACACACTACTACCACAACGTCCTACTACAACAACATTCACCCTACGCACAACGCTTCTTTATATAATGGCGATGCACCCTAGGCCAGGATGTACTTGCAAGCTTCATTGTCGTGAGAAAATTTGTTGTAGAAAAAAGGGAAAAAAAACTACTTGGAATAGTAAGAATGGCCCCAGAGTGAATCCTCTTAATCTTTTTCCACAATGTTTTTTCCAAACACTGACTTACCTACTATTGGCTGACTAATTTGCCTTTTTTTTTCAAAAACAGAATTCTTTTAAAATTCAGAAACATAAAATGTTTTTTTTTTGACTGTCTTCAAAATAATAGACGATGTTTTCTGTAACAAAATAATACTCTACAAGTTACCCATTTAAAGAGCAAATTTGACATTTAGGGGAAAAGCTATAAACCCTTTAAAAAAAGGGAACAGATCGCCTCTAAGGAAGCCTTGTCTGATCGACATCAAACTTTTACTTTGGTGGGTTTCTTTGAAAAAAAAGCTTGCTTTTTATTTTAAATTTTTGAAATTTAAATTTCCCAAATTTTTTTTTTCGAAAAAAATTTTTCTCGGTAAAACAGAAATCATTTTCTATTGCGAAACCCTAAAGGGTGGTTTATCATAACAAAAGTTCTTTAATTTTGGGCACCCCTGGGTACCAATTTTTGGATTGGAGAGAATAAAAAAAAAATGAATATGCTTTTCTAGTGAAATAATAAAAAATGAGAAAATTTTGTGTTTTTTTTTTTTTTAAGCTCAACTTTCCTTTTTTGGGACACATTTCAGCAACTTTTTCATTTGATTTCTCAGAAATTTTTGCTCTTTTTTTTAACGATTGTTTTCTTGATTAATTTGTTTTGGGGTTGAGTAATGTATCCGGGGAAATATTGATGAGACATTTGCTACCGGGGTATCTAGAGGAAATTTAATGTAGGAATATACCCACCAAATCATTTTTCCTTTCATCACTAACCCCATCCCGGTTCATTTTCATAACATCACTAACACCATCACGGTCCATCTTCACTACACACACAAACACCGTCACATTCATTTTCACTACACATCACAACCCTCACGTCTCTTCACTACACTTCACTAACCCGCACTTTCATCTTTTTTCACTCACTAAACCATCACGTTCATTTCACAAAATCACTAAACCATCCAGTTCTCTTCACTACATTCACTAACACCGTCACAGTTCATCTTTCTACACATCATAACCCACCATCACATTTTTCATCTTCATACACTCACTAACACCACAAGTTCATCTCACTACACATCACTAACCCCGTCACAGTTCATTTTCTCTACACATCCAAACACCATCACATTTTCTTTTCACTACACCCTAAACCCACAGTTCATTTTCACTACATTTAAATAACACCGTCACGTTCATCTTCTCTACACACACTAACACCATCACAGTTCATCTTCACTACACATCACTAACCATCACATTTATCTTCACTAAATCACAACCCCAGGTTTATCTTCACTACACACACTAACAACCATCACAGTTCATCTTCACTAACACACTAACACAATCACAGCCCATCTTCACTACACTTTACTAACACCCAGTCATCATACACATCACTAACCAAAGTTCACTTCAAACTCCAACCCCACAGGATCATCTTCACTACACATCACTAACACTATCACAGCCATCTTCACTACACTTACTAAAAACCACGTTAAACACTACACATACTAACACCACGTTCCTTTCCCTAACCCACATAACACCATCACGGACATCTTCCCTAACATCACTAAACAGTTATCTTCACTACACATCACTAGCCCATCACGTTCATCTTCGCTACATTATCACATTTCATTTTCACTAACTTCACTTCCCAAATCAACTTTCCCCTCACTTTTTAAACAGTCAAATAGCTTTTAAAATTGGGAAAGGTAAGAATTGTTCGGGACCTATTGTAGAATATTGTAAGTCTTGCACAATCAACTTCCTCATTTTTTTAAAACAGCAAATACAAAAAGAATAAAAAGGTGAAATTGTTCTTGGAAATATTGGGATCAAATTGTAACTTTTACCCCAAAAAAGTTCCTCACTATTTAACATCAAATGCATAAAAAGTTTAAAAAAGGTAAAAATTATTCTTGTAACCTACGATCGAATTTTTCCAAATGGATATGAAGAGAATTTCTCGGTTTGCCCCCCGAACGACCTTGGTCATCCCACTGCACAGCAACTTTTAACGGACTTGGGAAAAAGTTGATTTTCCATTGATTCTGGTCACACCTTCCGCTTTGACATAAAATCTCCATGATATGGGCTTAGTAAATTCATCAACTAAAAAATGTTTCCATGGACTCGATACTCTAAAGAAAAATAAAAATTTCACTGAACAATTAAATTTTACATCAAACTCCAACCCGAGTAATGCGCCATGAGTTTCATGTCTCCGACGGGCGTAAGTCTGGGTAGGGGATTTTCTGGGACAACACGTCCTGCCTTACCTTGTCCGGTCGGGATGCCGTCCCACTCAACGCGAAAAAAGGAAGACGGAAATTTTTCGACAATTTTTCTCACTTCCCCTGCAAAGTTTTGGGCCCAAAAAAAGAACCCCTTTAAAACGGGCTCTATGGTAGTGTAACCCCTGCTTCGTTATTTCTGACCACTTTCTCAGCGGGAACCCAAAAAGTAATCGTTAAGTTTCAGACTTGGATGGAACATCGTTGGAAGAGCTGATTACCACCAAACAGCCAGTTCCAATATTGATGAAAAACCCGCCGCGGGACAAGTACTGACCGATTTTTCTAAAGAAATTAAATTTCGTTTCAACCGGGCATTAATTTCCAAAAAAGACCAAAATTTTTTCTTTATTTCAAAAAATGCTTGCACCCCCTCGAAAAAAACCAAAACGATTGGCAAGACAGAAACAAAAAATTTGAGGAGCGACTGTGACAAAAAAAGTACAAAACACCGTAAATTCGTCATTTTACCAAAAAACGGGGGCCTTCAAGAGTTTAGTGTGCTGAGTGAGGGACACCGGTAAATACCACCAACCCCCTCTAACCAACACACACACACACACACACACCCCACACAAAACACACACCACCAAAAAAAAAAAAAAAAAAAAAAAAAAAAAAAAAAAAAAGGAACTCTGAGCAGCCACCCCCGTGGTGAGTTTGGGGTGTTTTTCTGACTGTCAGAAATATTTCAGGCAAATACCGAGAGCGCGTCAGTAACATTTGTTTATTACGTATATACACAACACCGCCAATCATCCTGCCTCCTACAAAACCAACTTGTACGCTTAAAGCTTTTAACTCCTTCAAAATTTATAAAATATCAAAATTTCCAAAAATCCTTTTTTAAAATTTTTATATTTTCACAAAAGCTTGTTTTAAAAATATTATTAATAATTTTTGTTCCCTTTTTTAATTCGGTGAATTTCAGCTTTCATTCATCTTTTTTTACGATTATATATTATAATATATATTTATATATATTAAAAATATAATATATATATAATATTATATATAAATTTATATATATATTTTAAATATAATATTTATATCATTTTAAAGTTTTTTCTTTTTAACGTACTTTAAATTTTCTTGGTTTATTTCTTTAATTTCCCCTTTTAAGATTTCATTTTTTTTAATTTAATATATTTTTTAAATAATTTTCAAATTATCATTTTTATTTTTTTTGGGTTTTTATATATTTACGTAAACGTGATATTGTAGTGGTGTACTTGTAGGGTGGACTTTGAGTGGTAGACTTTATTAAAGATACTTGTTGTAGTGATACTGGAAGCACTGAACTCGTAGTATGATACTCAAGATGAGTTTTTAGAGGATGTTTGTACAGTAGTGATCTTGTGTGTTGATATTTGTAGTGATAAATACTTTGTAGGTTGAATTTTGTAGTGAAATACTTGTAGTTTGGTACGGGACCCCTCATACTTTTAGGATGTAAAACAGGGTAATTCTTTAGGGGTTATACTTAAGGGTGATATTTGGTTTGGGTACGGGAAGTCTGAACATGTAAGTGATTTTGGGTGATCCTTGGGGATGGCACAAAAGCAATATTACTTTTAGGGTGTAGTGGTGATGCTTTTGTTTGATGTTTGTGTGGTTAGTGTTTTGGGGGGAAAACTTGAGTTTGATACTTGAGTGGTTGTACCATAAGGGCTTTTTAAATTGAAGGGTGAACCTGTAATGGTGATAGGGAAACACAAATTATAGGGGGTGATACCTTAGTGGTGATAATCTTGCTTGGTTATATAGGGGTGGTTTTGAGCTGATCTAAAGTGATGAACTGTAGGGGTGATACTTGTAGTGTTGATCCCTAAGAACTGTTACTGCTTTGGTGATATTTTAGTGGTGCCACTTGGGGGTGATTCGTGGGGATAGTACGGAATACTTTTTCCAGTACGTGAAGCTTAAGTTTTGATGCATGTAGTGAGTAACCGTAGTGGTATATTGAATTGTGAATTTTGTGTGGGGTCCTGTAGTGGTGATATTTGAACTGTGATATTTGTAGGGGTGGTCCCTTTAGTGTATATTTGAAGCGGATACTTGTATGGGGGTACCGTTTTTGAAGGCTGTGATACTTGTAGTGGTTACCTGTAGTGGTGATATTTAAAGCTGTGGTACTTGTAGTGGGGGAATTTGTACTTTTTTACTGCTGTAATTTTAGTTTAGTACTGAATTTAGTAGTCTTGTAGTTGTGAAAAATTTAAAGTGGTTATACTTGTAGTGGGGGGTACTGAACTTGTATAAAGATATTGTAGGGGGGTATTGGAAGCACGATACTTGAAAAATGAATTTGTGGTGGTACTGGAAAAATTTTTGTAGATGTATACTTGGACTTCGAACTTGTATTGGTGATTTTATAAATTTTTTTTGGGGGAAAGAAGCTGTGCATATCGTCCTGGAAGTACTAACAGTAGTGGGATAAGTTAGGAGACTTCAGGGGTGATATTTGTGTGGGTTTGTATTAGGGGTACTGGAAAAGGTAGTTGTATAATTTGCTTGTAGTGGTATTTGGATTACTGAGATTGTAGGGGTGGTACGGGAGAAAGAGACTTGCCATTGGAACTTGTAGTGATACGTGTTTTAGTGGTAGGGAAGTATATTTTGTAGTACTTATAATTTTGCATGTGATACTTGTTTTGGAGTTTTTGGGGGGTACATTTTCGTAGTGGTTACTTGAAGGGGGGGGGGGCTAGGAATATTGATAATTTTAGGGGTGTATTGGAAGTGATGAACTTGTAGTGAGAACGTGTAGTATGGCACTGAAAAAAAATTATAATAAATGTATTGATACAGTGATGTTTTTTAAATGGTTTTTTCTTACACCCGGGGAACTTGAAGATGTGAACTAGTAGGGTGGACTGGAAGTTTTGAATTTTCAGATGAGACAAGTGGGGGTATTGGGGAAAACTATTCTTAAAAGTGCAGATACTTTTAAGGGTGATACTTGTGTTGTGGTATTTGTAATACAGTACGGAAGAACTGGGACTTCTTGTAATAGGAAAGTAGAGGGGGATACTGTTTGGTGGGACTTACATTTGGGGATCTTGTATGGGGTGAGACTCCTGATCGCGGTTTATCCCCACCCCTGGTATGGCTTGAACTTTTCAAAAAACTCCTCTAATTTTTTCACAAGTTTTTTCCTTCGAACCGGATATGATCAGAAAATCAAATAAATTAAAATGTAAATACGACTTGAAAAGAGGAAAAAATAAATTTTTGTTCACAATAAATTTAATATTGTTATTTTGTAACTGATATTGTAATTGGTAATTTCTAAGCCCCGATAAGGGTATATTTCAAAAATCATACACATTTAATTTTCTAAAACCCAAAAAAATTCTTGTAAATTTAAAAGCTTATCAGAAAAATTGCCAAGGATAGATTTAAGGTAATTGAATAATTACTTTTAAAAGTTGCGCTGCTTATTTGTATGTTAAAAACTATGTTAATTAATTTTTTAAGGTCGAATCTATATATTTTCCAAAGGACTGTAAACAAAAAATGTAATTGGTAAAACATTATTATTAAAACAATACAATGTTAATGAGCCCCAGGGAAAATCATATAACCAAAGGCACAAATAATGTCTGTGAAACTGGAACAGTGTTAAATTTTTTAAAAAGTTTAGACCCACTAGAAGTAGATATGAATCATATAAAAAAAGTGCAAAAGAAGATAAAGATCGCGGAAAAATTTTGCAGGGAACAAAAAATAGAATAAAAATCAATCAATAATATGGACAAGAAGTGAAAAAATTGTTTTGTAAGCTATGGACTTTAAATAAATTAAGAGCCCTAAAAATGAGATTACCTTGAATTAAAAATCAATAAGCAGTTATCTACCTTGTAATGTAAAACATCAAAAATGCAGTTATCCCGTAATGAAAAAATCAATAAAGCATTATCACCTGTAATGTAAATAATCCCCCTCCCAAAATCCCAGATTTTTCGGCACATTTAACCAGGGGTCATTTGTCAACAAATGTTTACAATATTACACAGAAGTGGATGTGTTTTGAGGCACAAGGTAAAATTTTCAGCAAGGATGGACCGTGTAACTGTTGTCATTAATTTAAAAACACAGAGCAAAAATTATAAAAAAAAAATTAAAAAGCATTTAGAGTCAAAATCGAAACACTTTTAAACCCTCAAGTAAACAATATGATCGAATCGATCAATTTAGATACTGAGTGCTAAGTGCAACATAAAAGACTTTTAAGACTGTAGAGCGATCAATAATACCAAAAGGGTACTTCTCGTTGGAGGAGAGAAAAGTAGGGATCCAAAAAATTTAAATTTTAAACCCCAAATTTCAAATATTCAACCAAACAATTATAATGAGGTAACAAATAATGACTCTGATGTTTCTGTTAATTTCCCCAAAGGAAAGAAAAATGTCTCTGATGTATCTGTTAATTTCCAAAAGGAAGAAATGCACTAATAATTAAATTAATTCCATAATAAAAATAATATTGGGCCATATCGAGTGGGAGGGATAGGAAAAAATCAAACATAAAAAAAGAGGGTCAAAGTTTAAAAAAGGGGACCCCCTTAATGAAAAGTTAAAGCAAAAAAAAAGGGGTTGCTTTTTTGGGAAGGTATTCATTTCCCAAGAAAAATTCAAGCATATATTCTGGAATGTTTGAGTGGGAAAAAACGGAAGAATTAACAGTGTATCAGGGTCTGGGGGAATCATAATGCAAAGATTGCTAGCTAAAATTTAAATAATTCTTACATGTCAGAAAGAAAGACACCATAATGTAATGTGCAAGGGTGTGATGAACCCCGGCCAGCTTTACTTTATGTAAAATAACAGTGAAGTGAATGATCATGGAAAGCTGAAGTACCTTCCCGTATGAAGTGAATTTCGATAAAAGGGTAAATAAAAAGTTAAGTGTTTGGTAATCAGGGTCCCGCCACATAAAAAATATTTTTTTTAAAGGTATGACAGTGCAAAAAGGGAACCTGAAAAACTGAAATTTCCGGGCTTTTATCGACAAAAATCCCAGTTATCGGGACAGTGTTTATTAATGTCCCCCTGGGGGCTGAGAGGAAAGTACAGAGCGGGTTTTCGTGTAACCTAACAAGAGAATTTTAAAAATGAGCTTGGAAGCTACTGACGGCTTTAAAAAAATGGATAAAATTGGCACCCTCCTGTGGGAATATTTAGTAGGGGCCCAAAAAAATATTTTAAATTTTGGGGTGATTATTACCCCCATTTGAAATGGGATGCTAAAAAATTGGCTTCATCTCCCTTTAAAAAAGTGGGAGGCCCTTTTTTATGGAGGTTCAGTGCTTTAATAATGAATGACTAGACTAGTCATAAAAGTGGTCACTGTCGCCTATTAATTTAAAAAAAGGGACCCCCTAAATTTTTCCTTAGGAAGGTCCATGTTGAAATAGACATAAATTATGACAGCTGAAAAGCATCGAAATTGGTTTTGAATAATTCCAAATAATTCTTTTACCATGGAACAATACCTGGGCAATGTTAGTCTGATCAGTGACTCCGGTGGAAGCGAACAAAACCCGGGAAATGCCTACAAATTTTAAAAAGGCTTTTGGCCAATTAAAGGGACGTTTCAGTATTAAATACCCCCAAATTATTAACTGCAATCAAGAAAAGTTAATGAAAAACTACAGAATAAGTCCATAGAAAGGTACCTCCCTTTTAAAGCAGGGATGCTCACCACAAAACCCAAAGGCCCAAACCTTTGGGGCCCCCCAAAAACGTTTTGGTCCAAGCAGCCAGCTTTTTAAGGGAGGTCTTTTTTTTTTTTTCATCTCATCCCCCGCATGCATCGACCGACAGAGATTTTTTTTAAATTAGTGTTCGAATACCCCGTTTGGGAATTTTAAAAATTTTTAAAAATCCCCCTCGTCGGCGATGCATGCAGGGGGATATAAAAAAAAATCGAGAGGGGACCTGCCCCAAAGCGGGTGCCTTGGACCCAAAAAAACTACGTTTGCTGGGGGCCAAGGTATTGGGGCTGGGGTTCGGTGGTAGAGCACTTCTTCCTTGTTCCCAAGGGGCGTATTCGAAGTCTTTCGTTAGATTAAATTTTTTTTTTTAATATTTTCGCCGTTCGGAAATTTTAAAAACCCCACACACACACACACAGAGGATGTTCCAGAGATTGGCACAGTAACAAAAGGGACACTTTGGGAAATTGAAGACCAGATAATCACAGGGATGTTAGGAAGTATTTCTTTAGCACAGAGGGGCAGTAAGTGGAATTTTTTGGGGGAAACGTGTAGTGGAGGCAGGATCCATAAAGCTTTAAGCAGAGGGATATAAGCCACAGTTCAGGGAGAGTGACCTAGTACGAAGTGAAAGGCGGAACACCTACCCATGTTTGTGAGTGTGCGGGACCCCCCCCCCCAGGTTATGTGAGTGTGCGGGAAACCACCCGTGTTCTGTGAGGTGCGGGAAACCTACCCCCGTTTCGTGATTTGCGGGGGGACCTCCCCGTGTTCTGTGATGCACGGGAACCCCACCCAGTGTTCCCTGAGGTGCGGGACCCTTCCAGTGTTCCGATGTTTGGGACACCCCCCCCGTGTTCGTAGTGTGGGGACACCTACCCAGTGTTCTGTAGTGTGGGGACACCTACCCCGCGTTTGTGAGTTGCGGACCCTACCCCGTTTCTTTTGAGTGCGATGGAGACCTACCAGGTTTTGTGAGGCGTGGGGGCCACCCATGTTCGTGAGTGTGCGGGGAACCTTCCCATGTTCTTTGGGGTGGCGGACACCCACCCCGTGTTCTGTGGTTGCGGGACACCCCACCCAGTGTTCTGTGAATGGGGGCACCTACCCCTTTCTGGAGGTGCCGGACACCTATCCAGGTTCGTGAGTGTCGGGACACCTACCCCGTGTTCTGTGAGGTGCCTGACACCCCCCAGTTTTTCTGTGATGTGCCTGAAACCCCCCCCATTTTCGTGATGTGGGGAACCCCCCAGTGTTCTGTGATTCGCAGAGGCCCACCCGTTTTGTGAGTGGTGGGGGCACCTACCCATGTTCTGGAGTGTGCGGGGGAACCTACCCAGTGCCGGAGTGTGCGGGACACCTACCAGTGTTCGTGAGGGGGCGGGACCCAACCCCAGTGTTCTGTAGTGTTTGGGGCCCTACCCAGTGTTTGTAGTGCGAGGGGCCCACCCCGTTTCTGTGGTGCTTTTAAAAGCACCCCGTGTTCTGTGGTGTGCGGGACACCTTCCCAATTTTTTTTTTAGTGTCCGGGAACAACCCGCGGGTGCTTCTATTGCCTCTAACGGCGAACCTAGATAAAATGCTAGATGCATTACAATACGCCTTTAGACGCTACTGTGATGAAATATCTTGGTTTAGGGGGCGTAAATCACACCTTTTGGTTTGCTTTTCATGATCGTCGAAAAACCCCCTGCCAAAAAACGGGGGCCCTTTCAGTCAAATTTCTCTTGTTTTCATTTTCTAATGTAGCTGTTTTTTGGGTTTCCTGACGTACGTTTAGAAGACATTACAAAATTTGCAACTGGTCTTTCTCCTGTTTTTGTAAACAATTCTGATTATTCTTATTTTATCCATCAACTTATTTTGTTATATAACAGACACCAATATCCTCTATCATTTTGAAGTCCAATAATAATCCGCAGCGGCCCTCTCGACTCAGCTGGTTAACACTGCATATCTTTTCCCTTCCCTGCCTAAATTTTGGAATAAAAGATCTTTACTTCAATGAGGAATTGAAAAATTTTTTCAAGTTTTAGAAAATATTTTACAATTCTTTTAATATCCATCATTCCTGCCCACTTCTCTTCTGGCAAAGTGGTAAAGTTGATGACCATTTGAGAAAAAGACAAGTTGAGACTTGACATCATCAAAATTACCCCCCCTTTCCCAGACCCCCAAATACCCACCCCCAACACATACACACACACAGTATGAGGAAGGAATGAAGGGACTCCACAAAGACGGAGAGGTGGGGTACACCATCAAGTGTTGTACACAACACATGCAACCGAGGAAGAAATGAAGAGGCTGCTAAGGGAGCTAGATACCTCAGAGGCGATGGGGCCGGATAACATCTCTCCATGGACCCTGAGAGAGGGAGCAGAGGCGCTGTGTGTGCCACTAACAACAAATCTTCAAAACATCTATCGATACAGGGCGACTACCTAAGGTATGCAAGACAGGAAATGTAGTCCCAATGTAGTCCCAGTTTTTATAAAAGGAGACAGACACGAGGTATTAAATTACAGACCGGTGTCAATGACGTGTATAGTATGCAAAGTCATGGAGAAGATCATCAGGAGGAGAGTGGTAGAACACCAAGAAAGACACAAGCTTATAAAGGACAACCAGCACGGTTTCAGTGAAGGAAAATCCTGTGTCACAAACCTCCAGGAGCTGTATGACAAGGTAACAGAAGTAAGACACGAGAGAGAGGGGTGGATAGACTGCATTTTCTTGAAATGCAAGAAGGCCTTCGACACAGTTCCTCAGAAGAGGTTAATGCAAAAGCTAGAGGATCAGGCACGCATAACAGGAAAGGCACTGCAATGGATTAGAGAACATCTGACATGGAGGCAACAACGAGTTATGGTACGTGACGAGGTGTCAGAGTGGGCGCCTGTGACGAGCGGGTTTCCACAGGGGTCAGTCCTAGGACTTGTGCTGTTTTTGGTATATGTAAATGGCATAAAGGAAGGGATAGACTTAGAAGAGTCCCTGTTTGCAGATGATGTGAAGTTAATGAGAAAAATTAAATCGGTCGAGAATCAGGCAGGGCTACAAAGAGACCTGGACAGGCTACAAGCCTGGTACAGCAACTGGCTCCTTGAATTTAACCCCGCCAAATGCAAAGTCATGAAGATCGGGGAAGGGCAAAGAAGACCGCGGACACAGAATAGTCTAGGTGGCCAAAGACTGCAAACCTCACTCAAGGAAAAAGATCTTGGGGTGAGTATAACACCGAGCACATCTCCTGAGGTTCACATCAATCAGATAACATCTGCAGCATACGGGCGCCTGGCAAACCTGAGAATAGCGTTCCGATACCTCAATAAGGATTCGTTCAAGACTCTGTACACCATATACGTAAGGCCCATATTAGAGTATGCAGCACTAGTCTGGAGTTCACACATGGTCAAGTACGTCAGGAAATTAGTAAAAGTGCAAAGGTTTGCAACAAGACTAGTTCCAGAGCTAAGGGGAATGTCCTACGTAGAAAGATTAGGAGAAATTGGCCTGACGAGAATGGAGGACTGGAGGGTCAGGGAGACATGATAACGACATATAAAATACTGCGAGGAATTGACAAGGTGGACAAAGACAGGATGTTCCAGAGATGGGACCTAGAAACAAAGGGTCACACTTGATAACTGAAGACTTATATGAGTCAAAAGACTGTTAGAAAGTATTTCTTCAGTCATAGAGTTGTCAGGAAGTGGAATAGCCTAGAAAGTGATGTAGTGGATGCAGGAATCATACATAGTTTTAAGACGAGGTTTGATATAACTCATGAAACAAGGAGAGACAAGACCTAGTAGCAATCAGTGAAAAGGCGGAGCCAGGAGCTGTGAATCGACCCCTGCAACCATAAATAGGTGAGTACACACACACACACACACACACACACACACACACACACACACACACACACCACACACGCACACACACACACACCACACACACACACACACACCACCACACACCACACACACACCACACACACACACACACACACACACACACACACACACACACACACACCACCACACACACACACACACACACACACACACCACACACGCACACGCGCACACACACACACACACACACACACACACACACACACACACACACACACACACACGCACACGCGCACACACACACACACACACACACACACACACACACACACGCACACACAACACACACACACACAACCACAACACACACACACACACACACACCACACACACAAAACACACACACACAATGTGTTGGAGACAGTGTAGTGGGTCATAAGCGCCAGGCTCCGGGAATCTTAGTGCTTTTAGAGCGTGTTTTAGCAGCTAGAAGCAACCAGTGTTAGTGAGAACGTCAGTGAACAACCCTACAAGTGATAACCAATGTATTAACAAAAATAAATAAGGTAAAGGCGAGAGAAAGCCTGAAATTATACAACAAAATTTCAAAGTGCCAGTTCGTTGAGGCCTAGTTGCCACTTGTTGCCACACTGTTACAAATATACAAAGTACAAAGCGAGTGACTAAAGAGAAAATATCAAATAGAATTTAAGAGAGGTTGGCTAACGAGAAACTGTGATGTAGCACACAGCCAACGTGAACAAGCTAGCCAGAAAGGGTATATATATATATATATATATATATATATATACATACATATACATAATTATATATAAGCAGAGGTGGTGGCAGCAGTAGGCCTGAGGAAGTAGGCCGCCATAACAGGTTGGGTCATCACAAATAAGAAGTGTACTTACCAAAAGAGAAGTGTAAATTATAAAAGTAGCAGTATACAAGTGATAAGTGTGGTAAATGAGGACTCAAAAGGGGCAACGAGAAAAGAATAGCTGAAGAAGTCAGAGGTGGAAGGGCGAGGTGCACGAGTCATCGTACAGCGAGCATCGTACAGCGAGCATCGTACATCAGGCATCTGCATGGACGTCCCCTCTGAGGAGTAACGTACAAATCACCTGTTTTGTGGTTGGCGGAGGTTTTGAGTGGTAGAGCCGGCCCTACGGTCACTGTACTCGCTATCAAACCCTGCCCAACATTTTATACAACAAACCCA
>NC_069455.1:27500-34553 GCF_026875155.1 Cherax quadricarinatus | reverse complement strand
AGCAGAGACAGAGACAGAGACAGAGACAGAGACAGACAGACAGAGAATGTTTGCTTGTGCGTATCCTTGAGTGTGTCTGTGTGTCTGTGTGTCTGTGTCTATGTGTATCCATGTGTGATTCTGTGTATTCACCTAAATGCTCCCTTATATGTGGTTCCATCAGTCGATTCACAGCTCCTGCCCCAGCCTCTTCGTGGTCGCTACTAGTTCCACTCTCTACGGGCTTCAAAAGCTTTATCGTAACTCTTCTTAAAACTATGTATGGATCCCTTTTCTACCAGTACACTCTCCAGATTGTTCCACTTCCTAACAACTCTAAGGCTGAAGGAATACTTCCTAACATTCCTATGACTCGTCTCAGTTTACAACTTTCAGTTGTGTCCTTGTGTTCCTATTTCTTTTCACTGAAACATTACGTTACTTGTTCACCGTATCAGTTTCTCTCATTTTGAATGTCGTTATCATATCATCCTAGTACTCCTGTCCTCCAGTGTCATCAGCCTGAGTTCCCTTAAAAAAAAAATGCCGCGTCAGCGCATATTACGCAAGGCGCTGTCACCATGCCTGTTATAAATGACTGTAATTCCTTTTAGAAACATTGTACAAGGATAATAATTATACCAGAGTGTAGCCAGAAAGTTCAGCTATTTTTTGGTAACAATAACTCAATTTTAATATTTTTTCGATTTTTTTTTTTTGCTCCGCGCGCCGGCTACCTGATGCTCTCCTTAACTTCTCATTGGACATACCCCTTAGCTCCGGGACTAGTCGTGTTGCAAATAGCTGTATTTTCTCATGTGTGTGTGTGTGTGTGCGTGCGTGCGTGTGTGCTCACCTATTTGTGGTTGCAGGGGTCGAGTCACAGCTCCGGGCCCCGCCTCTTCACTGATTGCTACTAGTTCCTCTCTCTCCATGCTCCATGAGCTTTATCATACCTCGTCATAAAACAATGTATGGTTCTTGCCTCCACCACGTCATTTTCTAGGCTAACATCCTAACATCCCTCTGACTCATCTGAGTCTTCAACTTCCAATTGGGACCCCTTGTTTCTGAGTCTCATCTCAGGAACATCCTGTCTCTGTCCACCTTGTCAATTCCTTGCAGTATTTGATGTAGTTAACATGTCTTCCCTGACCCTCTTGTCCTCCAGTGTCGTCAGGCCGATTTCCCTTAACCTGTCTTTGTGTGTGTGTGTGTGTGTGTGTGTGTGTGTGTGTGTGTGTGTGTGTGCTTGGTAAGCGTCATTGCATCAGTTTTATGACATAGTTCTCTAATTGTATGATATTTTTTCAAGCTTATAATGACTCATATTAAGTACTATGGCAACACTTTAATATTTGCCATTTTCTTCCAGCTGTTAAAATAACAATACTCTTTCTTAAATAAACAATGAATTCTTCTTATCATTTACAGGGTCTTGTAATGGGCTTATTTATTGCTAAGAAAACAATAATTCTAAGTGCTGAGAAGTGTAAGTGCTCAGAACTGCTGTTCTGCTTGAACAACACTCTCTAACTTGTTTAATTGCTTCGTAACTTAAGGGCGGCTGGACTTCCCCAGGTAACCTCCTGATGCACACCCTTTACACTCAGTCAACCTGAGCTGTGTTCACGTCTCTGTGAAACACTTACACTATACCATGTGTTGGTCTTCATCTCAGGTACTTGTTTATACTCACCGTTATTTTTGTGCTGCACTTGCAACTTTGCTGTGATCTTTGTATCTTTATATTATTTGTCTTGTGGAGACTTTATGATAGATTTCTTACGTGGGGTGATGTACTTCTACTCACTGCATGCACAAAGTTCTGTATTGTTACTACTGTACATTGTTCTTCTTACCTGGAATACTGGAGACTGACTTGATTGTCACTCGAAACCTCCTTCTAAAGTCAATAATTTTTGGTACAAGACGTATTTGTGAGATAAAATAAACTTATTTAATTCTCCTTTGTTTTACCATACTGGTGTTGAAAAAGATATTTTAAGATGTAAAGATAGCATAAATATGCACTTCTTTGTTTAGTATATTCCAAAGCTGGTGTTTAAAATAGTCATTCAGTTTGTGATTGGAGTGTGATTGTTTACCTCACACACTGCTAGAATAGTTAGACGATTATTTCAAGCACTAGCAGTAAGGAAAACAATGAATTTCCTCTTATGACCTGACGTTATCAGACCTGTTGACAATATCATCTTCATCATCTCTGAGAAAAACGCTTCCTCTGTCTCTCCTGTCCCTTCCACTTTCCAGATGTCTGATGTGTGAGTCTCTGGCAATGAGTATTTTCTTACAATGACTTCTTGAAGTGTTCAATGTATTGGTCTCCTTGTCAACAGTCGAATACTCGTCCTGGACGAACAGCAATGTGGTTTCAGTTCTTCACACTTGCTTCGTCAACCTTATTCAATTTCATTTTCCACTCTCTCCTGGAAAACACTTTCCAGGAGACCAACCATTTTACATTGATTATTTCCCTTAAAGATCGAAAAGGCACAATACCGTGACTGGAACAACACACAAATAAACATTATCGTTATTTGTGTGTTATTACCCTCATCCTCCCACTTATTAGATACAAAATTTCACATTTTTCAATCTGAGTATTAGAAGCTCTTCCTTTGCAGTTCTCAGCTCTTTCATGTTATTAATTTTATTATTATTTATTATTATCAAAACGAAGCGCTAAACCCACAAGGGTAGCATGTTTCACAGCTTATTAAAAAATCACACACCTAAGCCTAGTGGACCACGCAGAGTTCCCTGACGACTGACCCATGGAAAGTGACTGATTTGTGCTGAACAATGTATCATGGAAGATACATGGTGATACACATGGAAGGATTCTTGCTGAATGATACATAGTCAAAAATATACAGTGAAGAATAAAGCACAAATAACCCGCACGCTGGAGGAATAATCTTTATGGCGACATTTCGGTCCAACTTGGATCCTTAACTAGTCACACAGTGTAACCAGTTAATGGTCCAAGTCGGACCGAAACGTCGTCATCATAAAGTTTCTCCTACGTGCGGGTTATTTTTGTATTCTTCCAGTCATGGTATTATGCCTTTGTGTTGCTAATGAAGAATACATGATAAAGAAGACAGGGTCTAGGATGCAAGAGAGGGATACATGCAGGATACATAAATGAGGATACAGCTGAACAAATATTTCATACAAGTGGAGAGAAGAGCTCCCTTGGGATGTCTTCCTTCGTAAAAGACAGCAGCTTTAACTGTCGTTTTTCACACGTTGAAGCTGGTCTCTCCCGTTGACCACCACCATTGTCCACTACCGTTGACCACCGTTGACCAATCCCGTTGACCACTACCGTTGACCAACCCCGTTGACCACCACCCTTGATCACCACCAGTGACCAACCCCGTTGCATCTGGTCACTCTTATTAGGCTACTCCTGCAGAACTGCTACCATTGCAAAAGCTCACCTGCGTTCCAAGAGATTGCTTCCATTGCAACATATCATTGTAGCAGCTATCTGCCAATGCAACACCACAGTACTGTTGCAACGGGACAATACCACTGTAATATCTCGGTATCGCTGGAACTGGATATTATAGTTCCAGAATGACACTTCCGTTGCCACAGGACACTTTCTGTTGCAACATTACAGAACCGCTTTCGCATAACACGATATTGCACCCGAGCTATACCACTGCAACCGGCGATTATAGCTGCAACAGGGAACTACTGTTGCCACAGGATACAACTATCGATACAGAACCCTACAGTTGCAACAACTCACTAAATTTTGAATATGACCGTTGAAGTAGATCACCTCCGTTGTAACTGTACACAACCGTTAGAGCACCAATATACTGCTCCAACGGGACACTACCATTACAACATTGTTCTACCGTTGCAACAAGACAGGTGAGTACAAATAGGTGAGTTTACACACACGCACACACACACACACACACACACACACACACACACACACACACACACACACACACACACACACACACACACACACACAGACGAACCAGGGAGGAAAGACTGGGAGTTAGAGCTCCAAAAAAGGGAGGAAGAGTGGGGAAGGAAGATAGAACTTGGTAAGAAAATGGAGGAGCGGATAGCTGAAGAGTGCAGGAAGTGGGAAGTACAGGTCTTAGCAGCAGAAGCTAGGATACAGTGCTTAGAAGAGAAACTGCAAAGCCTGAAACAGATTAGAGAGACAAATGACAATTCAGATGTGACATCAGGAAATTCAATGTCAGGCGCAGACAAGGGGACGGTAAGCAACAAAGGAGACATGCCGTACGCGAAGGCCCTATCAGACCCACGTGGGGCCAGGGAAAAGACGAGGAGCACACTAAGATCAAATGACAGGTCCGAAGACAATGAAGGTAGGCTATATGCAGAGATTCTAACAGCCAACTGCAGTAGAAAGGGACAGCTGGTCATGAAAGACAGTTCACTGAGAATATAAGTTTCAGATATGACAGCTACTGAAGGCAAGAACATGTCAATGGAAGGAAATAAAATGCCTCAGAGGAAGCAGATGGAGACTCAGTGGGAGGAGGAAAGGGCGAGGTCAGTTTTTATGTACGGGCTCCAAGAAGCCAAGGGGGACAACTCCGAAGAAATAAAACAGGAGGAGAAAAAAATGATTGAAGGCATCATGAAAACAATAGGTGAGGGCAATATGACCCAGGTGACAAATTTTCAGAGAATTGGGTGGTTTGCGAGTGGAAGGATACGGCCTGTCAAAGTAATTTTCAAGGAAGAATCAGTTCGAACCAGGATTCTGCAAGAGAAAGCAAGACTGAGGGGCAAACAGGGATACCAGAGAGTATACCTCGACAACGACAGAACACAAGAAGAAAGGACTACACTGAAAGAGAGGGTACAGAGACACAAGGAGGAACGAGAAGCAATGACGAAGATGAGCAGGACCCAGACACAGGATGAAGGACAAACACACCCCACAGAATCTCCCACCAAAAAACTCCAACCGCGACATTCCCAACGCAACTGAGCAACCTATACTACAACCCACTCACTGTTCCCTCTGCCACCAACCCCCATATCACAAACCTCACCCCAACAGCTGTCCCTTATGGGCATTCTGAACCCACCCCCATCATCACAAACCTCACCCACACCACAGCCCCATATAGGCCCCCACCAAGGCTCTCGCTCCCCCAACCCCAATATTCTTGCATGACCACAATGATAGAAAAAAAAACTGAAAGTTTGGTACACAAACGCGGATGGAATAACGAATAAACATGAGGAGTGGAACGAAAGAATCAGTGAGAAATCCCCAGACATCATAGCAGTCACATAAACAAAACTCGCTGAGACAATAACAGACACAATCTTCCCAACGGGATATCAGATCCTGAGGAAAGATAGAAGGAGTAGAGGGGAGGAGGGTTTGCACTGCTCATTTAAAACACCGATGGGGATTTGAGGAAATGGAAGGCATGGACATGATTGGAGAAAGAGACTACATCGTAGGTACAATTCAGTCCGGAGAACATAAAGTAGTCATTGGAGTGATGTATAACCCACCACAGAACTGCAGGAGGCCAAGAGAGGAGTACGAAGAAAGCAACAGGGTGATAGTGAACACACTGGCTGAGGTGGCAAGAAGAGCTCACTCGAGCAAAGCAAAGTTACTGGTAATGGGCGATTTCAACCACAGGGAGATCGACTGGGAAAACCTGGAGCTACATGGGGGTCCGGAAACATGGAGAGCCAAGATGATGGATGTGGTACTTGAAAACCTCATGCATCAACATGTCAGGGACACAACCAGAGAGAGAGGGGAGGATGAGCCAGCAAGACTGGATCTTGTGTTCACCCTGAGCAGTTCAGACATTGAGGACATCACTTACGAGAGGCCCCTTGGAGCACGATCACGTGGTTCTGAGTTTTTGATTATATAGTAGAGTTATAAGTGGAGAAGGTAACAGGAACTGAAGGGGACAGGCCAAACTATAAAAGGGGGGACTACACAGGTATGAGAAACTTCCTGCAGGAGTTCAGTGGGACAGAGAAATAGTAGGAAAATCAGTAAACGAGATGATGGAATATGTGGCAACAAAGTGCAAGGAGGCAGAGGAAAGTTTTGTTCCCAAGGGAAATAGAAATAATAGGAAGACCAAAACGAGTCCTTGGTTTACCCGAAGGTGTAGGGAGGCAAAAACTAAGTGCAACAGAGAATGGAAAAGGTACAGGAGGCCATAGGACCCAGGAAAACAAGGAGATTAGTAGAAGAGCCAGAAACGAGTATGCACAGATAAGGAGGGAGGCCCAGCGACAGTATGAAAACGACATAGCATCGAAAGTCAAATCTGACCCGAAACTGCTGTATAGCCACATTAGGAGGAAACAACAGTCAAGACCAGGTGATAAGGCTGATGAAAGAAGGTGGAGAACTCACAAGAAACGATCAAGAGGTATGTGAAAGCTCAACACGAGATTTGAGGAAGTATTACAGTAGAGACAGGAAGGACGCTGGGGGACAGACCAGATGGGAACACCAGCAAGGAATACACCAACAAGTGTTGGACGACATACATACAGATGAGGAGGAGGTGAAGAAACTGCTAAGGGACATAGATACCTCAAAGGCAATGGACCGGACAACATCTCCCCGGGGGTCCTTAGAGAGGGAGCAGATATGTTGTGCATGCCACTTACCACAATCTTCAACACGCCCCCTGGAAACTGGCAACTACCTGAGGTATGGAAGACGGCAATGTAGTTCCCATTTTTAAAAAAGGAGACAGAAAAGGGCACTAAACTATAGACCTGTGTCATTGACGTGTATAGTATGCAAAGTTATGGAGAAGATTATCAGGAGGAGAGTGGTGGAGCACCTGGAACGGAACAAGAGTATAAATCCCAACCAGCACGGATTCATGGAAGGCAAATCCTGTGTCACAAACCTTCTTGAGTTTTATGATAAAAAAAACAGAAGAAAGACACGAGAGAGAGGGGTGGGTTGATTGTATTTTTCTTGGACTGCAAGAAGGCCTTTGACACAGTTCCCACAAGAGATTAGTGCAGAAGCTA
>NC_069455.1:0-22500 GCF_026875155.1 Cherax quadricarinatus | reverse complement strand
GCAGAAATTATATCAAATTCCGTTATCATGTTCTCCCTGACCCCTCCATCCCTCCATTCCTCGTCAGGCCAATTTTCTCAAAATCTTTCAACGTAGGACTTACCCATAGCTCTGGAACTAGTCATGTTGCAAACCTTTGCACTTTTACTAATTTCCTGACGTACTAGACCATGTGTGAACTCCAGACTATTGCTGCATGCTCTAATATGGGCCCCTTACCGTAAATGGTGTACAGAGTCTTGAACGAATCCTTATTGAGGGTATCGAAACGCTATTCTCAAGTTTGGCCAGGCGCCCGTGATGCTGCAGATGTTATCTATTGATGTAACCTCAGGATAAATGTGCTCGAGTTATACTCACCCAAGATCTTTTTCCTTGAGTGGAGTTTGCAGTCATTTGCCACCAGACTATTCCTGAGTCCACGTCTTCTTTGCCCTTCCCGATCTTCAAGACTTGCATTTGGCGGTGGTTAAATTCAAGTGAGCCATTCTGTACTCGAGCTTGTAGCCTGACCAGTCTCTTGTAGAGCCCTGCCTGATCCTCGACCGATTTTAATTTTTCTCATTAACTTCACATCATCTGCAAACAGGGACTCTCCAAAGTCATCCCTTCCTTTATAGACATTTACATATACCAAAAACAGCACAAGTCCTAGACTGGAACCCCCTGTGGAAACCCGCTCGTCACAGCGCCCACTCTGACACCTCCGTCACATACCACCATATCTCGTTGTTGCCTCCATGTCAATGTCCTCTAATCATTGCAGTGCTTCCTATTATGCGTGCCTGATCCTAGCTTTTGCATTAACCTCATGTGAGGAACTGTGTCGAAGGCCTTCTTGCATTTTCAAGAAAAGCAGTCTATCCACCCCTCTCTCTCGTGTCTTACTTCTATTTTACCTTTGTCAAACAACTTCCTGGAGGTTTTGTGAGCACGGATTTTCCTTACTGAAACCGTCTGGGGTGTCCATTATAAGCTTTGTGTCTTTAATTAGGTGTCACCACCCTCCCCTCCTGATGATTTCTCCATGACTTTGCATACTATACACGTCATTGACAACCGGACTGTAATTTAAAACCCTCGTGTCTGTCTCCTTTTAAAAAACTGGACTACAATTGGGACGACATTATCCTGTCTTCCATAGACTTAGTCGTCAGCCCTGTATCCGACAGATGTTTTGAAATATGTTGTTAGTTGGCACCACACACGCCTCTGCTCCCTCTCTCAGGTCCATGGAGGAGATGTTATCCGGCCCCATCGGCCTCTTAGGTAGCTAGCTCCCTTATCACCTCCCTCATACTTCCTCTGTTGCATGTGTTGTGTACAACACTTGATGGTGTACCCCACCTCTCCGTCTTTGTGGAGTCCCTTCATTCCTTCCTCATACTGTGTGTGTGTATGTGTTGTGGGTGGGTAGTTGGGTCTGGGAAGGGGGGGATAATGTTGATGATGTCAAGTCTCAACTCTGCTCTTCTTCTCAAACTGGTCATCAACATGTACCACTTTGCCATGAAGAGAAGTGGGCAGTGAATGATGGATATCTAGAAGAATTGTAAAATATTTTCTAGACAAGACTTGCAAAAAATTTCCAATTCCATCATTGACAGCTGAGATCATTTATATTACAAATATTATAGGCATGGAAGGAAGAAAAAAAAGAGATATGCAGTGTTAACCAGCTGAGTCGAGAGGGCCGCTGCGGATTATTATTGGACTTCAAAATGATAGAGGATATTGGTGTCTGTTATATAACAAAATAAGTTGATGGATAAAATAAGAATAATCAGAATTGTTTACAAAAACAGGAGAAAGACCAGTTGCAAATTTTGTAATGTCTTCTAAACGTACGTCAGGAAACACTGAAACAGCTACATTAGAAATGATAACAAGATGAAATTTGACTGAAACGGCCTGTGTTTGGCAGTAGTTTCTCGACGATCATGAAAAGCTAATCCAAGGTGTGATTTACAGACCCCTAAACCAAGATAGTCATCACAGTAAGCGTCTAAAGGACGATATTGTAACTGCATCTAGCAGTTATCTAGGTTCGCCGTGTAGAGGCAATAGAAGCATCCGCGGGTTAGATCTCCCGGACACTCACAGAACACTGGGAAGGTGTCCCGCACACTCACAGAACACTGGGTAGGCGTCCCACGCACTCACAGAACACTGGGTAGGTCTCCCTCGCACTCACAGAACACTGGGTAGGTGTCCCGAACACTCACAGAACACTGGGTAGGTGTCCCGCACACTCACAGAACACTGGGTAGGTGTCCCGCACACTCACAGAACACTGGGTAGGTGTCCCGCACACTCACAGAACACAGGGGTAAGTGTCCCACACAATCCACACACACTGGGTTAAAAAGGTCTCCTGGGGGGGGGCGAACTCACAGAACACTGGGTAGGTGTCCCGCACACTCACAGAAAACTGGGTGGTGTCACACACTCACAGAAAACTGGTTGGGTGTCAGGCACCTCACAGAACACTGGTTAGTGTCCCCGCAACACTCACCAGGAAAAAAAACACTGGATAGGTGGTCCGCACACTCACAGAACACTGGTAGTGTCCCCCCACATTCACAGAAGACTGGGTATGTGTCCCGCACACTCACAGAACACTGGTAGGTGTCCCCGCACCTCACAAACACTGGGAAAGGTTCCCGCGACACTCACAGAACACGGGTAGGCGACCCATCGTCACTCCACAGAACACGGGGGGTAGTTCCAATCGCACTCACAGCAACACTGGGTAGGTGTCCCGCACACATCACTAGAAAACGCTGGGTAGGTGTCCCCCGCACACCTCAGAAAACTGGGTAGGTGTCCCCCGCACACTCACAGAATGCCACTGGTAGGTGTCCCACACACACGCAAACACTAGAAGTGTCCCGCACACTCCACGGGACACGGGTAGGTGACCCGAGCATGCTCACAGAACACTCGGTAAGGTCCTCCCGCAAACTCACAGAACACTGGGTAGGTGTCCCGCACACTCACAGAACACTGGGTAGGTTTCCCGCACACTCACATAACACTGGGTAGGTGTCCCGCACACTCACAGAACACTGGGTAGGTGTTCCGCCTCTTCACTGGTCGCTACTAGGTCACTCTCCCTGAACTGTGAGCTTATTACATACTCTGCTTAAATGCTATGTATGGCTCCTGCCTCCACTACATCGCTTTCCACAAACTATCCACTTACTGACTACTCTGTGGCTGAAGAAATACTTCTAACATCCCTGTGTATTCATCTTGTCTTCAACTTCCAAATGTGTCCCGTTTGTTACTGTGTCCAATCCCTGGAAAATCCTCTGTGTTGTGGGTGTGTGTTATTTAAATTTGCAGACAGGCGAAATATTAAAAAAAAAACATTAATCTCAGATCGAAAGACATTCGAAGTACCTACGCACCTTGTAACACGGGAACGAAGTGCTCTATCCACCGACCACACTGTCCCAATACCTTGCGCCCAGCTAACGCTAGACGTTTTTGGTCCAAGGCAGCCAGCATTCAGGCAGGGTGCCCTTCAGATTTTTATTTTTTATCATCCCCTGCATGCATCGACTCGACGAGAGATTTTTACAATCTTTAGAATTCACAGAACAGGGGAAATATTCACGAACACTAATCTTAAATAAAATCTCTCGTCGGTCGATGCATGCATGGGATGAGATGAAAAAACTGAAAGCCACCTGCCTTAAAGCTGGCTGCCTTGGACCAAAACGTCTGGCGATGGCGTGTCACCAAGGTATGGACCCAGTTGTGGTATATGGTAGAGCAACTGCTGCTTTGATCAGGAGGTACCTCTTCTATGGACTTATTCTGTAGTTGTTCATTAACTATTTCTTGATATGCAGTTAATAATTCTGGTGGCTTATTTAATACGTGAAACTGTGCCTTTAATTGGCCAAAAGCCTTTTTAAAATTTGTAGCAGATCCGGTTTGAATCGTCCTTTCCAACCGGAGTCACATGATACATACTAACATTGTCCAGGTAATGTTCCATGGTAAAAGAATTATTTGGAATTCATTCATACCAATTTCGATGCTTTTCAAGCTGCATTAATTTATGTACTAGTTCAACATGGACCTTCCTAAGAATATTTAGACTGGAGCCTATTTAATTAATATGGCGCACAGTGACCAACTTTTACTGACTAGTCTAGTTCATTCAATTATTAAAGCACTGAATCCCTAAACCATACCACAATATGGCCTCCCACAGTTTTTAGGAGAGAGAAGCACATATTTTCAGCATACCAAATTACAAATGAGGGATAATAATCACATACTGATCCAAAATTTAAAATATTTATTGGCCCTACAGAATCATTACCTACAGAGGAGGTGCCAATTTAATACCATTCTGGGAAAGCCGTCTAGTAGCTTCACTAAGCTCAATTGTAAGAAATTCTCTCTGTAGTTATCAACGAGAACCTGCTCTGATACAGTTCCTCTCAGCACCCAGGCGGGAACATTAATAAACACTGTGCCGTAATAACTGGGACTTTTGTCCGATAAAAAGTCCGACAATTTCAGATTTTCAGGTGTCCCATTTTTGCACTGTCATACCTTAAAACAACTATAATTTTATATGTGAGCCGGATCCCTGATCTACCAAACCACTTACACTTTTTATTTAACACCTTTTATCCTGAATATTCACATTCACTACTGGGAAGGCTACTTCAGCAGTTCCATAAATCATTCACATTCACTGTTACTTTTACATCAGTAACAGCTGTGCCAGGTTGTCATCATATACACAGCCTTGCACATTACAATATGGTGTCTTTCTTTCTGACACCTGTAAGAATTATTTAATTTAGCATAGCAATCCTTTGCATTATGATTGCTCAAACACCTGATACACCTGTTAAGTTCTTCCAGTTTATCCACTCCTAACATTCCAGGAATAATATTCATTGCAATATCTTGAGGAATGAATACCTTACCAAAAAAGACAATCCCTTTTTTTGCTTAACTTTCTCATTAATACGAGGGCTACCCTTACAAAATTTTACTTACTGATTCCTCTTAATTTACTGTTGTGATCCTTTATTCCTAGTCCCTACCACTCGATATGGTCCAATATTATTTTTATTATGGAATTAATTATAATTATTAGTGCATTTCTTCCTTTTATGGAAATTAACAGATACATCAGAGACATTATTTCTTTCCTTTGTGGAAATTAACAGATACATCAGAGTCATTATTTTGTTACCCTCATTATAATTGTTTGGTTGAATACTTTGCAATTGGATTAAATTAATTCTTGGATACCTACTTTTCTCTCCTCCAACGAGAAGTATCCTTTATGGTACTTATTAGATCACTCTACAGTCTTAATAGTCAATTTATGTTGCACAATAGCACTCAGTATCTAATCTGATCGATTCAGATCATATCTGTTACTTGAGGGTTTAAAAGTGCTTTCGATTTTGACTCTAATATGCTGTAATTTTTTTATAATTGTGCTCTGTAAGTTTTTAAATTAATGACAATAGTTTACACGGTCCATCCTACTCTGCTGTAAATTACCATAGTGACCTCAACACATCCACTTCGTGTAACTTTGTCAACATTTGTGACAAATGACTCTGGATTAAATGTAGGCCGACATATCTGGGAGTTTGGGAGAATGTATTTACATTACAAGGCTAGATAACTGCATTATTGATATGTACATTTGTACATTACAAGGCTAGATAACTGCATTATTGATGTATTTACATTACAAGGCTAGATAACTGCATTATTTATGCTCTTAATTTATTTCAAGTCATAGCATTACAAAACAATATTTTCACTTCTTGATCCATATTATTGATTGATAAATAATTCCATTTCTTGTTCATCTGCACAATTTTCCAGCAGATGTTTATCTTCTTTATGCACTAATTTATATGATTCATATCTACATTCTAGTGAGTCTAAATACACTTGTAAATTAACACTGTTCACAGTTTCATCAGACATTAGTTATATGACCTTTGGTTATATGACCTTTCCATGTGCTCATTAATATTCGTATTGCTTTAATAATAATGGATTTACCAATTACATTTATTTGATTACAGTCCTCTATGGTAAATATATAGATTCGACCTTAAACACTTAATTAACATATGATTTAACATACAAATAATGCAGCGACACACTTTATAAAAGTAATTATTACAATATACCTTGAATCTATCCTTGGCAATTTTCTGACTAAGCATATTAATTATCATAGAATTTTATTGGGTTTAGCAAATTAAATATGTATAATATTTGCAATCATAGCCTTATCTGGGCTTAGCAATTACACAATTACAATATCAGTTACACAATACACATTAATATTAAATTTATTGTGAACACAAATTACTTCTCTCTATTCAAGTCGCATTTACATATTTAATTTACTTGATTTTACTGATAATATCCGATTCGAAGGACCAACAACTTGTGAGAAATTATGAGGATGAATTTTTGCAAGTACAACCCATACCACGGGTGGGGATAGAACCCGCGATCAGAGAGTCTCACCCACATACAAGTATCACCAATGTAAGTACCACCACTACAAGTATCACCTCTACAATTATCCCTATTACAAGAAGTGCCAGTTCTTCCAGTACTGTCATTACAAATACCACAACTACAAGTATCACCACTTCAAGTATCTGCACTATAAGAATCAGTATTTCCAATACCACCACTATGTCTCATCACTGCAAATATCACCACTTCCAGTACCAACCACGTACAAGTATCATATCTTCAAGTATCCCCAGTATAAGTATAACCATTTCAAGCATCACTGTATCAATACAGTTATTATAAGTACTTTCAGTACCATCACTACACGTATCATCACTACAAGTATCATCACTTCAAATATCACCACTAAAATTATCAATACTTCCATAGCCCTCTCCCCTCCTTCAAGTTATCACCACTACGAATATGTATCCTACAAATACTACCAGTACAAGTATCACATGCAAAATTATAAGTACTACAAGTACTACTACTTCCAGTACACGAATACACGTATCACTACAGTATCACAATGGCAAGTCCCTCATTCTTTCCAGTACCACCACTACAAGTCTCAGTACATTCCAAAACCACCACTACAAGCAACTTACTACAACTACCATACTTCCAGTACCACTAATACAAACATCACCACTACAAATATCAACCACTGCAATCCTGACTACACGTATCACCTACTAAAGTTATACTTCCAGACGATCACTGCTACAGCTTCTTTCCCTACAAATACCACATTTACCAAGTATCACCACTACAAGTATCGAAGACACAAGTAATCACAACTAGCAAAATATTCCAGTACCACCCACAAGTAACTTTACTACACGTAATCAGTACTCTCCATCTCCTCTACAAGTATCTTTACTACAGTATCAGTACCACCCACTACAAGTATAACCCTATAATTATCACAACTACAAGTACTACTAGCACCTTCAGTACTAATACTACTTAATTATCAGCAGTACAAATGCTACCGCCTACAACAAATTCCACCCTCAAGTATCACAGCTTCCAATATCACCACGACAGGTACCACACACACAAATTATCACAATTCAATATTACCACTACTTTTTACCACCCTACATCATCAAAGCTATAAGTTTCAACCACTACCAGAACCAGTACTTCCAGGTACTAAGCCGCTAAAGAATCACCACTACAAGTGCACCACTAAAAGATAGTCACCATTGCACATAACAGGATGCTTCGAGGCAGGTGCAGACACGCGGACAAGTTATATGCGAGCGCGCGCGAAGCAGGTATCATCACGAGCGAGAGAGGATGCCGTCACGAGATGCAAATAGTCCTACCACTACATTAAACGTGCTAATGCACTGGTGGAGAGAGAGTCATCTTCGCTCCGACTACAGGGTAGTCCTTACGCTAGCTATGAAGGTTACACATGTGTATCTACTCTTCACAGACACACGCGCACGTCAAATTAGTCCTGTGGACGAGCGCCTCTACTTCGAAGAGTAACACAAAGCCTTAAGGGGCCTTCTGTGGTAAAGGCCACCCTCTGGGAACCTCGAAGCTTACTCTAGCTAAATCGCTACACAGGCACTACGCCGCGCGAAGAGAGTTCAAGTACACTCAGGTAACACAACTGGCGTTTACTAGACTGGCTAATCACTCAAGGGCTGGATGCTGACAGACATCTCTCATGTAGTCTCTACCAACACACTATTGGGTGTGAAAATGGTTGGGACATACCAAACTGGTTGCAAATTGTAGCTACTTATTAATGGTTCAGGATATACAGTTCCTACTCTTATAGGTGCACCGAGCAAGGAGTTCCACGAAAAAATCCCCTGATGAACATCCCTCATTGGTTGTGGCTACTCAGTACCACAACTACAAGTTTTTCACGCTAGTAATCAACACGACAGTATCACGACGGCCAACATCAATCACTACTAAAACTCATCTAGAGTAATCAATAAAACGATATCAGTGCTTCCAATATCAACTACAACAAGTTATCGTCACTACTAGTCCTCACCACAAACAAGTGAGCACCACACATATATCACTGGTTACATATATATATAAAACCAAAAAAGAAGAAAAATGATATTAGAAAATTTTTAAAAAATATATATATTAACAAAAAAATGAAATCTATAATGGAGAAATTAAAGAAATAATCCAAGAATATTTAAAGTACGATGAAAAAGAGAATAATCTAT
This sequence comes from Cherax quadricarinatus, assembly GCF_026875155.1. Classification (NCBI taxonomy): domain Eukaryota; kingdom Metazoa; phylum Arthropoda; class Malacostraca; order Decapoda; family Parastacidae; genus Cherax; species Cherax quadricarinatus. The sequence goes on along the minus strand of NC_069455.1, from coordinate 13,750 downwards.
ATCAAGATATATAATTACATATTATATATAGATATATAGAATATATATATATATATATATATATATATATATCTATACTATTATTTATATATATATAATATATATATATATATATATATATAAATATAAATATAATAGATATAGAATATATAATATATATATAGTATATATAGATATATACGATATATATATATATATATATATATATATAATATATATATAAAATCGTTAAAAAATGAGGAATGAAAGCTGAAATTACCCGCTGAAATTAAAAGCTAATCAAAAAATTATGGACAAATATTTTAAATCATGCTTTAGTGAAAGATGATAAATTTTATTAAACAGGATTTAAGAAAATTATGATATTTTATATATGTGAAGGAGTTAAAGCTTCGAGGCATCACAAGTTGGTTTTGTAGAGAGTCAGTGATGACTGGCCAGTGTGTGTATATACTGTTCATATAATCACAAACTGATACTGACAGCATCTCTCAGCGATTTTGCCTGACATTATCTTCTGACAGTCCAGACATAACAACCCAGAACTCACCACGTGGAGGTGGGCTGCTCAGAGGTCCCTTGTTTTTTTTTTTTTTTTTTTTTTTTTTTTTTTTTTTTTTTTTTTTTTTTTTTGTGTGTGGTGTGTGTGTGTTGTGGGTGTGTGTGTGTGTGTGTGTATGTGTGTGTTAGAGGCGTGGTGGCTATTTAACGGTGTACGTCACTCAGCACACTATACGCTTGAACCACCAGTTACTCTGGTAAAATGACGAATTTACCGGTGTTTCTGTACTGTTCTTCACAGTCGCTCCTCAATCTTCTGTTTCTGTCTTGCCAATCGTTTTTTGGTTTCTTACGAGGACGTGCCAAGACATTTTTTGAAATAAAGAACAAAAATTTTTTGGTCTTTTAGGAAATTAATGCCTAGGTGACATCGAAATTAATGCTTAAATGAAAGTCGGTACAGGACTTGTTCCAGCGGCGGTTGGTTTTCCAATATTGAACTGGGTCTGTTGGTGGTAATCAGCTCTTCCAAACGATGTCCATCTCAAGTCTGAAACTTAACGATTACTTCTTTTTGTGGTTCCAGCTGCGAAAGTAGGTCAGATACCGAAGTCCAGGGTTCACCTACTCACCATAGACATGTGCCCTGGTGTCTAGAAGTGGCTTCTTTTTTGTGACCAAAGACTTCGCCAGGGATAGTGAGAAAGAAACCTTTCCCGAAAATTGCCGTACCCGTTTTTCGCATTGAATGAAGACGGCACCTGACGAGACAAGGTAAATGCAAGCAATCGTGGTGTCCGAAGAAAGTCCTAACCCGAGTACTTTTGACGCCTCTGTCGGAGACATGAACTCCATGGCGCATTACTGCGTTGAGAATCTTGAAAGTAAAGTTTTATTTTCCCAGTGAAGTTGCAGTTTTCTTTAGAGTATCGAGTCCATTGGAAACATTGTTAATATGTTGAAGAATTCACTAAGCCCAGTATCATGGAGCATTTATTTTCGTCATTAGCGAAGGTTGTGATCCAGAATCAACGAGGAAGTCAACTTTCATCACAAGTCCGTTAACAGTTTGCGGTGCATAAGGGATACCAAGGTCTGTCTCGGGGAGCAACCATAGAGAATTCTCTTCATATCCATTTGAGAACAATCGATCAATAGGTTACAAGATTAAAATTTTTTACCTTTTAAATCTTTCAATGCTATTTGACTTTAAATAGTGAGAACGTTGATGGTGTAAGAGTTACAATATAGATCAATATATTCCTAAACAATTCTCACCTTGTTAATCTTTATGCTAATTTGACTGTTAAATAGTGAGGAACGTTGATTTGTAAAGATTTACAATTATTCTATCAATAGAGTCCCAGAACAATTCTTACCTTTCTAATCTTTTATGCTATTTGACTGTTAAATAGTGAGGAACGTTGATTGTGTAAGTGAAGTGTAGTGAAAATGAAATGTGATAATTAGCGAAGATGATCTGTGCTTGGTCTTAGTGATGTGTAGTGAAGATGAACTGTGTTAGTGATGTGTAGTGAAGATGATCTGTGATGGTGTTAGTGATGTGTAGTGAAGATGAACTGTGTTAGTGATGTGTAGTGAAGATGATCTGTGATGGTGTTAGTGATGTGTAGTGAAGATGAACTGTGATGGTGTTATTGATGTTGAAGTGAAGATGAACTGTGATGGTGTAGTATGTGTAGCAAGATGAACTGTGATGGTGTTAGTGATGTGAAGTGAAGATGAACTGTGATGGTTTTAGTGAATGTAAGTGAAAGATGAACGGAGAGGGTGTTAGTGATGTAGTAGCGAAGATGAACTGTGATGGTGTTTAGTGATCGTGTGTGAAGATAACCTGATGTGGTGTTAGTGATGTGTAGTGAAGATGAACTGTGATGGTGTTAGTGATGTGTAGTGAAGATGAACTGTGATGGTGTTAGTGATGTGTAGTGAAGATGAACTGTGATGGTGTTAGTGATGTGTAGTGAAGATAAATGGATGGTGTTAGGGATGTGTAGGAAGAGAACTGTATGGAGTTAGTGTTGTGGGTACGAAGATGAACTGTGAAGGTGTTAGTGATTGATGAAGATAGATTTCTGTGGGAGTCTAATTCCTACTATATAACTTTCCTCTAGATACCCAGGTAATGCAAATAGTCTCATCAATATTTCCCAGGATCCAGTACATCAACATAAAAGCAACTTAATCAAGTAAAGACATTCGTTAATAATGAGCAAAAAATTTACTGAGAATCAAATGAAAAAGTTGCTGAGAATGTGTCCAAAATAGTAAAGTTGAGCTAAAAAAATATAAAAAAAAAACACAAATTTTCTCATTTAATATTGATTTTAATACACTATGTAATAACATATTCATTTTTTACCTTATTACTCCCCTCCAATTCCAAAATTGGTACCCAGGCTGCCCAAAATTTGCAGAAAACTTTTGAATTATGAATACACCACCATTTAGGTTTCCAAGACAATCAGAAATGCATTTTCTAGTTATTACACAAGAAATTTGTTGTCGCAAAGAAAAAATTGGCAAATTGAAATTTTACGAAGGCGAGGGGACAAAAGGTAGCATGTGGCGAGGGGGTGGGAGCGTTTCGAGGTGCGAGGCGTGGAAAGGCGGTCGCGTACGCGTGCGAAGTGGGAGTAGAGTCTGTGAGTCTAGTGTTTGATCTGTGATCGTCGATAGTGGCTGGTTTGCGGGCCAGGGTGTGTCAAGATCTAACACTTCTCATAATGTAATGGATGGTGCTCTATAGATGTACAGTATCTCTTGAGGAGTCAGACAGCAACACAGCTGAGAAAGTGGCTTACATACCAGTTTTCTAGTCATCAACGGCGATGTCCGACAGTAAAACCGGCGCTCAATTTGCTCTTAACTGAGGTAAACTTGTAGAGTATTATTCTTGGTATAAGAAAACACGTCAATATTCGTTTGTAAGAACCTCTACTACGCAAAAAAAAAACATTTTATGAGGTACTGAAGTTAATTGTATATCAGTGTTATTGAACAAAAATGATATCTGCGCGAGAGCGCCTGGCAGTCCCTCTCTTAGAGTAGTCTAGTGTTTAGGAAACTATCAACTTTTTTTGTGGAAAAGTAATATAAGAAGATTCAACTCTGGTGCTCGCGGTCTTACTATTCCAAGTAGTTTTTTTTTCACTATTTTACTACAACAAATTTGACTGCACGACAATGAAGCTTAACAAGTACTATCCTGGCCCTAATGCATCAGCCATTATATACTGACGCCGCCCCCCGTGTGCGTAGGTGGTGACGGTTTGTGTGTAGTAGTGACTGTTGTTGTATAAGGAGTGACTGTTGTGTGTAGTAGTGACTGTTGTGTGTAGTAGTGACTGTTGTGTGTAGTAGTGACTGTTGTGTGTAGTAGTGACTGTTGTGTGTAGTAGTGACTGTTGTGTGTAGTAGTGACTGTTGTGTCACTACACAACAGTCATCTTTTCGCAGTAACTACTTAAGTCATCACCACACAACGGTTATTATTTCACGTCATTACTACTCAAAAATCATCACCACAGATCACTACACTAAAATCATCACTACAGTCAAAACTAGTGACCATTCATGATTACACAAGTCATCCCCACAATACAATCCTCACTAAAAAATCATCCTCTACACCCCACCACAATCATCACTAGCTCACAATCATCCTCTTATAAAGTCATCACTATTTCAGCTATCATTTTGAATTAAAAAGCCCACAATCACTATTTCACCCACACCATCTCACTATCACAATGATCACTACACAATCATTGCACTATAATCACTAACTCAACATTCACTACACCACAATCAGCACTCCACTACATTTGCACTAAGACATAACTACCACTTCACACAATCATCACTTTGCCACAAATCATCACCATACCACAACTATCACTTCATCAACAATCATCCTACTCAATCATTACCACAATCATCACTAATACACAACTGTCACTTCACAATCATCACTTCTCTTTCCCCCTCAACAATAATCAAACTTTACCCCACACTCATCACTTACACCACAATCGTCATTATATCCACAACTATCACTTCACCATTTTCACTACTCAATAGTCAAGCATTAATCACAATCACACTGTACCACTACTATCACTTCCCAATGATCGATTACCACCAATACACTTCACAATCACACTACACAAACATCATAGAAAATAATCACTATACCACAACGATCATTATATCACTCATCACTGCTCACCACCTTCACTATTATATCCACAACCATAACTGTGCCAAACCATCTTTATACCATAGATTATCATCATCTTAATTCCGCCGGCACTGGCCCGCCCGGTCTTTTCAGATGGCGACCCGGCCTTGGCTCCCTGGCGCGAGTGTCGCCTAGAGTATGAGTACCTTCCCAGAACATGGGTGGGGTTAGAACCCGCGATCGATGATCTCAAAACTCCAGACCCACGGTTAACGTCGGTCCTGGAGTTCTAAACCCACCCGTGGATGGTGTTTGTTTGCCTGTCGTGTCATGTACGATTACCTCATCGGGGAAGTGACAATCTCAGGAGGAATCAGAGCAGCAAAACGCTATAGGATTCTTTTGGGAGCGTCCCCCCCAGCATTGGGTCCGCAGCCCGAGCGCGGGGACGCTCACTTCCATATTAAAATGGTCTTCTTCTTTTTCTTCTGTTGGTTTCAGGGCCACTCTGACAGCATACGATATTAAATTGTCGAGAGTTATGGCTTGTAATAAGGGGAACCATTTTTGGATGAAGATGGATATGAATTTTGGTTTTGAGATTAGTTCATCGAGAAATTCTGAGAGTTTATAAAATTTTTCGGTGCCTTCCAACAGTTATTGAAGTGTGTATGGACCTTCGTAGTCGGATGGTGAACATTGAAAGTTCCATCTTCAGTCGATCCTCGTGTAATTCTTTGCAGTACAATGCAGTACTATACTGGCAATTGTGTAGACTCTACACAACCGCAGCTGACATAGTCCGGACTGATTTGAAAACGTCTTCCCTTCTCGGATAATAATTCGCTGTTTGCTATTAGCAGTTTGGCAGAGGTTGAGAAGTAAGTTGATGGCTGTCGAGGCGAAGAGGAAGTGATGCAATAGGGTGGCACATTAGATGGTGAGGAATTGTGGTCTCTCTCGTCGCTGTCTGGAGTTGGTTTCCGCTTGAAGTACCCGTCCTCCTGGTGGAGAATATCACACATCTGGAGCAGACTGCGAGGTTGATGTTCCTTTGACGTAATATTATGCCTTCTGAGGGTAGAGAATCAGAGATGAAGCTTGGCTTGTTGAATGTGAAGATTTCATTGATGGTGGAGTTGAAGGTGAAGCCATATTGTACATATGGGCATACATCATACAGTAATAGACTTGAGTAGGAGCACCTATGTTGTTGGTGAAGGGAGAGGGCAGAGTGGCCTTGAGGATCTTGGCGGTATCTGCCTGAATTTTCGTGATGGCAGCATATAATGGAGACTTTGTGGATGTACTCTTTTGGTCTACTTTATTTTTCATGAGGATTTTTCTTCTCGTGGGGCACTTGACAACAAGAGTGTGCCGGTCGCTCTTGCAATTCAGGCATTTACATTGAGCCGTCGTGAAGTATGCCTTGAAGTCTTGTCTTTCACAGCCAAAGGTCGACCAGAATTTTTTGTCTATGATAATGCAGTCCTTGGAGTGCAGGTAAGAACAACAGTCCCAGCATTGCGTGATGTGTTGATATCTTTCGGCTTCGATGTGGCTTGGGTTGATATAGTAACAGAAGATGGCCATACCGTCAACAAGAGCTTGGGCTGCCTTATTCACATCAGTAAAGGTGATCTTCAGCATTGACGAAGCATTAGGAATTTTGGTATGTTCCACAGTAGCCCAGGAATTCTGATCTTCTATTGAAGTCCTGAGTTCATCGATGGGTTGAGTAGTAATCAGCATGTCACGTCGTTTGAGGAAGACAGTCCTCCTGGCCCTCAGGGCTGGAGAAGACATGACTTGGAATCCCCGTGCAACAATAGTAGTAGTGATCAGTTTTTCGGCCTCGATAGCGTCATTGCAGGCAATGAAGGGCGATAGGCCTCATTTAGCGAGAAAATCGCATATAACTTGACATGTAAGCTACCCCTAGCGGCAGTTGCAAGTGCTAGTTTGGATGAGTCGTTTACTGTCCCACTGCTGGTTTGATCTTCACACGATTTGAGTAGCTCATCGTAGAGGACCACAGATGAAGGCGGATTATTATTATTATAATCAAGGGGGAAGCGCTAAACCCGGAGGATTATACAGCGCCTGGGGGGGGGATGTGGAAGGCATTCAGGCTTAATTCGGGAACTGAGCACAGATCCAATTCCTAAATCAAGGCCCCTCCCACATCAAGGAACTTCCTTGAGGGGAGATGAAGGCGGAGCACAGAGGTATAAGATCCCCTCCCCAACGGGATCGTAGACGCTATAAACAACACTACTCAAGTACCATCACTGCACCACAATCATCGCTATACCAGCACCATCGCTATACTATAATCATCACTACTCAACCATCATCACTTTACAACAATCACTATACTATTAACCACAATACCACAACTATCACTGTACTATAACTATCACTACTCAAGAACAAACAGTATACCACAAATATCACTACACCACAATCACTATACCACCACCATCATTATACCACAGTTATCACTACATCCCAATCACCACTATACCACCACCATCACTATACCACAACAATCACTACATCCCAATCATCATTTATTCTACCTGCCATCACTATACAGGAAGGTGGACGAGGAAGAGGAGGAGGAAGAGGGAAATGAGGAGAATAAAGAGGTGAAACAAGAGGGGGAGAATGAAAATGAGGAATTAAAGAAGAAAGATGGCATGGAGAGGAAGATGAGAAGGAAAAGAAGGAAGAGGAAGAAGATACGGAGGAGGAGGATGAGGAGGAGGAGGAGGAGGAGGAGGAGGAAGAGGAGGAGGATTAGTCAGAGGAGAAAATGAGAAGTAAAAAAAAAGAGGAAGAGGTGGAGGAAGAGTAGGAAGTATTTGAGGAAGAGAGAGGAAAAGGAGGGGACAAGAATAGATCTACTGCTAAAGCTCCTGGGCCGAGGGAAGGAATTCATTTAGCTTACAGTTAGTGCTCCTGACAGAATTCAGAATATATACTAATTCCGATTTCTGTTTACTATACTCCCCTGGCTGAGTCCGTAAAGCGTCTAAACCTGCAATTTACAGACGAGGGTTCGAATCCCTCGCCCACCCTTCAAAATGAAATTCCCCAGGAACTGTTGCTGGTAAAGGATAAGACAGTGATTTACTGAAACTTAAGTGTAAACTTGGAAACAAGTGTGTTTCCTTCATAGTGGACTCTGGATCTGATACTACCCAGGTTTCACTTCAAACTGTCGTGGATTGTGGATTGGTTAACAGGATTGGTATTTTGTCTGAGGAAGGCGCCAAGGATTACAAGCCATCTTGATAGGACTCCTGGATGCAGCTCTCGTGTGCCATGGTAACGTGGTTATTTATTCCACAATGTTTGTCTCTGAATGCACGCCACTTCTCCTAGGTATGGATGTACTCCACAATTACCATTGCTCTATCAGGATGTCAAACACCGTCCCACACTAGTAGTTCGTCCCAGTGACCATAAACATCTTGATGGGACAAGTCCAATAATGATGTTTTTTTTGCCCCAAAGGTAGGACAGAATGTAGTTAAAGTCATCATTGATTCTGAAGCACCTGTTCGAACATGAGCCCTAAACTCAGAACCATCTGAATATCAGGTTACAGGAGATGGACCCTATCACAATCATCCAATCCGGAAAGCAAGGAACATAAAATCAACAAAATTAAATATAAATCGAAAATGCCCATCACCTCAGCGGGAACTACAAAAACTATAGACATCTTCCTCCACAAACTGGCATGAGGACTTACTCCTCGGGTTGGATTTCCTGACTGGAATGGAACTGAATTCGTTGAGCCTCAGCACACAGTCATAATAAGATAAGATCAGAGAATGATCCACACCAAGCCAGATCGGACGAGCTACTACCTAGAAAAAAAACAGAATTGGACTGTAAACAAAAAATGATATCTTTCTCGGCACATTTCCAGTTTTATGTGAAGCTACTTCATGGTCATCAGAGGTTCAGTCGCCATCATATGATTTTCCAGTCACATCCTCCGTTGGTGTACAAAACATTCTTAGAGTTCTTAAGGTCACGAGCACTGTTTTTTATACATAAAGTTTTATTTATATTCTTGGAATAACAGTGCATTCTATATAACAATTCATTTACAATATGAATCCATGTTCAAAACATAAAGGCAGCGGGATATTATCAAGAACAATACCTCCGTTCATCAACTTGAACTTCCTGCCAAGCTTATATTACCGACGTCTCATCTCAGGGATGGGAATAACAAGTGACCGCCTTGGGCACCTGATCCAGCATGCTCATGCACTGCTTATCACAGCTGGTGGAAGCAGTGTGAATGAGAGTAGTGATGATAGTAATGGTGGTGATAAGTGGTGTTGGTAGTAGGTGGTGATGATAAGTGGTAAGATAAGATAAGATTTCGTTCGGATTTTTAACCCCGGAGGGTTAGCCACCCAGGATAACCCAAGAAAGTCAGTTCGTCATCGAGGACTGTCTAACTTATTTCCATTGGGGTCCTTAATCTTGTCCCCCAGGATGCGACCCACACCAGTCGACTAACACCCAGGTACCTATTTGCTGCTAGGTGAACAGGACAACAGGTGAAAGGAAACGTGTCGGAATTTCCACCCGCCGGGAATCGAACCCGGGCCCTCCGTGTGTGAAGCGGGAGCTCTAGCCACCAGGCCACCGGGCCACCATAGTAGTAGGTGGAATATAAGGTAGTGTTTATGATATTGGTGTTGATGGTTGTAGTATTGATGGTAGTAGTGTTGATAGAGGTAGTACTTTTGGTGGTAGGTGTTGAAGGTAGTTCTGATCATAATAGTGGTGTTGATGGCAGAGTAGTAGTAGTAGTAGTAGTGTTGATGGAAATAGTGGTGATAGTAGGAGGAATTGAAGGTAGTAGTGATCATGATCGTGGTGTTGATGGTGGTAGTGTTGATGGTGGTGGTGGTAGTAGTAGTAGTAGTAGTTAAAGGTAGAGTTAAAGGTAGTTGTGATATTTGTAGTGGTGATACTTGCAGTGGTGGTATTTGTAGTTGTAACACTTGTACTGGTGATACCCTGTATGGTGCTACTTGTCATACTGTATTTGGTGATACTGTGAGTACTGATACTTGTAGTTTTTATGCATGTAATGGTGGTACTCATAGTAATGATACTTGAAGAGGTGATACTTGTAGTGTTGGTATTGAAAATACTGATACTTGTAGTGGTGATACTAGGAGTGGTGATACTTGTAGATGAGATACTTGTAATATTGACGTTTGCAATGGTGATACTTGTAGTGATGGTATAAGACGTGCTGATATTTGTAGTGGTGACATTTGAAGCTGTGGTACCGGAAGTACCGAGTCTTGTAGTGGTGGTGACATATTGTAGTGGTGATAGTGTTTGGTGGTATGTGTGGAAAGAACTGAGACTTGTAGTGGGGATTATTGAAAGCGGTGGTTTTGGAAGTTACGGTACTTGTACTGGTGATATTTGAAGTGGGGTGTGGTACGCGTGCGTGGTGATACTGCTTTGATTAATTCTTGTTAGTAGTGGTACGCGTTAGTAGTGATTCTTGTAGAGTTGATACTTGTAGAGATGATGTTTGCATGTGGTGATAATTTTAGTGTTGGTGTCAGAAGTATTTCTACATGTAGTGGTGATATTCGTAGTGAGACGTGTATTGGAGATACTTGCAGTATGGTAATGGAAAGCAGGTGATGCTTGTAGATGAGGTACTTCAGAGTTGACGATTTGCAGTGTTAATATTCTTTAGTGGTGGTAGCTTGATAGTGGAGATATTGTAGTGTTCATGTTTTAGTGGTGATATTATAGTGGTGGTACTGTAGTGGTGGTACCCATAGTGCTGATACTTGTAGTGGTGAATTGTAGTGGTTGGCACTTGCCAGTGACTGGTAAACTTGTAGTAAAGATACTTGTGTTGTTTACCACTTGTAAATGATGATCTTCTAGTGGTGATACAGTGTGTTACAGTGGTGTGATACTGGTAAAGTACTGTATTTGTAGTGTTGACCACATTGTGCCGTTGATACTTGTAGTGTGCAAGAATGGAATATCGTAATAAAGTTGGTAGAATTCCGACAATATGTAAAGTAAAAAGAACACAAGTGAAACTTAATGTCCATTTATTGTGGCAACGTTTTGCTCTCCAGGAGCTTGAATCAAGGCATTTAGTTGTTGCACTTGTTTCCTTTTATTTACTGGATAAGAACATAAGAACATATGATCGATGGAACCACTGCAGAAGGCCTACTAGCCCATGCGGGCAGGTCAAGTCTCCTACCGGCTTAGTTCCATATGCACCCAACCTAGTCAGGTCAGTGTAACATTGACTTAAGGGAGGAAAGGAAACACGGCAAACCGACCTGGTAGAACAAGCTATTCCAGGTCTCTAACTCACACCCACCCCATCTACGCATGATTTATCTAACCTATTTTTTAAAGCTACACAACGTTTCTGGCTCTATAAAAAAAACGGTACTTGGGAGGTTGTTCCACTCATCACAAACTCTATTACCAACCAGTACTTTCCTATATCCTTCCTGAATCTGAATTTTTCCAACTTAAAAAAACATTTGCTGCGAGTTCCTGTCTAGGCTGATATTTTTCAGACACACTATTTACATCCCCTTTTATTTATTCCTGTCTTCCATTTATACACATCTATCATATCCCCCCTATCCTTCGTTTCTTTCTAGAGAGTGCAGATTCAGGGCCCTTAGTCTATCCTCATAGGGAAGGTTTCTGATACATGGGATCAACTTTGTCATCCTCCTTTGTACATTTTCCAGAGAATTTATATACATTCTGTAATACGGTGACCAAAACTGTGCAGCATAATCTAAATGAGGCCTAACCAAGGATGTATAGAGTTGAAGAACAACCTTAGGACTCCTATTATTTATGCTTCTTGATATGAAGCCAAGGATTCTATTAGCTTTATTGCGAACACTTATGCACTGTTGTCTTGGTTTCAGATTACTGCTAACCAGAACTCCTAAATCTTTTTCGCAATCCGTAATATTAAGATCTACATTATTTAGTTTATATGTGGCATGGTTATTGTACTGTCCAACATTTAGAACTTTGCATTTGTCTATATTAAACTGCATCTGCCACTTCTCCGACCACTGCATCAGTCTATTCAAATCTTCCTGGAGTGCTCGAATGTCCTCGTCAGAATGAATTCGACGGTCTATTTTGGTGTCATCGGCAAACTTGCCGATGTCGCTCTTTATGCCCTCATCTATGTCGTTTATGTAGATTGTGAACAGCAGGGGGCCCAACACTGACCCCTGTGGAACACCGCTCGTGACGCTTCCCCACTCTGATTTCTCCCCATTTATGCAAACTCTCTGCTGCCTATTTGTCAACCATGCCTCTATCCAGGAAAAAATCTCTCCTCCTATTCCATGTGCTTTAATTTTCCTCAATAGTCTCTGATGTGGGACCCTGTCAAAAGCCTTACTGAAGTCCATATACACAATATCATATTCATTACCATGATCTACCTCCTCAAATACCTTAGTGAAAAAAGTTAATAAATTCGTAAGGCAGGGACGCCCCTTTGTAAAACCATGCTGAGATTCGTTGATTAATTTATGCTTTTCAAGGTGGCTACGAACTGCCTCGGCAATTATTGATTCCATAAATTTTCCCACTATGGAGGTTAGGCTTATTGGTCTATAGTTCGAAGCTATTTGCCATTTTCCACTTATCTGGCACCATGCCAGTTTGTAGTGATATGTTGAAAAGATTAGCCAAAGGTGTGCCAAGCTCCTCTTTACATTCCTTTAGAACCCTTGCATACAGTTCATCAGGGCCTGGGGATTTGTTAGGTTTTAATTTATCTATTTGCCTAAGGACCATGTCACTTGTGACCCTAATAGTGCACAGTTTATTATCGTCCTGTTCTACATAATTTATCATTACTGGAATATCGCTGGTATCCTCCTGTGTAAAAACTGAGAGGAAGTATGTGTTAAAAATTCTACACATTTCCTTATCACTGTCAGTGAGCTGACCCGAGGAACTTTTGAGTGGGCCTATCTTGTCCCTGATCTTACTTCTGTATACCTGAAAGAATCCTTTTGGGTTAGTCTTCGATTCTCTTGCAACTTTAACCTCATAATCTCTTTTTGGTATACAATACCGACAAGATGAAATTAAGACACATGTGCAACATCTCCACGACTACGGTGCTCTTCGCACCTACTCCAAGGTTGAGGGACTGATTACCTCATCTTCTGTACATAGTTCTACTGTCTTCAAGTTATGTCCTAGAATTTGTATTGATAAAGCCACTGGATGGCGAAACGTCTACAATAAAGATACCCTGGAAATATAAACACATATGCAGTATAATGTGATCCTTTACTGACTACGTTTCGCCCACACAGTGGGCTTTTTCAAGTCACAAACAGATCTACCTGGGGTGGAAGGGACGCGAGTATTTATTTATAGGTAGATCTGTTTGTGACTTGAAAAAGCCCACTGTGTGGGCGAAACGTAGTCAATAAAGGATCACATTATACTGCATATGTGTTTATATTTCCATTGTGTAGGTATTTTATACCATTTATTTCCAATAAAGATACCCATATGTTGCACATGTGTCTTAATTTGATACTTGTAGTGTTGAGACTTGCAGTGTTGAGACTTGCAGTGTTGATACTTGCAGTGTTGAGACTTGCAGTGTTGAAACTTGCAGTGTTGATACTTGCAGTGTTGATACTTGCAGTGTTCAGACTTGCAGTGTTGATACTTGCAGTGTTGATACTTGCAGTGTTGATACTTGCAGTGTTGAGACTTGCAGTGTTGAGACTTGCAGTGTTGAGACTTGCAGTGTTGATACTTGCAGTGTTGAGACTTGCAGTGTTGAGACTTGCAGTGTTGAGACTTGCAGGGTTGATACTTGCATGTGAACTTCGTGTTGATAAGCAGTGTTGTACTTCAGTGTTGATACTTGCAGTGTGAACTTGCGTGTTGATACTTGCAGTGTTGATATTTCAGTGTTGATATTGCATGTTGATATTGCAGTGG
>NC_069454.1:36137312-36160939 GCF_026875155.1 Cherax quadricarinatus | reverse complement strand
ATTTTGACTTTCCTTCTCAAATTTCACTGTTCTGGACGGCTTTCACTGTCATATTTAATTGTTCTGGACGAGATTCCTTCTCAAATTTCATTGTTCTAGACCGGTTTCGTTCTCAAATTTCATTGTTCTGGACCGGTTTCACTCTCTTATTTCACTGTTCTGGACGGGTTTCCTTCTCAAACTTCATTGTTCTGGAGGGGTTTCACTGTCATATTTCATTGTTCTGGACGGTTTCTTTGTCTAATTTCATTGTTCTGGACGGGTTTCACTGTCATATTTCATTGTTTTGGACGGGGTTCACTGTCATATTTCTTTGTTTTGGAGGGGTTTCCTTCTCATATTTCATTTTTTCAGACGGGTTTCCTCCTCATATTTCATTGTTCAGGACGGGTTTCCATCTCATATTTCATTGTTCTGGAAGAGTTTCCTTCTCACATTTCATTGTTCTGCAGGCGTTTGCATCTCATATTTCATTGTTCTGGACGGGTTTCCATGTCATATTTCATTGTTCTGCGGGTTTCCATCTCATATTTCATTGTTCTGGACAGGTTTCCATGTCATATTTCATTGTTCAGGACGGGTTTCCATCTCATATTTCATTGTTCTGGACGAGTTTCCTTCCCATATTTCATTGTTTTGGACGTGTTTCCTTCTCATATTTCATTGTTCTGGACGGGTTTCCTTCTCATATTTCATTGTTCTGGACGGGTTTCCATCTCATATTTCATTGTTCTCGACGGGTTTCCTTGTCATATTTCATTGTTCTCGACGGGTTTCACTGTCATTTTTCATAGTTCTGCACAGGTTTCACTGTGATATTTTTTTCTCTGGAAGGGTTTTCACTTTCATATTTTCACTGTTTCGGACGGGTTTCCTCCTCATATTTCATTATTCTGGACTGGTTTCCATCTCATATTTCATTGTTCTGGACGAGTTTCCTTCTCACATTTCATTGTTCTGCAGGGGTTTCCATCTCATATTTCATTGTTCTGGACGGGTTTCCATCTCATATTTCATTGTTCTGGACGAGTTTCCTTCTCACATTTCATTGTTCTGCAGGGGTTTCCATCTTATATTTCATTGTTCTGGACGGTTTCCTTCTCATATTTCATTGTTCTGGACGGGTTTCCTTGTCATATTTCATTGTTCTGGACGGGTTTCCGTCTCATATTTCATTGTTCTGGACGGGTTTCCTTCTCATATTTCATTCTTCTGGACGGGTTTCCATCTCATATTTCATTGTTCTAGACGGTTCCTTCTAATATTTCATGATTGGACAGGTTTCCTTCTCAATTTCATTTGTTCGGACGGTTTCCCTTCTCATATTCATTGTTCGGGACGGGTTTCCTTCTCATATTTCTTTGTTCTGGACTGGTTTCATCTCATATTTCATTGTTCAGGAAGGGTTTTTCCGTCTATATTTCATTGTTCTGGACGGGTTTCCTTCTCATATTTTTTTTGGGACGGTTTTCTCATATTTCATTGTTCTAGACGGGTTTCCTTCTAATATTTCATTGTTCTGGACGGGTTTCCTTCTCATATTTCATTGTTCTGGAAGGGTTTCCTTCTCATATTTCATTGTTCTGGACGGGTTTCCTTCTCATATTTCATTGTTTTGGACGGGTTTCCTTCTCATATTTCATTGTTCTGGACGGGTTTCGTTCTCATATTTCATTGTTCTGGACGAGTTTCCTTCTCATATTTCATTATCCTGGACGGGTTTCCATCTCATATTTCATTGTTCCGGACGGGTTTCCTTCTCATATTTCATTGTTCTGGACGGGTTTCCATCTCATATTTCATTGTTCTGGACGGGTTTCCTTCTCATATTTCATTGTTCTGGACGGGTTTCCTTCTCATATTTCATTGTTCTGGACGGGTTTCCCTTCTCATATTTCATTGTTCTGGACGGGTTTCCTTCTCATATTTCATTGTTCTGGACGGGTTTCTTTCTCATATTTCATTGTTTTGGACGGGTTTCCTTCTCATATTTCATTGTTCAGGAAGGGTTTCTTTCTCATTTTTCATTGTTCTGGACGGGTTTCCTTCTCATATTTCATTGTTTTGGACGGGTTTCGTTCTCATATTTCATTGTTCTGGACGAGTTTCCTTCTCATATTTCATTATCCTGGACGGGTTTCCATCTCATATTTCATTGTTCCGGACGGGTTTCCTTCTCATATTTCATTGTTCTGGAGGGGTTTCCATCTCACATTTCATTGCTCTGGATGGGTTTCCTTCTCAAATTTCATTGTTTTGGACGGGTTTCCTACTCATATTTCATTGTTCAGGACGGCTTTCGTTCTCATATTTCATTGTTCTGGACGAGTTTCCATTTCATATTTCATTGTTCCGGACGGGTTTCCTTCTTATATTTCATTGTTCTGGACGGGTTTCCATCTCATATTTCATTGTTCTGGACGGGTTTCCATGTCATATTTCATTGTTCTTGACGGGTTTCCATCTCATATTTCATTGTTCTTGACGAGTTTCCTTCTCATATTTCATTGTTCTGGACAGGTTTCCGTCTCATATTTCATTATTCTGGACGGGTTTCCTTCTCATATTTCATTCTTCTGGACGGGTTTCCATCTCATATTTCATTGTTCTAGACGGGTTTCCTTCTAATATTTCATTGTTCTGGACGGGTTTCCTTCTCATATTTCATTGTTCTGGACGGGTTTCCTTCTCATATTTCATTGTTCTGGACGGGTTTCCTTCTCATATTTCATTGATCAGGACGGGTTTCGTCCCCTTTTCATTTTTCGACGGTTTTCCTTCCAATTTCATTATCCTGGCCCGGGTTCCATCCTATATTTCACTGTTCTGGACAGGTTTCCGTCTCATATTTCATTATTCTGGACGGGTTTCCTTCTCATATTTCATTCTTCTGGACGGGTTTCCATCTCATATTTCATTGTTCTGGACGAGTTTCCTTCTCATATTTCATTGTTTTGGACGGGTTTCCTTCTCATATTTCATTGTTCAGGACGGGTTTCGTTCTCATATTTCATTGTTCTGGATGGGTTTCCATCTCATATTTCATTGTTCCGGACGTGTTTCCTTGTCATATTTCATTGTTCTGGACGGGTTTTCATCTCATATTTCATTGTCCTGGACGGGTTTTCTTTCCATATTTCATTGTTCTTGACGGGTTTCCTTCTAATATTTCATTGTTCCGGACGGGATTCCTTTTCACATTTCATTGTTCTGGACTGGTTTCACTGTCATATTTCGTTTGTTCTGGACGGGCTTCCTTCTCATATTTTGGGATTGATTCGGGCCGGTTTCCTTCTATTATTTATAATTTCTCGACGGGTTTTCTTTCTCGTGATTCATTGTTCTGGAAAGGTTTTCCGTCTCATATTTCATTGTTTGGACTAATAGTTTCCCTGTCATATTTCGTTGCTTTTCTGGACAGGTTTCCTGTCATATTCATTGTTCTTGAAGGGTTTCCTTCTAATATTTTCTTGTTCTGGACGGGTTTCCTTATCCTACATTCATTATTCTGGACGGGGTTTCCCTGTCATATTTCACTGTTCCGGACGGGTTTCCTTGTCTTTTCATTTGTTTCTGCGACGGGTTTATTCAATTTTTCATTGTTCTGGTCGGTTTCCTGTACATATTTCATGTTCTGGTCGGGATTCACTGTATTATTTCAGTTTGGACGGGTTTCCTTCTCATTATATCATGGTTCTGGACGGGGTTTCGTTTTCATATTTCCTTGTTCTGGGGCGTTTTATTTTCTTATTCGTTTGTTCTGGTCGGTTTTCCTTGTTATATTTCATTTTTCTGGAGGGGTTTCCCTCTCATATTTCCATTGAACTTGCGGGTTTTATTTTTCTTATTTCATTGTTCTGGAATGGTTTTCTTGCCATATTTCATTGTTACTGGTGGTTTTCTTTTCTTATTTTTCTATTGTTCTGGACGTTTCATTTTATTTTTCATTGTTCTGGCGGGTTTCATTTTCTTATTTCATTGTTCTGGAACGTTTTTCCTTCTCCATATTTGATTGTACTGGACGGGTTTTCTTTTTCATATTTCATTGTTTGGACTGGGTCTTCCATGTCATATTTCATGGTCTGGACTGGTTTTTCTGTCATATTTATGGTTTCTGAACGGGTTTTCCCTGTCATAATGTCATTGTTATGGACGGGTTTTCCATGTCATGTTTCATGTTCTCGTCGGGTTTCCTTTCCTCAGTATTTCATTGCTTCTGACGAGTTCTAATTATATTTCCTTGTTTGTTGGACGGGTTTCATTTGTCCTGTTTCATTGTTGGACGGGCTTTCCCAACAATATTTCATTGTTCTGGACGGGTTTTCCTGTAATTTTTCATCTGTGTCTGTATAGGTTTCTTTCTTTATTGATGTTCAGGAGGGTTTCCCTGTCATATTTCATTGTTCAGGAGGGATTCCCTGTCATATTCTTGTTTGAAAAGGTTTCTTTCAATGGACGGTTTCTGTCATTATTTCCGTTGTTCTGAGCGGTTTCTCTGTCATATTTCTTTGTTTGGAGGGTGTTTCATTTCATATATTGTGGACTCATCTCTGATTAGTTTTATCTGTTATCTTTTGCTTGTTTAGTGCGTTGCACACTTATGATACATGTCCGAGTCTTGAGTACCTTTATGTGATGTAACTTTTTCATGTGATTAATCTGGGCGTTGGAATTAGACAGCAGATTAATTTAAGGTATGGCAGGTATTACGTTAGTTATTGCTCTATGTCATGAGTTTTTTTTTCTAGACTGTAAACATACTTGTGAAAAAAATGTCTGTATTGTAGTCAATATTACACTTCTTGTTTTGCCAAACTCTAAAAAGTAAATAGAGTAAGATTTTTAGGGTGTTACCCCTAGGTGTGTCTACAAACAGTCACATGTGTCAGAGCAGACCTGTGTCGAGCAGCACTGCTGTCAAGAGCATGCACCTACTGTTCAGAGCAGCACCTGCGTTGATCAGACCTGCTGTCTGAGCAAAAACCCTGCCGCTAGAAACTGCACTGCTGTCTCAGGAGCAAGCACTGCTGTCAGGCAAGCACCTGCTGTCAGAGCAGCACCTGCTGTCAAGCAGCACCCTGCTGATGACAGGTCGCTGCTCTGATAGATATTATTCAGTGTATTTATACAGCTCTAAACATATAAACATAATATACTGAATTGAAAATAATTCCCTTATTATATACTTGATATTTTACTTGATAAACATTTTAATAATAATTTTAAGTTTCGTTATTTATTATATGACGAATAGGGTCAATTTAATATTCCTTTGGCAAATTATATTTATTTATTTTTTAGTTTTCAAATATTTAATTTGCATTTCATTAATTATTATCTTTCATGTTTGAACGTATTTTTCTACAGTAATATTCTATAAGTGTTATAAGTGTTGGTAAATTTTAGTGGGAGCAAATACCTGCTGAGGGAGATGTAAATGGACAGTTGTGAGAAGACATGTTGTGGAAGTGCAGTGGGATCATTGAAGTTCTTGTAGGTAGTAAACAACAGTGTGGAATCCTTGAGCTGACGTCAACCAATTACAACAAGCACGTCAACAATACAACAAGCACGTCAAAAATACAACCAAGCACGTCAACAATACAACAAGCACGTCAACATTACAACAATGCCACGTCAAACCAAATACAACAAGCACTCGTCACAAATACAACAAGCGCGTCAACAATACAACAAAGCACGTCAACAATTACAACACGCCGTCAACAATACAACAAGCACGCTCAACTATACAACAAGGGCACGTCAACAATACACAAGCACGTCAACCAATACAACAAGCACGTCAATCAATACTAACAAGCCCGTCACAATACAACCAAGCACGTCAACAGAATTACAACACGCTCGTCAAACTAATACAACAAGCACGTCAACATACCAACAAAGCACGGTCAACAAATCCAACAAGCACGTAACAATACAACAAGCAGTAAACAATACACAAGCAGTCAAAACAATACAACAAGCACGTCAACAATACAACAAGCACGTCACAATTACAACAAGAACGTCAACAATACAACAAAGCCACGGTCAACAATACAACAAGACGTCAACTCAAATACGAACAAGGCCGTCAAACCAATTACAACAAGCACGTCAACAAACCAAACAAGCACGTCAACTCAATACAAACAAGACGTCAACAATACAACAAGCCCCGTCAACAATACAACAAGCACGTCACCAATAAACAAGACGTCAACAAATACAACAAGCACGAAACAAGGAGGAATGGAAATGTATTACGCAAAAAACGGAACAGCAGCACACAAAGAATAAATAAGTACGAATTCTTAAAAGAAAGGTTACAGTAACATGCAAAAGAACAAGGTAGTAATAGAACAGAATAGTTGATTAACGCACAAAAAGTCACTCCAGTTGCATAGTAACATCAAGAGTACTACAATATAGAAACACTCAAGGAACGTGCAAGTTTCACATAAGAAAACCTTAAGGACGTTACCTATACCTAGCCAAAAGAACAGATCTAGCAATATACAAGTTACGCTCAAGAACATACAGAGAATAATACAGTAATATACGAGGGAGAGTGAGAGCAGCATTATAATAATCATAAGAGAGAGTTCCAGCGCCAGGTTGTGGCATCTACACTGAATTACTTTTTGTCATGGACGTCGAGTCTTCAAAAATTGTCCTTAATTTCTTCCCAGAATTTTTTTTTTTTTTTTTGTCTTTGTGACTGTGAATATTTTCTCGAAAAATGTGGAAAAAGCGTGAAGATAACAGACGTGAAATAACAGACGTGAAGATAACAGACGTGAATAACAAGACGTGAAAATAACAGAGTGAAGATAACAAAAAAACGTGAAGATAACAGAGTGAAGATAACAATCGTGAAGATAACAGACGTAAGATAACAGACGTGAAGATAACGAGTGAAATAACAACAGGACGTGAAGATAACAGAGTGAAGATAACAGGGACGTGAAGATAACAGACGTGAGATAACAGGTGAAGTAACAGATGTGAAGATAACAGAGTGAAGATAACAGACGTGAATAAGAGGAGATAACAGACGTGAAGATAACAGATGTGAAGATAACAGACGTGAAGACATGAAAACTAGAAAGTGAGGACTTTTCTTAATTATTTCTGATTACTTCTTATCTTCCATAAGATAATTCATAAGTGTATTTCTTGCTGTATCTAAAGTAAGTTTTGTCAATTGTCACTTTTTTATAATTTCCCATATATAATTAAGGATATCTATAAATAACAAAAAGGCACAATACTGTGACTGAAACGATACACAAATAACCCGCACATAGAAGAGAGGAGTTAGACACGTTTCGCCCGACTTGGACCATTTACAAAGCACACTAACGTGTAAATGGTCCAAGCTGGACCGAAGCGTCGTCGTAGCTCCTCTCTTTCTATGTGCGGGTTATTTGTGTAAGGATATCTATATACACTATACTATTACTACATATATACTAAACTATACTAAAGCAAGCATATACATTTACACTGTCAATCACATTTTTTTCAGAATTCTATTACATATATACTTAACAATTTCCATATCTGCCCATCATTGCCTGTGCAATATAATTTAGATTCAAACTATCGTGTGAGCAGTGTAGATATGTGCATGGAAATGTGTGCACCTGAGTGTATAAGAGTTACAATAATAGATAATGAACGTAAACGCGGGAATAGAGTTTACAGGTATCGTAGAGTGTGACGAAGAGTATTATGTATCTTGAAGTTTGTGTGTGTGTGTGTGTGTGTGTGTGTGTGTGTGTGTGTGTGTGTGTGTGTGTGTGTGCGTGTGTGTGTGTGTGTGTGCCTGTGTGGTGCCTGTGTGTGCTGTGTGGTGGGGGTTGTATGGTTTCTCGTCAGGAAGATCAAGAAGTGAACGCCAGAAAAATAATAAAAACTGAGGCATATTTAACTGGTAAAGATTATTCTTGCAGTCTCTGCCTTTCACAAGATAACTTGCAAATATCTTCTTTGCTTTATCTTAACAAGTTTTTCATCGACTGTCAAGTCTTTACACTTCACATCTTTCTAAGAATAACTTGAAAATATTCTATAACAACATTTTTCTTACGTTTTATTGCCTATGCAATACAATTTAATTTTAAGAAAAGTGAGAGAAAAAGCAGAATGCTATGGGGATGTGCTGTTAGGGTGTGTGGTGTTGTGGTGTGTGTGTGTGTGTGTTGTGTGTGTTATAGACCACATGCAAAGCTACATAAATATGCATATTTGTGGACATATGGACTAATTACAACACTTATATAGCTAAGTAAGTAAAAACGAAAGAAATTAACATAACACGTTATGAAACATAAATACAAGTCCGAGATTTTACATCAGTAACCTCAGCTTGGTGGCCGAGTTGTGAGGCAGCTCAGTCTCGTCTGGCTGGTCTACTGTTCCAGGCTGTCTTGGTGGGTGTAATAACAGGACACAGATTTCTGTGTGTCCCCTCCTGTAATTCCACCCACCTGGACAGTCTCGGCAGTAGACCAGCAAGACAAGACCAAGTTACCATCCAACAAGGTCACTGGGGAGGGGCCAACACCTGCTGAACCTGGGGAAGTGAGGAAGGCAGTTCATCTGAGGGCCCGCAGATGGTCTTCTGGAGACATGGAACTAGCGGAAGCAAACACACACACACACACACACACACACACACACACCACACACACACACACACACACCACCACCACCACAACCACCACAACCAGTCCATGACCCTCACCACCAGTCCATCACCTCACCACATGTCCATCACCCTCACTCCCAATTCATCACACTCACCACCAGTCCATCACCCTCACCACCAGTCCATCACTCACACCACTAGTCCATCACCCTCACCACCAGTCCATCACCAGCAAGGGAAGTGTGGAAGGGAGTTCATCTGAGGGGACACAGATGGACTTCTGGAAACACAGTCCTTCATTCCCCACCATTTCCACCACAGTCCATCACCTCACCGTCAGTCCATCACCCTCACTACCAGTCCATCACCCTCACAACCAGTCCATCACCCTGACCACCAGCAAGGGAAGTGTGGAAGGGAGTTCATCAGAGGGGACACAGTTGGACTTCTGGAAAACACAGCCCTTCACCCTCCCCACCAGTCAAATCACCCTCACCAACAGTCAATCACCCTCACCAAACAGAACATCACTCACACCAGCCATCACCCTCACCACCAGACAATACCCTTCCTCAACAGTCCATAACTCTCACCACCAGTCCATCACCCTCACCACCTGGACCTTCACACCTCACGTCCATCAACCCTCTCCACAGTCCCATCACCAGCAAGGGATGTGTGGAAGGGAGTTCATTGGGGGACACAGTTGGGATTCTGAAACACAGTCTTCACACTCCCCACCAGTCCTCACCCTACCAAAGTCCACACCTCCCACTAGTCGATCACCTCACCGTTAAGCCATCACCCACACCACCAGTACTCACCCTCCCCACTAGTCTCGATTACCACTCACCACAGTCATCACCCTCACCGTCAGTCCATCATTCCAAACACCAGTTCATCACCTTCACCAGTCAATCTCCTGTCCATCACACTCACCATGAGTCATCCACCCTCATCACCAGACATCACCCTCCCCACAGTCCATCAACTCACAACAATCCATCACCCACACCACCAGTCCATCACCCACAATACAGTCATCCCCTCCCAACAGTCCTTCACCTCCTCCCAATTCATCACACTCACCACCAGTCCTTCACCCTCCCACCAGTCCATCACCCTCACCACATGTCCATCACCTCACTCCCAATTCATACACTCACCACCAGGTCCATCACCTCACCACCAGACCATCACTCACACCACTAGTCCATCACCCTCACCACCAGTCCATCACCAGCAAGGGAAGTGTGGAGGGAGTTCATCTGAGGGGACACAGAGATTGAACTTTGGAAGCACAGTCCTTCATCCTCCCACCAGGTCCACCAACAGAAGTAAATCACCTCTCACCGTTCAAGTCCATCACTCACGACCAGTCCCATCACCTCCCACCGTCCATCACCCTGACCACCAGTCCATCACCAGCAAAGGGAAGTGTTGGATAGGGAGTTCATCTGAAGGGGACAAGATGGACTTCTGGAAACACAGCCCATCACTCCCCACCAGTCAATCACCCTCACCAACAGACCCTATCACCATCACAACAGTACATCACCCCTCACCACCAGGTCATCACCCTCACCACAGTCCATCACCCCCCTCACCCCCACCCCAGCCATCACCACCACCTGTCCATCACCCTCACACCAGACCATCACCCTCACCAGTCCTTCACCCTCACCACAGTCCTTTCACCCTCACCACTCAGTCCATCACCCTCACCACCGTCCATCACTCACAACAGACCATAATCACCCTCACCACTGTCCATCACCCTCACCACAGACATCACCCTCACCAGTCCATCACCTCCACCACCAGTCCATCACCTCACCACCAGTCCATCACCCTCACCACCAGTCCTTCACCCTCACCACCAGACCATCACCTTCACACCAGTCCATCACCCTTCACCACACAGTCCTCACCAGCATGGAAGTGTGGAAGGGAGTTCATCTGAGGGGACACAGATGGACTTCTGGAAACACAGTTACCTTCACCCTCCCCACCAGTCCATCACCCTCACCACCAGACCATGCACCTCACCACCAGTCCATCACCCTCACCACCAGTCCATCACCCTCACCACCAGTCCATCACCCACACACCAGACCTATCACCCTCACCACCAGTCCATCACCCTCACCCCAGTCCATCACCTCACCACCCTGTCCATCACCAGCAAGGGAAGTGTGGAAGGGCGTTCATTCTGAGGGGACACAGATTGGACTTCTGGAAAACACAGTCCTTCCACCCTCCCCACCAGTCCACCCCCACACTAGTCCATCACCCTCACCACCAGACCATCACCTTTATCAGTCCTTCACCCTCCCCACCAGTCCATCCTCCACACCACTAGTCCATCACCCTCACCACCAGTCCATCACCAGCAAGGGAAGTGTGGAAGGGAGTTCGTGAGAGGGGACACAGATGGACTTCTGGAAACACAGTCCTTCACCCTCCCCACCAGTCCATCACCCTCACCACCAGACCATCACCCTCATCAGTCCTTCACCCTCCCCACCAGTCCATCACCCTCACCAACAGTCCATCACCCTCTCCACTAGTCGATCACCCTCACCGTCAGCCATCACCACACCACCAGTACTATCAACCTCCCCACTAGTCGATTACCATCACCACCAGTCATCACCCTCCCGTCAAGCCCCATCACTCTCGCCAGACATCTCACCCTCCTCACTAGTCATTAATCGCACTACAATCATTCACCCACACCACCAGTCCATCCCCACAATACAGTCCATACCCTCCCCACCAGTCCATCACCCTACCACAGCCTTCACCCTCCCCACCAGGCCATCACCCTCCCACCAGTCCATCCACCCTCTCCACCAGTCCATCACAGCAAGGGAAGTGTGGAAGGAGGTTCATCTGAGGGAACAGATGGAATCTGGAAACACAGGTCTTCACCCTCCCCACAGTCCATCACCCTCACCCCCAAGTCCATCACCCTCACCACCAGTACTTCACCCTCCCCACCCATTCATATCCCTCACCACCAGTCCATCACCCTCACACAGTCCTTCACCTCCCCACCAGTCCATCACCCTCCCCACCAATCATCACCCTCACACAGTCTTCACCCTCCCCACCTGTCCATACCCTCACCACTCTGTCCATCACCCACACCACAGTCCATCACCCACAATACCAGTCCATCACCCTCCCACCAATCCTTCCACCCTCACACCAGTCCTTCACCACCTCCCCACCAGTCAATCCCCCACACACTAGTCCATTCACCATCAACACAGTCATCCACCCACAATACAGTCCATCACCTCTCACACCAGTCCTCACCCTCACCACAGTCCATCACCACCTCCCAACAGTCATCTCCAGCAAGGGAAGTGTGGAAGGGAGTTATCTGAGGAGGACATAGTGGACTTCTGGAAAACACAGTCCTTCACCCTCCCACAGTCCTATCACCTCACGACCAGTCAATCACCCTCACCACCAGTCCATCACCCTCCCCACCCAGGTCAATCACCTCACAACAGACCATCACCTCACCACCAGCCCATCACCCTCCCCACCAGTCAATCACCCTCAACCAACAGACCATCACCCTCACCACCAGCCCCATCACCCTCCCCACCTGTCAATCACCCTCCACCAACAGACATCACCATCACACCAGCCCATCACCCTCACCAGCAGGACCATCACCCTCCGAAGCAGTCCATACCACTTCTTCACCATCAGTCCATCACCCTCACCACCAGACCATCACCCTCACCACCAGTCCATCACCCTCACCACCAGTCCATCACCAGCAAGGGAAGTGTGGAAGGGAGTTCATCTGAGGGGACACAGATGGACTTCTGAAAACACAGTCCTTCACCCTCCCCACCAGTCCATCACCCTCACCAACAGTCCATCACCCTCCCCACTAGTCGATCACCCTCACTGTCAGCCCATCACCCACACCACCAGTCCATCACCCTCCCCACTAGTCGATCACCCTCACCACCAGTCCATCACCCTCAGCGTCAGTCCATCATCCAAACCACCAGTCCATCACCCTCACCAGTCCATCACCAGTCCATCACACTCACCATGAGTCCATCACCCTCATCACCAGACCATCACCCTCCCCACCAGTCCATCAAACTCACAACCAATCCATCACCCACACCACCAGTCCATCACCCACAATACTAGTCCATCACCCTCCCCACCAGTCCATCACCCTCACCACCAGTCCATCACCCTCACCACGAGTCCATCACCAGCAAGGGAAGTGTGGAAGGGAGTTCATCTGAGGGGACACAGATGGACATCTGGAAACACAGTCCTTCACCCTCCCCACCAGTCCATCACCCTCACCAACGGTCCATCACCCTCACCACCAGCCCATCTCCCACACCTCCAGTCGATCACCCTCCCCACTAGTCGATCACCCTCACCACTGTCCATCACTCACGTTCAGTCCATCACCCACACCACCAGCCATCACCCACATACCTTTCCATATCCTTACCACCAGTCCTTCACCCTCACCACCAGTCTTCACCTCACACCGTCCTTCACCCTCCCACAGTCCATCACCCTCACCACCCAAAAAAAAAAAAGCCCATCACCCTCACCACCAGACCATCACCTTCCCCACCAGTGCATCCCCTCACCACAAGTCCTCACTGCACCACCAGTCCATCACCTCACCACCAGTCCATCACCAGCAAAGGGAAGTGTGGAAGGGAGCTCCATCGAGGGGACACAGATGGACTTTGGAAAACACAGTCCTTCACCCTCCCACCAGTCCAATCCCCTCACCACCAGGACCATCACCCACTAATTACCTATACATCATCCTCACCACCAGTCCTTCACCCTCACCACAGTCTTCACCCTCCCACCAGTCCATCACCCTCACCACCGTACCATCACCTCCCCCCTGTCCATCCCCCTCTCCACAGTCCATTACCTTCACCCGGCCATCACCCTCACACCAGTCCATCACAGCAAGGGAGTGTGGAAGGGAGCCTCATCTGGAGGGACACAGATGGCTTATGAGAAACGCAGTCCTTCACCCTCCCCACCAGTCCATCACCCTCGCCAACAGTCCATCACCCTCACCACCAGTCCATCACCCTCCCCACAATCGATCACCCTCACCACAGTCCATCACCTTCACCGTCAGTCCATCTCCCTCACCACTGTCCATCACCACCTCACATGAGTCCATTACCCTCATCACCAGACCATCACCCTCCCCACCAGTCATCAAACTCACAACCAATCCATCCACTCACACACCAGTCCATCACCCAAATACCAGTCCCATCACCCTCACCACACTCCACACCTCACCACCAGTCCATAACCCTCACCACAGATCACCCCTCACCACCAGTACATCACCCTCACCCCCAGTCCTTCACTCTCACCACTACACCATCATAGCAAGGGAAGTGAGGAAAGGGAGGTCATCTGAAGGGACACAGGATGGACTTCGGAAAACACTGTCCTTCACCTCTCAACCAGTCCATCACCCTCACCGTATTTACAACCCTCACACCCGCACATCACCAACACTACCAGCCATAACCCCACCACCAGCCCATCACCCTCACCATCAGTCCATCACCCTCACCGTCTCAGTCCATCACCCACACAGTCCATAACCCTCACCACGAGTCCATACACTCACCAAGAGTCCATCACTCTCACCACCAGTCCATCTCTCTCACACCAGTCCGTTATATCACGCCAGTCCATCACCCTCATCGAAAGTTCGCCACCATTATTAATTATCAATCATCACCATCACCAACGCCTCACAACCATTCCGCCACCCTCATCACCATCAAGCATCACCGTCATGGAAGTGTATCGTGTGGCACAAGAATACTAGAGAAACATACGAAACTAAAAAATGGGGAAGTTCGCTTTAAAAACGATTGAATTTAGGTATGTACTTGACTTCAACAAAGTCACATTTAGTAGACGTGAGGAATCTGAGGACAAGGATAAAGCAAGTAACTCTCCTAGGTAAAGATAGGAACCGAGAAATTTATCTTCCAAATCTTGATATATTTCGCCGCACTCCTCTTATGTCTATTTTGATTTTTTTTCCATGTACTTTTAGTCCATCGTACACTGTTGCTTTTTCTTACCTTCCTCCCCATTCTATTCGTCTTCCTATTTCACCAACGAGAAATTAGATTTCATTGCCTCATTGCATTGATAGTCATTTTGGTCGTGTGGTAAGCCGTTAGAAAAGTAGGTATCATGTGCTTTTGTGAGTATATGACGTGGTAGATGTGTTTGTCTGTTTACGTGGAATGATGTATGTGCTTGTGTGTTTACGTGGAATGGTGTATGTGTTTGTGTGTTTACGTGGAATGATGTTTGTGCTTGTGTGTTTACGTGGAATGATGTATGTGCTTGTGTGTTTACGTGGAATGATGTATGTGCTTGTGTGATTACGTGGAATGATGTATGTGCGTGTGTGTGTACCTGGAATGATGTATGTTCTTGCGTATGCTTGCAGGGTCAACATTGTGGTGGATTTGCCAATTTGCAGGACAGAGTCATTTTTCTCAAATTAATTTTTGTGTGTGTTCTGAGGATAATGTGTGTTTGTGTGTGTGTGCGTGCGTGCGTGTACTCACCTAGTTGAGGTTGCGGGGGTCGAGTCCGAGCTCCTGGCCCCGCCTCTTCACTGATCGCTACTAGGTCACTCTGCCTGAGCCGTGAGCTTTATCATACCTCTGCTTAAAGCTATGTATGGATCCTGCCTCCACTACATCGCTTCCCAAACTATTCCACTTACTGACTACTCTGTGGCTGAAGAAATACTTCCTAACATCCCTGTGATTCATCTGTGTCTTCAGCTTCCAACTGTGTCCCCTTGTTACTGTGTCCAATCTCTGGAACATCCTGTCTTTGTCCACCTTGTCAATTCCTCTCAGTATTTTGTATGTCGTTATCATGTCCCCCCTATCTCTCCTGTCTCCAGTGTCGTCAGGTTGATTTCCCTTAAACCTCTCCTCGTAGGACATGCCTCTTAGCTCTGGGACTAGTCTTGTTGCAATCCTTTGCACTTTCTCTAGTTTCTTCACGTGCTTGGCTAGGTGTGGGTTCCAAACTGGTGCCGCATACTCCAATATGGGCCTAACGTACACGGTGTACAGGGTCCTGAATGATTCCTTATTAAGATGTCGGAATGCTGTTCTGAGGTTTGCTAGGCGCCCATATGCTGCAGCAGTTATTTGGTTGATGTGGCTTCAGGAGATGTGCCTGGTGTTATACTCACCCCAAGATGTTTTTCCTTGAGTGAGGTTTGTAGTCTCTGACCCCTAGACTGTACTCCGTCTGCGGCCTTCTTTGCCCTTCCCCAATCTTCATGACTTTGCACTTGGTGGGATTGAACTCCAGGAGCCAATTGCTGGACCAGGTCTGCAGCCTGTCCAGATCCCTTTGTAGTTCTGCCTGGTCTTCGATCGAGTGAATTCTTCTCATCAACTTCACGTCATCTGCAAACAGGGACACCTCAGAGTCTGTTCCTTCCGTCATGTCGTTCACAAATACCAGAAACAGCACTGGTCTTAGGACTGACCCTGCGGGACCCCGCTGGTCACAGGTGCCCACTCTGACACCTCGCACGTACCATGACTCGCTGCTGTCTTCCTGACAAGTATTCCCTGATCCATTGTAGTGCCTTCCCTGTTATCCCTGCTTGGTCCTCCAGTTTTTGCACCAATCTCTTGTGTGGAACTGTGTCAAACGCCTTCTTGCAGTCCAAGAAAATGCAATCCACCCACCCCTCTCTCTCTTGTCTTACTGCTGTCACCATGTCATAGAACTCCAGTAGGTTTGTGACACAGGATTTCCCGTCCCTGAAACCATGTTGGCTGCTGTTGATGAGATCGTTCCTTTCTAGGTGTTCCACCACTCTTCTCCTGATAATCTTCTCCATGATTTTGCATACTATACATGTCAGTGACACTGGTCTGTAGTTTAATGCTTCATGTCTTGTGGTGGATTTGCCAATTTGCAGGACAGAGTAATTTTTCTCAAATTAATTTTTGTGTGTGTTCTGAGGATAATGTGTGTGTGTGTGTGTGTGTGTGTGTGTGTGTGTGTGTGCGTGCGTGTGTGTGTGTGTGTGTGTGTGTGTGTGTGTTGTGCGTGCGTGCGTGTGTGTGTGTGTGTGTGTGTTTGTGTGTGTGTGTGTGCGTGTGTGTGTGTGTGTGTGTGTGTGTGTGTGTGTGTGTGTGTGTGTTGCGTGCGTGGTTGTGTGTGTGTGTGTGTGTGTGTGTGTGCGTGCGTGTGTGTGTGTGTGTGTGTGGTGTGTGGTGTGTGTGTGTGTGTGTGTGTGGGTGTGTGCGTGCGTGTGTGTGTGTGTGTGTGTGTGTGTGTGCGTGTGTGTGTGTGTGTGTGTGTGTGTGTGTGTGTGTGTGCGTGGTGTGTGTTGTGTGTGTGTGTGTGTGTGTGTGCGTGTGTGTGTGTGTGGTGTGTTGTGTGTGTGTGTGTGTGTGTGTGTGTGTGTGTGTGTGTGCGTCGTGTGTGTGTGTGTGTGTGTGTGTGTGTGTGTGTGTGTGTGCGTGTGTGTGTGTGTGGTGTGTGTGTGTGGTGTGTGTGTGTGGTGTGTTTATGTGCTGGTAAGCAGCACAATTAGTGAAACATAAGAACGAGTATAACAGGTTGATTCTTCTCCGCATAATCTAACAATCGTTTTATGTTGACCATAAACAGTTTTCTTAAATAAACAGGTCACTATGTCATCTCAGATCTTGTCTATAAGAACTGATATTCCTCAGCTAAAACGTTATAGAAATCTATTGAAGAAACGTTTCCCAAAAATCGTAGTGGAAAACCGCTGGAGACAAGACGGTCCCAGCGACACCGTGAGATCAATCTTCAGAACTGTGCAGCTTCCCACCTCCACCTCACACTATTTTATACTTCTTATTATATTTTTCTAGAATTTATTTTTTTTTCACTTGTGTTTTACGCCGTTTGAATCTTTTTTTTTCTTTTTACTTTAACTTTTATATTATTTTGCTTATAATTCGAAAATGCCTCATTTAATCGACCTCAAATTTTCAAGGCTTGTTAACGGTAACGGGGACAAAATTCTTTGAACAATGACCACCTGAACTGTTTCCCAACATCGTGAAATATCTCAGATAACCACCAAAACTCTCGGTGGTGGAGTTTCAGGATTTTGAAAAAGTTGCCACAAAAATTCTACAACAGCAGAGAGTGAAATAATGTGATTTGTTTATTCATGCTAAATCAGGTTGTTTTTTAAGTTTACTTGTGAACAACTTCAATATTTATAGACTGATGCATCTTAGGCAGAATAACTTAATTGATCAGCTTTTTGAAGATGTATTATATAAAAGATAACCATTAATCTCAACAACCATGAATTTGAAAATTTACTGAAATATTCCAAACTTGGAATCGTTGGAACGAGATCAGTTAGTAAATATATATGTGGTGCCGAATAGGTAAAGCTGGTTAATTAGCAAGAACTCGTTGATAAATTAGACACATGTCCAACTCTTGGGTGTCTTTATTGAGGAAATGTTTCGCCACACAGTGGCTTCATCAATCCATAGAAAGGAGAATCGTGAAGAACAAGAGAAGAATGAGGTAATCAGTCCCTCAACCTTGAGTTGATGTGGTCAGTCCATCAATCTTGAAAAGAATACAGCATATTCTTCTCCTGTTCTTCACGATTCTCCTTTGTATGGACTGATGAAGCTACTGTGTGGCGAAACATTTCCTCAATAACGATACCCGAGAGTTGCACATGTGTCTAATTTATCAACGTGTCGGTTCACTGAACCATTCGTCTAGCAAGAACTCATTTAAAATTAAGTCCTTTCTGAAATTTTCTCTTATACGTTTAAATGTATATATTTTTTTTCATTTGTGTTAATGTAAAAATTAATAATTTTTTCCAAAAGAATCTTAGAAAACCTTATTATAACAAGTACAATTTAATTTAGACTAATCCAACTAAATATATTTTAGATAAGTTTAGAATAATTTAATGATAAACAGTCACAATGAAATATTTTTTTTTCGTTAAGTTCAGAATGACTTTTGCGAAATTTTGCATACACATGTTTTTCGCTTGCCTTATTCGGCAAGAATAGCGCTGCTATTTAAGCCAAAATGGCAAGTTATATATATATATATATATATATATATATATATATATATGTCGTGCCGAATATGTAAAACTGGTCAATTAGCAAGAACTCATTTAAAATTAAGTCCTTTCTGAAATTTTCTCTTATACGTTTAAAGATATATTTTTTTCATTAATGTTAATGTAAAAATTTTAATTTTGCTCCAAAAGAATCTTAGAAAACTTACCTAACCTTATTATAACAAGAGCAATTTATTTTAGCCTAACCCAACTTAATATATTTTAGATTTGTTTACAGTAATTTAATACTAAACAAACACAGTGAAATATATTTTTTTCGTTAGGTTCAGAATGATTTTGGCCGAAACTATTGCATACACAAATTTTCGCTTGTCTATTTATGGCAAGATGAACGTTGCTATTTAAGCCAAGATCGCAAGTTCTGCCTATTCGGCACGACTATATATTATTATTATTTATATATATATATATATTTATATATATATATATATATATATATATATATATTATATATATATTATTATATTTTATTTTTTATATATTTTCAACAAGTTGGTCGTCTCCCACCGAGGCAGGGTGACCCCAAAAAGAAAGAAAATCCCAAAAAGAAAATACTTTCATCATCATTCAACACTTTCACCACACTCACACATTATCACTGCTTTTGCAGAGGTGCTCAGAATACAACAGTTTAGAAGCATATACGTATAAAGATACACAACATTTTCCCTCCAAACTGCCAATATCCCAAACCCCTCCTTTAAAGTGCCAGCATTGTACTTCCCATTTCCAGGACTCAAGTCCGACTATATGAAAATAACCGGTTTTCCCTGAATCCCTTCACTAAATATTACCCCGCTCACACTCCAACAGATCGTCAGGTCCCAAGTATCATTCGTCTCCACTTCACTCCTATCTAACACGCTCATGCACGCTTGCTGGAAGTCCAAGCCCCTCGCCCACAAAACCTCCTTTACCCCCTCTTTCCAACCCTTTCGAGGACGACCCCTACCCCTCTTTCCTTCCCTTATAGATTTATATGCTTTCCATGTCATTCTACTTTGATCCATTCTCTCTAAATGACCAAACCACCTCAACAACCCCTCTTCTGCCCTCTGACTAATGCTTTTATTAACTCCACACCTTCTCCTAATTTCCACACTCCGAATTTTCTGCATAATATTTACACTGCCTCCAACCGTCTCCTCGCTGCTGCATTTACCACCCAAGCTTCACATCCATATAAGAGTGTTGGTACTACTATACTTTCATACATTCCCTTCTTTGCCTCCATAGATAACGTTTTTTGACTCCACATATACCTCAACGCACCACTCACCTTTTTTTCCTCATCAATTCTATGATTAACCTCATCCTTCATAAATCCATCCGCCGACACGTCAACTCCCAAGTATCTGAAAACATTCACTTCTTCCATACTCCTCCTCCCCAATTAATATCCAAATTTTTCTTTAATCTAATCATTTGATACCCCGCCTCACCTTACTCTTTTCTATGTACACTTTCAACTTTCTACCTTTACACACATTTCTCAAACTCATCCACTAACCTTTTGCAATTTTTCTATTAGAATCTCCAATTAGCACAGTATCATCAGCAAAATGGCAACTGTGTTCAATCCCTTTTGAATTTGATTCCCATAATTTAACCCACCATAATTTAATCCCTCTATAAATATATATATAATATATAGATTATATATATAAATATATATATAAATATATATAATATATATATATATATATATATAATGCATATATATATATCATACATCTAGGTTTTCTTCTTTTTCGTAAATAGCTCCTTGTTATGTCTTTATTTCTTCTATTGTCCATAGGGAGTGAAGAATCTTTTCCTCCGAAGCCATGCGTGGTTCGTTGAGGCGACTGAAATCCGGGAGCATGGGCTAGTAACCCCTTCTCCTGTAAACACTTACTAAAAAAGAGAAGAAAAACGTTATAAAACCTGGGATGCTTATGGGGGGGCGTTGGGGGTATGGTGAGTGCGGATGACAGGGGAGGGGGAAACAGATGATTGCTGATGGTTATGATGAAAAGAAGTTGGATGTCCTGGCCCTAAGCGAAACAAAGCTTATGGGGTGAGGGGAGTTTTCAGTGGGGGGAAATAAATGGGATTAAATCTGGAGTATCTGAGAGAGTTTAGAGCAAAGGAAGGGGTATCAGTAATGTTAAAATGATCAGTTATGGAAGAGAAAAGAGAATATGAATGTGTAAATTCAAGAATAGTGGATTAAACTAAAGGTTGGATGCGAAAGTGCAGTATTAGCGTGTATGCACCTGGGAGAAGAGAGGAATGTAGAGGAGAGAGAGAGATTTTGGGAGATGTAAGAGTGAATGTATAGAGCCTTTGAACCTAGTGAGAAGAGTAATTGGGTAGGGACCTGAATGCTAAAGTAGGAGAAACTTTAGAGAGGGTGTTGTAGTAAGTTTGGGGTGCAGGTTAAATGATAATGGGAGCCTTTGGATTGAACTTTGTTTAGAAAGGGGTTTAGTTATAGGTAATACATATTGTTTTAAGAAAAAGATGATAAATAAGTATACAAGATATATGTGGGCGAAATACAGTAGTTTGTTGTTTATGTATTGTAGATAAAAGACTGTTGAGTAGACTTCAGGATGTATATGTTTTTAAGAGGGGCCACAGATATATCAATCACTTTCTAGTTGTAGCTACACTGAGAGGAAAGGTAGATGGGATACAAGGAGAATAGAAAGCATCAGGGAAAGAGAGTGAAGGTTTATAAACTAAAAGAGGAGGCAGTTAGGTAAGATAAAAACAGCTATTGGAGGATAGATGGGTCTAATGAGAAGGCATATCAATGGGTCGAAAGTATGGGGTAGGTTTAAAAATGTATGTTAGAGTGTTCACAGAAGTTTGTGGTTACAGCAAGTGGGTGCGGGAGGGAAAGAGGAGCGATTGGTGGAATGATGATGAAAGAGAGTATAAGGAAGAAAAAGAGTAGCATTTAGAATTTTTTACAAAGTAGAGAGTGATGCCAAGGAGGGAAGAGTATATGGGAGAAAAAGAGAGAGGTTAAGAGAGTGGTTGAAGCAATGTAAAAAGAGAGCAAATGAGAGAGTGGTGAGATGTTATCAACAAATTTTTGAAAATATAAAAGTTTTGGAGTGAGATTAACAATTAAGAAAGCCTAGAGACAAATGGATTTGTCAGTTAAAAATAGGAGAGGATAGTTAATAAATGAGAGTTAGAGGTATTGGGAAGATGGAGGTAATATTTTGAGGAATTGTAAATGTTGATGAAGATAGGGAAGCTGGAGGATTTCGTGTATAGGACAAGGAGGAGTAACATCTGTAGGAGAGAGAAGAGCAGTTTTGAGTGTGGGGAAGTTCGTGAAGGCAGTAGGTAAAATGAAAGGGGTAAGGCAGCCGGTTTGATGGGTAAAGATAGAATGTATGGGGTTTTGTGTTTGTTTTGGGTTTGTATGTTAAATTTTTTGGAGGTTTTTTTGGTGTTTTGGGGGTTGGGTGTTTGTGTTTGTTTTGTAAAGTGTTTTTGGGTTGTTTGGGTTGGTGGTTTGTACTTTTAGTGTAGTTTTGGTAGTGAAGGTAGTGGGATAAAAATTGAAGAGGGTGGGGAAAATAGGTTTTGGGGGGGAGGTTGGTGAAAAAGGGTGTTGGGGTTGATGGTGTGTGTGTTTGGTGTGGTTTTGGTGTAGTGGGTAGGTTTATATGTGTGTTGTGTGTTAGAGGTTGGTGTGTGGTTTAGGGTTGTGGGTGCGTGTGGGGAAGGGGTTGGTGTGTGAAAATTAGGAAAAAATAGAATTGATTTTTTCAAAGTAAAGTATGCAGGAAAATAAAAAAAGAATTTAAAGATTTTTTAAAAAAATTTTAAAAAAGTTAAAATTTTAAAATTTTAAAAATAATTTTGTAAATAAAATAAAAAACCAAAAATAATTTTTCGTAAATCCCATTTAAATTTTAATTTTTAAATAATTTTTAGGTTTAATTTTGGGAAAAAATTTTTTTTTCTTTAAAAAATCTTTTTAAAGGAAAAGGGGAATTTTGGGGGTTTTTCAATTTTAAGGAAGGAAAATTTGAAAGTAACTTTTCCCAGAAAAGAAAAAAAGGGGGGAAAATTTTAAAAAGTTCATAAAAATTTTAAAAAGAGGAAGTAAAGGGTTTGAGCAATTTCTTTTAAAGGAAAGGGATAAAAAGATCAAATATGGGGATAATTCGCCTTTTAAAGTGTATTATTTTATTTAATTAAAAAAAATAAAAAAGGTTGGTTTCCAATAAAAGGGGTTTGAAAAGGGGGGGGTTTTTAAGGTGTTTCATTGTCATATAAAAATTTAGTAACCTAAAATTTTGGCTTTTTATGATTTCTTCGGGGGATAGGGCATGTGAAAACCAAAGTAATGGTTTAGTTTTAAAAACAGTAAAGGTTTTACGGAAGGGGCTTCTTGGTATGTAAAGGGAAATTTTTTATAAGGCCTTCAAAATTTAAACCTTTGGTTTTAAATTATTTAAAATTTTGCAGGTTACAAAGGGGTTCAAAAATTTAATATTTTTTATTCCTCTTTCTTAGGAATGTTTTTTTATTGAGAGAAAAATTTATGAATTTGATTTTTTAAAAAAAAAAAAAGGGTTCAATAAAATATTAGAATAACAAAAAATTATATTGAATTTTAAATTTGGATAAATTCAAATTTTTTTATTTTTTCCATTTCCCAAAAATGGGAATTTTTTAAAAAAAAAAAATTTTTATAAAAAGAAAAAAATTTTTTTTAAAAAAATAATTTTTTAA
>NC_069454.1:36076952-36136812 GCF_026875155.1 Cherax quadricarinatus | reverse complement strand
TAAAGTCTGACAGTCAGTAGAAAATTTTTTCCCTTACACGATTTCCAATGTTAGAATTTTTTCCTCGCCTATTCTTCTTATACTAGCGAGGGAGTATAATAGTAACAATAGTTTCATTGCCAGCTGCTTGTTAAGGTAGGGTAAGGTCCAGTTCCCGCTATTCCCCTACCCCCTTTTTCCCCCTCCCCGAAAGTGATAGTTTGGATTGCCGGCTGCTTGTTAAGGTAGGGTCAGTCTAGCTCCCACTACCCCTTCCCCTCCCTTTTCCCCCCCCCGAAAGGTGACGTGTGGGGCTCCCGTCAAACAGTAAATCACTCGACTCACAGCTCCAACACTACTCTTGGAATGACAGAGAGGGTCACCTGCCAACCAACGAGAAGAATAGAAGGAGACGGACTAACGTCCGAGACGTCCCATGTTTAGTCTACTTACCTGTTATGTAGGCCAAAACACAGGACCTAACCCCCATCATAGCAGTGGAAAACGAAACCTGTTTCCTGTCATCTGAAGTAATTACACAGGGCTATACTTTGTGAAGAACGAGCCAGTGGTGGTCACCAAAAACCTGCTAACCCCCCCCCACATCAGCAACGGCTACGATTTCAACAACACTCAGTGTCACCAAAAACCTGACACCCCATTCCCACGATATACCTTATTAGCGTTGAGTTCAAATGTAATTTTTTTCATTTCCATTTTTCATTTTTCTTTCAATTAGGATACTCATTCATGTTTTATTGTTTTACTTTTTTCCGTTTCTAAATAATAAAGTGTTTATCATTGTCTGTTATTAATTCTTCTTCTATTCATTAATTTTCCTGAGGAGAGCCACCCTTTGGTAATACTGACTGAAGTTGTTACAGGGCTGAGTAAGCCTTCACAGTGCACAATCAGGACTTTCATTAAATGAATGTCTTAATGATGCTTAGGGGACTTATTCCCCCCAAACTGTGGGTGTTAGTATATGTGAAAAAGTAGGGGAGGAAAAAATGCAGCGGGGGGTAAAGCCGAATAAAAGAAAACGAAATAAAAAACTGAGGAGTCTGTGGAAAAAATGAGGAGATAGAAAAGAAAAACATTAGAAAGAAGGAGCAGTAAAAGCAGTTCCTTCTACTTGAGAGCAAACACTGCTGTAGTCCTACTAGACGCGCTAGGTAGGTTTAACTCACACCCACGCACACCAACTCATGCACACACGTGTCTAACCTATTTGTATCTTCAATGCGGGTTGTAGGTTGTAGCTTCAATGACGGTTTCTCGGGAGTTTGTTCCACTCATCCACAACTATGTTAGGAAACCAATGTTTTTTCTATATCCTTTCTAAATCTAATATTTTCCAACGCAAACACACTGCTGAAAGCTCTGTTTTCGATAGATATTTTTAGCACGTTATTTACAACCCCATTATTTATTCTTGCTTTCCATCCCCTAATCCCCTAATTCTACGCCTTTTTAGAGAGTGCAGCTTCATGCCCTCAGTCTATCCTAATATGAAAGATTTCTGATACAAGGGATTTAAATGAAAGAACAATGCAGGAGCAGAGGAATCAGATCAAAATAATGAAAGAAGAATACTTTAGTAGCGATGCTCATATTAGACCGTTATGCATAAGAGATAAGAGAGCAGAGTGGGACGTAGTGAAACAGGCAAAGCAAATATGGTGGGGACTACAAGAACGAGAATAAAGCAGGAAGTTACTGATAATCTGTGGGTTTTAGAAGGTCTGTGCAAATCTTAAAGTAGAAGATAAAAAGAACAGAAACAAAAAATAGAATTTTGTTTGAGTGAACACTCGGTCAAGAGGAATTAGAGCAGATGTATATATTTTACAGGTGGAAAAAGCCCCTACTGGGGCAAACGATGCCA
Source organism: Cherax quadricarinatus (assembly GCF_026875155.1). NCBI lineage: Eukaryota > Metazoa > Arthropoda > Malacostraca > Decapoda > Parastacidae > Cherax > Cherax quadricarinatus. The sequence continues at coordinate 36,134,945 of NC_069454.1, read as the reverse complement.
AGTAAAAACTTACCATGTAATTTGACGTTGCTCTAAATAGACTCTCGGGCATAAAACATTCTTAAAGAAAAGGAAAAAGATCAAACAAGTAAAGTAGCCCTTGCCAAGCTCAACTTGAGGCCCACTAAAATTTTTCCCCCATAATGAACAATAATTCAATGCCATCCACACCTCTGGATGATGGAGTTCCAGAATACGATGATCGAGTTCCTAGCAGGAAAATTGTGTGAGGCCTAATTAAAAAGAAACAATAATAAGAACAAAAAGAGCCCATAGTTCGATCAAGATGCAGAGAGAAATAAAGTCAGCAGAAAAGCAAGAAAAGAAAATGCATGAGCGAGAAGTTCACTGCAAATTGTAGCAGGAAATGCGGGGTTTTGAACGAATTTTGTTTTACAAGAATAACACAACAACATCACATTACAGATGACAGCATAAGACAAAGCTTTATGATTGAAAAAAAATGGAAAGCTGAAGAAACAACAAAGTTTGTGATTTAAGAAAGAAACAGAAAAAACCAGGGAATTAAATCAAAATTGTGACCCGTACCCATAAGGAAGAATATAGTCAAGAAACTTTTGATCTAGGTGAACTCTGAAAGAGAGCGAGAGAGAAAGAGAGAGAGAGAGAGAGGGAGAGAGGAAGAGGAAAAGAGAGAGAGGAGAGAGAGAGAGAGAAGAGAGAGAGAGAGAGGCGCTAGAGAAGATTTTGCCACCGAAGTGGCTAGTTTATTGTGCACCCCATATCCATCCTGTGGACGGTAGCGCGAGAGCATGTGGATACAAAAAAGGGCCTAGGAACTAGGCCCCAAAAGGGGTTTTAACAGGAATACTATGGATTTATATCTACATATCTATAGTTCACTTATCTGTTACAAGCAAATTTAGGAAATTTGCTTAGTTTTATCGGGTTTATCTTATTTTCATTAATAAGATATCTTGACATGTCACTAGGTTATTATACTGTCTGTCTCTGTATTCCTCAAAAGTGGACAATTAAGCACATAGTGTTAAAGAGAGTGACCATATGCCTGATCACATAATTTTACATTTAGTTTGATCATCATCTGTGTGTCTCCCAAACTGCCAGAAGTACTTGTAACCAAGCCTAAGCCTGGCCACTACAACATCAGTCAGTCTTTTTCACATTGCAAGTTGCTCCATAAACATACTTATCTACGTTCATGTTATCAAGTGGGTTATAGATCTACTCAGGCTTCTAACTGCATCCTATAACAATCATCTTCATTATTTACTTCTCTCCTAATATTATTCCTAATGCTAGACACAGTTATACCAAATTTTTATTCTACGTTCTCCTTCTGGATACTCTTCTTGGCTAACATATCAACTTCATCATGAAGGAGTAATCCAATGTGTGATGGGAAAACCATAGCAATTGTACATTAATTCCTTTGTCCCTAATTTTTGAGTACCTAATACCTGGCTTCCCCAATGAGCATGTTGTTGGAGTCATTAATAGCCAAGAGCCTTCAATGATGACATAGAATCAGTAATGATGATAGAGTCAAGCTCAGTGTCATAGGTTAGCTTTAGCGCCCTTAGGATTGCAAAACAATTCAGTTTGCAGTGTAGACGCCCATTTTAATTCTTATGCCTAACTCAACAAATTTATTATCGTTCTTAACTAGGGAGGTGGCAACAAGAGCAGATGCAGCCCTGCCAGATGACTCCTGTTTAGATCCATCAGTGTATATAACTTGTGATAACTTAATTTCTACCAGCTAGGCGAAAAATTTCTTCTTGAGCAGTTGCTCTAACAAGAGATTAAGGGAAGGGATTACTAGCAATGAGCTTCTTGGGAGGGTGGCACTGTATAATCTCAGTTACATGAGGGCGTTCTCCTACTTCCTAGACCATAGTATTACATCCTAGGATTTCAAAGGCCTGTTTTTTCCCAGGTGTAATGGGAGCAAAATAAACACAGCAGAAAAAGTTTAGACTTATATTATCCTTCACCAATTTAGAACAGCAATATGTACACTATGTACAGTAATAAGTATAGTGCACGTCCCCGGTAAGCAAGGCAGAAATAGAAGCCACAAGTAGCAGACCGTGCCACCAGCTCTAGAAGGGAATGAAAGGCAGACGGGGGAGCGGTACCACAAAAACCCGTCACCAGATCTGAGGCCCACGGCTCCTTCCTTTGTCTGACAGAGTAAGATACATAAACGCCTGCAAAGTGGGCCAGATTCTGCATCAGCAGCAAGGTACCCCCACTCAGGATACGGATATTGGACAACCACATGTCCACAAGATCCCACACTCTTCACGGACTACTCCTGGAATTCGTTCGTTTTGTGCTGCTGCGGAAGCTGCTCACCTATACAACTACTCCTGAGAAGAGTTGTGACCTTTCCTGTTGCTGGGAACCATCCACCACCTCACCTGGCGCCCAGATCCACCGATGTTTTGCATCATGCAGCTACCCATCCTAAGCCGTCTCTGCAGTCAAGACACTCCCACAGCAATCATGCTGAGACATGCATGGCACTGGCAGAGGGAGGCACATAGCAGTGTAATTCATCAAGATGGTTCTGTCGACCCTGACAGGAAGAGAGCAGCAGCTGGACTGTATCACAATGGTCACAACCCGGCTGGCGACTCCTGACCACTGCACGATACCTTCCAGCTGAGTTGGTGGCGATACAGCAGGCATTGTCACATGCCCTACTACATCACATCCGCCCAGTCATACATGTTGAATTCCACGTCATGCAATCAATGCCCCCATTCTCCCCATCCTCACCACAAGGACAAGTGTTCCACCTCATCACATCGACCCTAGCATAATGACAGCCTTAGAAGTTCATCAGGGTAAACAGATCGACATTGAACTGATCCCCATCCATGCTGGCATCCGGGGAAATGAGGCGGCAGATGATGCAGCCAAGGCAAGCAAAAACTATCCACATGTTGGGATTACTGTCGCCAATCACTACGACAGACCAAACTGGTGGCTGCCAGAGCCCTATGAAACTTATGGGGAGGTCCTTAGTGAATACCGCCATCCAACAGTGTACCGAGCAAGAGCGACTCAGGAGAAAACCCCCTCCATATGATAGAAGCAAGCTGGTCCAGAGCGCATGTACCGCCATCCATCGGCTTCGTTTTGGGCTTTCCCACAGCCAAGATGAGGTAGACAAGGCTGATGAGGAGATGTGCCAGTACAGACAAGCACGTTGTCCAGCGCCCCTAACACATATCCTTCTGGAGTGCGAAGTTTACTGCACGCTCCGTCAGCAGGCAACTAGGAGTGATGTTCCCTCCCGAAGATGACCCAAGATTACTGCGGCCACACTAGTGTAACCATGGAGTCAACGAACAGACAACTGTTTACCTGTGATAACGACATATCCTCCTCCTCGCTAGTGTCCACAGTTAGGAGCACATACGGTGTTTGTCGCTTATGAATGCACCATTGAACTACCAAACGAGTGCTTGAACAGCATAAGTCGCATCATTGTAGAAACCCTTCTATTCCCTCCGGAGCCCAGAAGACGGGTCATCGCAAATTGCGACGCCGTGCCATGACTAACGTCTTGGCGAACATTATACATACATACCTCCTGTTTAGTTGTGACTTGTCAATGGTCCAAGTTCGGACTCGAAACGGTCGTCGTAACTTCTCTCTTTTATGAGCGGGTTAATTTGTGTAATCGTTCCAGTCACGGAATTGGCCTTTTTTTGTTATTTATCATACGTAAGGTTTAGAGACGGCCAGTCCTGCTGACTCACTACAACCTGAAACAAGTTTGTGATGAAGATACGGAAGGAAAGAGGGAGAGAAGAATGTGAATCTGTTAATATGATTGTATAGCAGAACACATCTGAAACTGTACCCCTATAAGATTATTAGATTTGCCTTATAACTGTAAGTGTATACTGTGTGAACAGTGTTGTTACGTGTGTTTGTATACTGTTGTGAACACTGATGTAACTATGTATTATACTGTGTGAGACAGTGTTGTACTGTATGTTTTATACGACTGATGAACACTGTTGTTACTGTATGTTGTATACTGTGTTGAACAGTGTTGTACTGTGATTAGTATACTGAGTGAACACTGTTGTACTGTATGTTGATATGTGTGAACATGTTGTACTGTATGTGTATACTGTGTGAACACTGTTTGTAACTGTATGTTTGTATACTTGTGTGAGAACTTTAGCAAGTTTAGGTTGCAACATTACCACTACCTACTTCATCATGGCCTAAAAAGTGACAGTGGCCTGGGCAAAGGAAGATTTAATAAATTAACTGTTAATTGGGAATTCTAAAAGGTCTCAAACAAGCTTTAAGTCTAAGTAGGGTGTTGAACCCCAGTATCATACACCACAACAATAATCATCTAGGTATGCTGCCGTGCCTTTCAAGTCCTTAATAGCCTGATGATGAGTTTATGGAATAAAGAATGGGGGAATTTTGCATTCCGATTGGGTAACTGAATACTGATAATGACTCCTGAATTACGAAGGCAGAGAATTCCTTCGCCTTATCTGTCAAAGGTACCTGATAGTACCTTTAAGGAGATCTAATTTGGACACAAAAGTCCTTACCCACCAAGTCAATACGACATCCAGACGAGGAAGAGGTAAGCATTCTGTAATGTGACCTCGTTCCCTTTACGGTAGTCTGTGCACATACGAAAACTCCACCTCCTCCATCACCTTTTTACTAGGATCACGGTGAAGCCCATGACTAGACGACTCCTCCACTAAAACCATGTCTAACAAGAAGTCTACTTTCCCTGCTGAAGTAGCCTTTGCGTTTTCAGGATTAGCTCTGTAGGGGGAAGTTTAATTGTTAGAATTTTCCCACATCTACATCAGGGTAACCTAACGTAACGTACATTTTTTCGCACATCCCGAAAAAATATTAGGACAAATGACTTGTAGAAGCTCAGTTAAATGGTTGCTTGTATTTCAGATAATCCATCCATTAATGTGGCTAGGAACCTTGAGGAGGACAGAATTGTGAAAGTTTTAAGTATTACTTCAGAGGATAGAATGCAAAGAAGTCAGAGTCGTCCTCAAGTAAGAGGACAGAGTCATTACTGGACTTTATCTGTGTAGAAAGGCCCTTGATTTGATTAATTGTTAAGTTTTGTTTTTGAGGTCTTATCATGGGAGCTAACCACATAATGTAAATCAATAATCTTACTTATTACTATCTGCATAGGTCCCGTAAATTTTTATTCTAATTAAGTCTTTCAAGGTGATGGGGCCAGAATAGGTTCCAGCACAACACTTGTCTCCTGGATGGAAGGAGCGGAAATGTGCATCTTCTGTCATACCTCAGTTTCATCTTACTTTGAGCTGTCTTTAGGTAGACCTTGCTAACTGACTTGCCACCCATGCAACCTGAAGACGGGTTGTAGAGTGCTGAGCTTACGTCTTTCTCCCATCCATCCTTCTTTGAGCACACCGATAGAGGACCTCGTACATTGTGCCCAAAGTCAGCTCAAACTGGACTATACCCTGTAACCTCTTGCACCCGTCTCTCGTTCTGAGAACTGCAAACAACGGTAGAGATTCATCCCAACATCTGTCTGAAAGTGCATGCAAAAACTACTCATCATTGTTATAATGTTGGTGAATCATTCTTTCCAAGAGGCGCCTTGGGACTGGCGGTGATAGGCAGTGAAAGTTGTGTATTATCCCTAACCTAGTTAATACTTCCATAAATGCTTTGGCATGAAGTTATACCTTGAACACTTTTGTATAGTTTTAGAATGCCAAAACAAGAAATTGAATTTTGTTAAAGCTTTGAGAAATAGCTTTTAGTATTGATACTACGCATAGGGATAGCTTCATGATATCTGGTTACTTTAAAACCATAATTGTAAATAAATTACTGGATTCAGACTTTGACTTAGGTATGGACCTACACAATCTATAATTAAATCTGCAAAAGGTTCTTCATCAGCAGGTATGGGTTGGAGAGGTGCAGTTTTAATGGAATGTCCAAGGTTTACCAACTTGCTGACAATCCCTCGCAACACCATAAATATATTCTTCACATCTTTTATTTAATTTGGCCAATAAAATTCTTTTGTGATTCTATACAAGGTATTTGTAATTCCCAAGTGACCTCCTAATGAAGTATTATGAGCTATATTTAATATCTGAGGTCCAATACTTGGTTGAACACTAACCAGTCGTATAATTGCCGCCCTCTATCGCCTTACAAGTCTTAGTGCAGACCAAATAATCATTTATAACTTGCATACTTGACTGGATGACTCCAAAGAGGATTTACCCCATGGCTGCCTGAAAAGCCGAATTTTAAAGAAGGGTCCTTCGTTGTTCCTACCCGGAAGGACAGTCCTCGGGCATGGAAACAGAGACACTCCTGGCAATCCTGCAACCTGGGAAAGAAGGCTTGATCGGGGTCTGTTTCAAATCTGATTTACGAACTCCTGCCCGGTGATGTCTCATAAAACAACGTGGCTATTCCGAGATCGAGTCGTCCCAAGGATAGGTCAACATTCTCTCTCCCCAGAACAACCCTTGGGATTGTATGCCCAGTTTATGGCCAACACTGAGAAGCATTAATCATTATAGGTTTCAGACACGAAGTAACAGTAGTAATGTTATTAACCCAGTATAACATTGGCATTTTTCAGGGAAATCCTTTTGAGACACCCTACAGTCAAGTACCCAGTGTAAATTTGCACTGTACATAAATTTTTAATGCAAAGGAACATAATATATAGCTCCTCCATAGCTTCCAATAAAACTGAGGAATTCAAAGAAGTATTCTCAGAAAAGGGGTAATAATTCCTTCTCTGACAAGTGAGCAATATGCTCCAGTATCTCTAAATGTATTTACTTTAGTTGGGTTCTGATTTTCCTGAAGGGGAAATAAGACCTTTCGCAATAATAAGGGGGCCACACCCTTTTTCTACTCTCTAGGACATGTTACTAGGATATTAGAGATTTTCCCGATGGTTTGAGGTTTTTGGGGGGCCAGTTGAACTGGATGTGACCCTAACTTTATTACACCTGAAGCAGCGGACAGGCTTGCCCTTTACTTACTCCCTGATGACGTTGCAAGTGTGTCGTCCGGCTGGTGCCTCTCTGATATTGTTTGTCGAGATGTCTCCGTAAGTAGTTTGCCTCTCCGCAGGGACCATATGTTGAGAAGCGTGGCTCACCAGGTGACTTGGTTGGATGGACGTAGACGCTCTCCCCCTCCGGCTGGCACTCATTCAATCTCCAATGTGTCGACTCTGTCTCACCAGACTGTGAAAAGAGAGACGGGAACCGCTCGAACAAGGAAGCGGTTCGTTTCGAAGGTATCAGCCTACCTGGCTGCCCTCCAATGCAGTGGTTATAGTCACGATCCTCAGAAAGACACTAACCTCGGTCCCACAGACTCCGCAAGGTTATCAAATCAGAATAACATGCACCAGCTCCTCAAAGTTTAGACACCACGTCGCTTTATACCAGCTGGTAAAAGCTTTGGTTTGCTGTCTCACAAATTCCACCAGGGATTGACCAAGCGCCGCCTGTTCAATTTTCAAGTCTTACGATATTTACTGGGAAACATGTATATGCTTCCCAACACTGTGTCTTCACATATTTGATAATCAGAGAATTCAGCGTCAATTAATACCGACGTAAATTCCTGTGGCACTTACCCAATAATGCTGTATGAACCAACGCTGCCCAGTGCTTACCGGCCACCTCAAGGCTCGAACCTGATTTTTCGAAGCTTTTCGAAAAATGGCCTGGGTTTCGGCCACATTGAAGCGGGGAACAAGCTGTACTCTTTTTTTGTAAACTGAAATCGTTCCACAGAATGCGAAACTGCCTCCTTTCCTCTTTCCCTATCAAATTCTTCCCTTGCGAATGCTCTCTGTTCCCTAGTTTGCTCAGCGTGATTTTTGCCAGCTCAAGTGCCAGACCTGAATTCACACTCGAGAACAACCCACTGCACTATACTGACCATCATGCTCCGTAGTGTATCATCTTCCTCATGCGAGAACATGATGTTTTTTTCCCTAGCACCCCGTAGAGGGAGGAGTTTTGAGTGCCATCTCTACTTTCAATAAGTATTCAGCAGATAAGTGAACGCAGTTGCGCAGGCTGTAAGAGTGCGTTTATAGGGAATGCCAAAGGAACGAGCAATTTGCCAACAACGCTGAAGGGGGACAAATTAGGGTAGGTATGCAAATATATGCCGACACCAGGGCGTCCTGACTCGTCTAGTGGCCATAAGGTTTATTCGTATGCACAGTACGAATACCCCAACGTAACACGTTAATTTGGCAGAACACGCTTAGCTATGCACAGTAACGATTCCAGAATACGCATACAACAAAGCCGTCTGCACACAAGATTGACCGTAGCGAAGCGAGCACACTGAAACCAAGCTAGTAGCGAGCTGTTGAACGATCACACAATAGCAAGGTGATCATAAGCATCTGACACGCAAAAATTTGTAAGGGGGGGGGGGCGAGAGCGAGATCAGCAAGCACACAGTGTTCCTGCTACAAGCTCACCCTCAGCACAACCGTTTCTCTAATCCAGCTCTCGGACATGGCTACCATATTACATCTAGGATTTCAAAGGCCTGTTTATCCCAGGTGAATGGACAAAGAACACAGCAAAAAAGTTTAGACATATATTACCATCACCACCAATTTATAAACAGCATATGAACACTATGAACAGTAAAAAGTATAGTGCAAACGTCATCGGTAAAGCAAAGGCAGAAATAGAAGCCACAAGATAGCAGTCCGTCTCAACCAGCTCTAGAATGGGAATGACAAGGCAGACCAGGAGAGCGGTACCACAAACTCTGCGAGGTTGTGCCAATCTCACCTTCTTATTGGCTAGAAACCTTCACTAGTTGAACGATGGGGTCCCCATCACCAACTCTTAGCAACCTGGTTCCGCTGGTTGGGGAGATAGCCTGTAAAATTTAGGGTGTGTCCATGCGCCCGCATAAAGGTTACGTACTCTTGCATGCCACAAATATCTCATTGTGCCCTACCCAAAGCCCCATCAGCCTGATACAGTTATGCCGTATCTCCTTAACTAGTTGTCTTTTGCAAAACTTTTGAAAGAATGAGCTTTAACAATTGTACTACAGAAACCACATCAACTTTCCCCTACCATCTAAGGGTTCATGAAGGTAAAAGTGTGCAGAACTGTATTTCCCACCTTTCTCACTGCACACACCTCTACAGTTTTACCACTTTTCTTGATCTAAATCTTCTGCGTTTTGATATTGCAAACAGAACCGTTATACTACATGAACTAGCCAAATGAATATTGTGGTAGCTTACCTGCTGGATAATTAGGATATCTGTCATAGAGTATCCTCTGTCCTTTACCAAGCTTCAGAAGTGATTCTAAAAAGAAAATGGTCTTAGGTACAACCGCAGGGAGGAGTTCCTTAGTCCCATGCTATTTAATATTCTGATTAATGCTCTCCTAAATGCTCTAACTGCCTCACCTAAACATATAGCTATAAGCTATGCGGATGATACATGATCCATACAACAGGGCATAATAAAAGATGAAATACCATTCTTAATGAAGTTCAAGCAATTTGTAATCGACTAGGCCTCATCATACTTCCACTAAAACAAAGTATTAACAATCAACAACATCCCCCACCCATCTATTGCATGGTGCAAACATTAGCTAACGTTAAAAACTTAAGATACCATAGTGTAGAATGTAACCCTTAACAAAGTCCACTATACCACAACTAAACAGAAACTAAAGCTAGGCTAAATGCTCTACAAAGCTGTTGCTGGCTACAATCCCAACTATGGTGCTAATGGAGAATACCGTGAGAATGATGTACATAGCCTAAGTTAGTCCTTAATTGATAAGCTGCTCCCATGTTTGAATTAAGCTAGAGAAGTTCTATCCGCCCTTGAGTTTAATGCAAAATGAAGCCTCTCAGGACTATTCTTGGCTGTCCCAGATCTACAAAAGATTTCTAACATTAGAAGGAAGTTGTATTTCTAGTATCAGTGATAGGAATGTTGAAATAACACTGTACTCGGTATTAGAATGTTGAGAAACGAACCAGACACTGTCACAGTGAGAGAGCGCTAAAATCTAAAATAAATGAATGAATGTAAGGCAACGAGAAGGCAGTGAATTCAATCCCAATATTGAAAAGCAATGAAGGTAGGAAGGTGTAAACACCCAGACCAATAACACTGACATACATAATATTTAAGGTACCGAAAAAGATTATCAGAACTTGAGTGATTGATCACTTGGAGAGAAGTGGCCTCTTACTGAACATCAAACGTAACACAAATAACCCGCACATAAAAGAGAGAAGCTTACGAAACGACGTTTCGTCCGACTTGACCATTGACAAAGTCACACTAACAGAGGTGGAGCAGGACGGCTATATATAGGCAGGAAGAGGTGGTGGTAGTAGTATTAGTAGTAGTAGTAGTAGTAGTATAGTACAAGACTGTAATATAATACCGACAAGATGACATTAAGACACATGCACAACACCCGGCAATCCCCATCGTAGACGTTTCGCCATCCAGCCACCACTGGATGGCGAAAGTTCCACAACAAAGACAACCAGAGACGCCGCACATGTTCTTAATTTCCATCAGTAGTTGTAGTAGTAGTAGAAGAACAAAGAGGTAAGTATTAGTGGTAGTGGTAGAATGGGAAATAAGGACATGAGACCAGTCAAAAACAAAAAAGTGTTAGGAAGGGGAGCATCTGCAAAGAGAGCTAGATGCCCACAAGAGGGAGAGCAGGCGCACAGAGGTGGCCGTGAAGGGGAAGTGTGAATAAAATAAGTAATGGAAGAAGGAACAGAAACATCGAGACAGGAGAGAGAAAGAAACAACCCAGAGGAGAAAGGACCTTAGCCCTGGCTTCGTCTCTGTAGATGCCTTCCTCTCCCACTACATTGTAAAATGCTCCAACTTCAGAACACCCGTGACTTAAAACCTGAATCCTCATTTTTTTTCTTTCTTTTTCCTTCTTCCTCTTTTTCCCTCTTTCCTATTTCCATTCTCCACTGGGTTGTCCTTTCTCTCACCTGTGCTCGTGTATCTGTTCCTTCTTCATTTATTTTATTTCACCACTTCCCCTTTCACGCACCTCTGTGCGCTTGCTCACCCACTGTGGGCATAAGAACATAAGAACATAACAGCGAACGAAGTGAACACTGACAGAAGGCCTACCGGCCATCGATGGCAGTCCAAGTCCTCCTACCGGACCTTAAGCCAATGCACCCAACCCTAGAGTCTGGTCTCAGGTCACATTGACTTCTAAGGGTCGTGAGGCAACACGCGCAACCGACACATGGTAGCACAAGCTATCATGGTTCTAACTCACACCCACCCACATCCACATCGTCATGATTATCCAACCTATTTTTAAAGCTACACCAACGTTTCTCTGGGCCTCTAATAACGGTACTTGGGGAGTTTGTTCCACTCATCACAACTCTAATACCAAACCAGTACTTTCCTATATCCTTCCTAGAACTGAATTTTTCCAACTTAAAACCCATTGCTGCGAGTCCTGTCTAGCTAGACTATTTTTCAGCACACTATTTACATCCACCTTTATTTTAATTCCCTGTCTTCCATTTTATACACCTCACATCATTATCCCCCTAATATCTACTTCTTTCTAGAGAGTGCAGATTCAGGGCCCTTAGTCTATCCTCATAGTGGCAAGGTTTCTGAATACATGGATCAACTTGTCATCCTCCTTTGTACATTTTTTTTCCAGAGAATTTATATCCCATTCTGTAATAAGGAACCAAAACTGCGTGCAGCATCTAATCTAAAATAGGCCTAACCAGGATGACTAAAGAAGTTGAGAGGAAGACAACCTGAGGACTCCTATTATTCTCATGCTTCTTCTTGATATGAAGCAAGGAATCTATTCACAGCTTTATTGCGAACACATATGCACTGTTGTCTTGTTTTCAGATTACTGCTAACCAGAACTCCTAAAATTCTTTTTCGCTATCCGTAATACCTAAGATCTACAGTATTTAGTATATAAGTTGGCATGGTTATTGTCCTGTCCCAACATTAGAACATTGCATTTGCTCTATATATAAACTGGCATCTGCTGCCACTATCTTCTTCTTCCGACCACTGCATCAGTCTATTCAAAATCTTCCTGGAGTGCTCGAATGACCTCGTCAGAATGAATTCGACGGCCCTATTTTGGTGTCATTCGACAAACTTGCCGTGATGTCGCTCTTTATGCCCTCATCTATGTCGTTTATGTAAGATTGTGAACATCAGGGGCCCAACACTGACCCTGTGGAACACCGCTCGTGACACTTCCCCCACTCTGATTTCTCCCCATTTATGCAAACTCTCTGCTGCCTATTTTGTCAACCATGCCCTCTATCCATCCAGGAAAAAATTTTCTCCTCCTATACATGTGCTTTAATTTTTCCCTCAATAGTCTCTGATTGGGACCCTGTCCAAAAGCCTTACTGAAGTCCATATATCACAATACAGGTCAGTCACATTGACTTAAGGGAGGAACACGCAACCGACCTGTTTAGCACAAGCTATCGGTCTAAGTCACACCCACCACATCTTAACTCAGGTATTATCCAACCTATATTTAAAGCATACAACAACGTTCTGGCCTCTATAACCGGTACTTAGGAGTTTGTTCCACTCATCCACAACTCTATTACCAAACCAGTACTTTTCTTAGTATCCTTCTGAATCTGAATTTTTTCCAACTTAAAACCATTGCTGCAGTCCTGTCTAGGCTAGATATTTTCAGATGCCACTATTTGCATCCCCTTATTTATTCCTGTCTTCCATTTATACACCTCAATCATATCCCCCCTAATACTAAACGTCCTTTCTAGAGAGAGTGGCAGTTTCAGGGGCCCTTAGTCTATCCTCATAGGGAAGGTTTCTGATACATGGGATTCATCTTTTGACTCTTCCCTCCTCCTTTGTACATTTTCTGAATTTATATCCATTTCTGTAATACGGTGACCAAAACTGGTGCAGCATAATCTAAATGAGGCCTAACCAAAGGATGTATAGAGTTGAAGAACAACCTGAGGAACACCTATTATTTATGCTTCTTGAATATGAAGCGCAAGGATTCTATTACTTTATTGCGAACACTTAAGCACTGATGTCTTGGTTTTCAGATTACTGCTAACCAGAATCTCCAAAATCTTATTTCGCAATCCGTAATATTTAAGATCTACATTATTTAGTTTTATATGTGCATGGTTATTGTCACTGTCCAACATTTAGAACTATGGCATTTGTCTATATTACACTGCATCTGCCACTTTCTCCGACCACTGCATCAGTCTATTCAATCTTCCTGGAGTGCTCGAATGTCCACCTCAGAATGAATTTCGACGGCCTAATTTGGTGACCATCGGCAAAACTTGCGCGATGTCGCTCACTATGTGCCCTCATCTATGTCGTTATATGTAGATTGTGAACAGCAGGGGGGGGGCCCAACACTGACCCCCTGTGGAAACACCGCCTCGTGACTGCTTCCCACCCCCACTCTGATTTCTCCCCCATTTATGCAAACTCTCTGCCTGCCTATTTGTCACCATGCCTCAATCCCGGAAAAAAATTTCTCCTCCAATTCCATGTGCTTTAATTTTCCTCAATAGTCTCAGATGTGACCCCGTCAAAAGCCTTACTGAAGTCCATATACACAATACCCCCCCCTTCATGATCATTAACCTATCTACCTCCTCAAATACCTTAGTAAAAAAGTTAATAAATTCGTAAAGGCATATGCTCTCTTTGCAGTGCTCCCCTTTCCTTTGTTTTTTGTTTTTGACTGGCTCGTTCATCCTATTTCCCACGTCTACCACTACCACTACTACTACCTCTTCTTCTTCTACACTACTACAACTACTGATGAAATTAAGACACATGTGGGCGGCGTCTGGTTGTCTTTGTTGTGGACGTTTCGCCATCCAGTGATCTGGCTTGGATGGCGAAACGTCTACGATGGGGGGAGCCCCGGTGTTTGTGCATGTGTTCTTAATTTCATCTTGTCGGTATTATTATACAATTCTTGTACTACTACTACTTACACTACTACTACTACTACTACACTACTACTACTACTCTACTACCTCACCCTTCCTGCCTATATAATAGCCGTCCTGCACCATCCTCTGTTTAGCCACACGTAAGTGTGCAGCACTTGATAAGACAATCCATTTACACTCCTCTCCAGTTCACGGAGTTCACTACCTTACACAGGATAGGCACATGGCACTGCCGAAAAGAAGAGGCCACGATTGCTCCTGAAACACGACGAGGACTCTGATTTGGAAATGGTGGGGCAAATTCTAGCGAAGAAGTTGCGTAGAGGAAGAGGGGGGGGGGGGGTAGGGGAAGGGGGGGGGGGGGTTGGATCCTGCTTCGTAGGTAATGCAAGAGAACGAACATTAGTAGGCAGATCAGATCCAGGTGAGGTCCCAACCATGAGCCACGACAATAGAAACAGTTGAGGAAATAGAAACACCGCACCGCCCCGAAAACCAAGAGGGATGAGAACACTGTGGAGAGAAGAAGAAGCACCGACCGTCCAAGGAGCAGGCAAACCAGCACAAACGACCTGGAAATTCAGTGAAGTCTAATGGGGACCACAGAACCCTCTATGGGGTTGTATCAACCTGGAATCACGACACAACCTGAAGTTCAAGATATGTTCAACTGAGGGAGAACCAAAATGACTCCTCTCAACAAGGAAATGTAAACCACCTGAAGAGAGTCACGGAGACAGATTCGTCATTCCCCCTGGAGGAACTGACTCTCGCAGAAGCTCACCAAGGGTGTAGTGATGCGATACCCCTGATGATGCCCATCGAGGCAGAGCATCTCTCACCCCAGTGTGGTGGTCAGCTCAACGTCTCAAGCCAAAGGACTGCAGGCAGACGGCACCAACCCGAACAGGTTATTTTTTTTTTTATTTTCTCATTCAGCATGTAGGACAACTGCCATCCCAGCTGACCCACGGATCCTGGAGCAGGTACGATGTCAGGACCTTCCCAGCCGGAACCATTACGCAGTTATCAAGAGACAGCGTTGATTTACACCTGGGAGCACTCTGTCCCGAACCAAGAGAAATACAGCGGTGTCTGCAGCCCGCACCTAACCCAACGGAGACTGCATCACCAAGCTCTGCCAAAAGCTCGCCACCCAATCCACAAAGCCCGCAAACTGCAGGCAGAAACACCCCTGCCTGGGAATCCCGATGCCCCGAGGGCACTCGCAGAATTCAAGAAGTTCTGGAAGACGCCAAAACTCGGCAAACAGGGAATGACGGACCATCAACCGATGGATGCAGAGAACCCAGCCATACCGCATAATCTCTCAGCACTACACAAGTCCATGCCAGGAATTTCCAACCTAGGCCTCACCAGGCGTCAAGGTCAAGAACCTCCTGCCACCCCGTACCTCAACGAAGAAACAGAAACAAGAGACCAAGATGCGTCAACAGGAGCATCGGGTCAATGCATCAGCAGGCTTGCACTAAACGAGCCCCCACCGGCCATAGCACGACAACGCAGGCACTCCTTTACCCGGCACAGGCTCTATGCAGACTCAACTGGCACTCACTGACACCACAGATCCCGGCTACTCAACCAGTATAGACAGCAACAGACCACGGTGCATACAATAAAGAAATCCCCAACCGCTCAGCAGTCCTACAGACCACAGCAGCCCCAGATAATATCCACTGTTTCCGAACACCATCTCCACAGCAGGGCCCTCACCAGGGAGATCTCGTAGCACTCATCAAGGTGTTCACGGATCTTAATTTGCGCACAATCAACCCACGGAACAAAGAGCGCATTCCGGCAGATGGACACTACCCCCTGAGAGTTATGTGCTTTACCTGACCGAAGAGAGACAGTGGATGCCATGAATTTGCAGTTCTCAGAGCGGGCAGAACTTCAGTCTCCAGCGGTCAGAAACAACAGCGAGAATAACCACGGACCAAATCAAATCACACCCTCAAAGGTCCTACAACAATGGGAATCATTCAGGCTTGAGGGGCAAACCAGCACTCTGCTGGAGGCTGTAATTCGGGATCGGGTTGAAATCGTCTTGCTACAAAGAAACGCTGACTGATTCCCGACTATGTGCCCAAGACTAAACTTACCCGTTTTGCTGGGTATTTTCGGCACATGGAACCCGGGCATTCACTGCAGAGGCACAGCTGTATATGAATCCAATACAATCCTCACAGGTATATAGCCAACCCTGTGGACTGTGGGGAGGAATGTCGAGGTACAAAGGCCATCCCTTGGTTCACATACCTGGGGCGCCCATTACCATCTATAACATCTACAAGAACCCAAGACACATCCCTCGACATTGCAGAGCTCCTCGCACAAGCACGCACTGAGTGTATTTTGTGGGTGGAGATTTTCTACGAGCACATCACCCATGCTGCACTCTCACTCAGCAACCAATGCTGCTGCAGACACATAGCAATGCTCCTACCACGATATATCCAGAGGTAAAGAAGCAAACAATGGTGACCCCCACACACCTGTTGGGTGGACTGCCTCGACCTTACCTTCGGGTCAAGAACACTCGCAGCAGAGCCACATGGGAACCCCTCCCACCTTGTCAGTGACCCACCATTGCAGTGATCAACCACCTCAACATCAACAGGCCTCCCACATTGTGCTGCCTCCTAGATGGGACGTAAAGAGGCCAACTGAAGTGTTCCAGATTATCTTCAAGACTGGTGGTTCCCACATACTCTCTATCTGAAGACGTGAACGGCTGAACAGAGCTAATCTCTGTTCTCATGAACCAGGCAGCAGAGTCGCAATTCCAAAGAAGTCTGCAGGACCACACACAAAAAGACTGGTGGTTCAACAAACGACGAGGTGCGGGAGCAAGAACCACCCGCATCAACTCCTTTTAGGAAGCTATACAGGCGTAACACCCTACGGCAAGAACAGGAATACATCTGAGAGCCATTGTGCAGGCATGCCCGCAGAATCTCTCTCAGAGTAAAAACTGAGAAATGGCTGGAGTGGTTGCTCAACCTTCGACGCATCACACCACCTTATCTGAGATATGGAGCAAGCCTCAACATAGCAAACTGCAAGAGCAAGCCGAGGCCACCAGCACACTGGCACCCGAACCCATCCCAGGAAGCAAAGAAACTAGTGGAGCTTTTCACTTCCAGGGGAGCCACCACTCAGCTCCCACAGAACACCCGGGATCTACAGACGGATCTTCTGCCACAACGCCAGCTAACGATACAAGCTGCAAGTGATTCGGAAGATGTGACTGATGTAACCTCACGTACTTGAACTCCGACGTGGCCATTAAGAACAACAGGTGACACTGCCCTCGGGCCATCGATGGTGTGACGTACTCCATGATTGCACGGGCTGGGCAGAGTGGATGGAAGGCCATACAGACGGTCATTAACAATTCGTGGAGGTCCAGACACTCCCAGCAGCTTGGAAGAAAGCACAATCTACCATTCCAAAGCCTCAAGGACCCGCAGTATGAGACCCATAACGCTGACCAGCTGCTTAGCCAAGACCGCTGAAGGATGGTGTTAAACCGCCTCCTATGGAAACTTGGACCCTCTCATCATCACATAGATTGGCTTCACCAAAGAGTGGGTACAGCAGAGTGCATAAACCAATCTTCAAGCCAGAATGCTGACGTAACACAAAACCTAGTATAGGTCGTCCTACCTCGACCATGAAAAGGCATGAGCTAGCCACCCCACAGCAATTCTGGCAATACTACTCGGAAGGGAATCAAAGGACGCCTCCTGGCCTGGATAGAGTCCTACCTTAGGGGCAGGCAGGCCTGTGTCAGCTTCAGGGACACTACTTCTTCCTTAAAATCCCTGGAAAACGTACACCACAATGGATTGGTGCTCAGTCCAACCCCGTTAAAAACATCCTTATGCAGGAAATTTGTGACCTTCCCTTTCATAGTGGTACACAGCTCCTCGAGACTATGCTGATGACTTGCACACGTAGTGAATGGGAAAGGCAATTTAGAACGACAGGCGCATAGAGCATTGGACCTAATTACGCAGTCTTGCAAGGAAACTAGGCTCAAGATCTGGCCGAGAAAATCTCTTGCAATGATGTTCAAGTGACCAGATCCTGTGAATAGATTACGTATTCAGGATATAGAAATTGATTGACAGGCACCCTACCTGTACTTGGAATCTACTTGAAAAAAAGCTGACCTTTCAAAACATGCCGAATATGTCCAGGTCAACGTGCTCTACTCAGACTCAACAGCCATGAGAGCCATGACGATGCACCGTGCAGGGGCAAGCAAAGATGTAATTCGCTTGTAACAAATACAAGGGCTATATATACCTCGCTATTGACTACGGACACCGGCTTTAGCAATCTCTTCCCGCAGAGCAGGCAAAGATGGAGGTCGGTACAAAATTCACGGCGATAAGAAATTCAAAGCTAGTGGGCCCCCCATCTGGACCAACACAGTATGTCACCAGATCTGAGGCCCACGGCTCCTTCCTTTGTCTGACAGAGTAAGATACATAAACGCCTGCAAAGTGGGCCAGATTCTGCATCAGCAGCAAGGTACCCCCACTCAGGATACGGATATTGGACAACCACATGTCCACAAGATCCCACACTCTTCACGGACTACTCCTGGAATTCGTTCGTTTTGTGCTGCTGCGGAAGCTGCTCACCTATACAACTACTCCTGAGAAGAGTTGTGACCTTTCCTGTTGCTGGGAACCATCCACCACCTCACCTGGCGCCCAGATCCACCGATGTTTTGCATCATGCAGCTACCCATCCTAAGCCGTCTCTGCAGTCAAGACACTCCCACAGCAATCATGCTGAGACATGCATGGCACTGGCAGAGGGAGGCACATAGCAGTGTAATTCATCAAGATGGTTCTGTCGACCCTGACAGGAAGAGAGCAGCAGCTGGACTGTATCACAATGGTCACAACCCGGCTGGCGACTCCTGACCACTGCACGATACCTTCCAGCTGAGTTGGTGGCGATACAGCAGGCATTGTCACATGCCCTACTACATCACATCCGCCCAGTCATACATGTTGAATTCCACGTCATGCAATCAATGCCCCCATTCTCCCCATCCTCACCACAAGGACAAGTGTTCCACCTCATCACATCGACCCTAGCATAATGACAGCCTTAGAAGTTCATCAGGGTAAACAGATCGACATTGAACTGATCCCCATCCATGCTGGCATCCGGGGAAATGAGGCGGCAGATGATGCAGCCAAGGCAAGCAAAAACTATCCACATGTTGGGATTACTGTCGCCAATCACTACGACAGACCAAACTGGTGGCTGCCAGAGCCCTATGAAACTTATGGGGAGGTCCTTAGTGAATACCGCCATCCAACAGTGTACCGAGCAAGAGCGACTCAGGAGAAAACCCCCTCCATATGATAGAAGCAAGCTGGTCCAGAGCGCATGTACCGCCATCCATCGGCTTCGTTTTGGGCTTTCCCACAGCCAAGATGAGGTAGACAAGGCTGATGAGGAGATGTGCCAGTACAGACAAGCACGTTGTCCAGCGCCCCTAACACATATCCTTCTGGAGTGCGAAGTTTACTGCACGCTCCGTCAGCAGGCAACTAGGAGTGATGTTCCCTCCCGAAGATGACCCAAGATTACTGCGGCCACACTAGTGTAACCATGGAGTCAACGAACAGACAACTGTTTACCTGTGATAACGACATATCCTCCTCCTCGCTAGTGTCCACAGTTAGGAGCACATACGGTGTTTGTCGCTTATGAATGCACCATTGAACTACCAAACGAGTGCTTGAACAGCATAAGTCGCATCATTGTAGAAACCCTTCTATTCCCTCCGGAGCCCAGAAGACGGGTCATCGCAAATTGCGACGCCGTGCCATGACTAACGTCTTGGCGAACATTATACATACATACCTCCTGTTTAGTTGTGACTTGTCAATGGTCCAAGTTCGGACTCGAAACGGTCGTCGTAACTTCTCTCTTTTATGAGCGGGTTAATTTGTGTAATCGTTCCAGTCACGGAATTGGCCTTTTTTTGTTATTTATCATACGTAAGGTTTAGAGACGGCCAGTCCTGCTGACTCACTACAACCTGAAACAAGTTTGTGATGAAGATACGGAAGGAAAGAGGGAGAGAAGAATGTGAATCTGTTAATATGATTGTATAGCAGAACACATCTGAAACTGTACCCCTATAAGATTATTAGATTTGCCTTATAACTGTAAGTGTATACTGTGTGAACAGTGTTGTTACGTGTGTTTGTATACTGTTGTGAACACTGATGTAACTATGTATTATACTGTGTGAGACAGTGTTGTACTGTATGTTTTATACGACTGATGAACACTGTTGTTACTGTATGTTGTATACTGTGTTGAACAGTGTTGTACTGTGATTAGTATACTGAGTGAACACTGTTGTACTGTATGTTGATATGTGTGAACATGTTGTACTGTATGTGTATACTGTGTGAACACTGTTGTACTGTATGTTTGTATACTGTGTGAACAGTGTTGTACTGTAGTGGGGCGTTGTACATTTGTATCTGTTGTGAACGTGTTGTACTGTATGTTGTATACTGTGTGAACAGTGTTGTCCTGTATGTTGTATACTGTGTGAACAGTGTTTGTACTGTATGTTTATACTGTGGAACAGTGTTGTACTGTATGTTGTATACTGTGTGAACACTGTTGTACTGTATGTTGTATACTGTGTAAACATGTTGTACTGTATGTTTCTATACTGTGTGAACAGTGTTGTACTGTATGTTGTATACTGTGTGAACACTGTTGTACTGTATGTTGTATACTGTGTGAACACTGTTGTACTGTATGTTGTATACTGTGTGAACAGTGTTGTACTGTATGTTGTATACTGTGTAAACAGTGTTGTACTGTATGTTCTATACTGTGTGAACAGTGTTGTACTGTATGTTGTATACTGTGTGAACACTGTTGTACTGTATGTTGTATACTGTGTGAACACTGTTGTACTGTATGTTGTATACTGTGTGAACAGTGTTGTACTGTATGTTGTATACTGTGTAAACACTGTTGTACTGTATGTTGTATACTGTATGAACAGTGTTGTACTGTATGTTGTATACTGTGTGAACACTGTTGTACAGTATGTTGTATACTGTGTGAACACTGTTGTACTGTATGTTGTATACTGTGTGAACACTGTTGTACTGTATGTTGTATACTGTGTGAACACGTGTTGTACTGTATGTTGCATACTGTGTGAACACTGTTGTACTGTATGTTGTATACTGTGTGAACGCTGTTGTACTGTATGTTGCATACTGTGTGAACAGTGTTGTACACTATGTTGTATACTGTGTGAACAGTTTTGGACTGCATGTTGTATACTGTGTGAACACTGTTGTACTGTATGTTGTATACTGTGTGAACAGTGTTGTACTGTATGTTGTATACTGTGTGAACACTGTTGTACTGTATGTTGTATACTGTGTGAACAGTGTTGTACTGTATGTTGTATACTGTGTGAACACTGTTGTACTGTATGTTGTATACTGTGTGAACACTGTTGTACTGTATGTTGTATACTGTGTGAACACTGTTGTACTGTATGTTGTATACTGTGTGAACATGTTTGTACTGTATGTTGTATACTGTGTGAACATGTTGTACTGTATGTTGTATACTGTGTGAACAGTGTTGTACTGTATATTGAATACTGTGTGAACAGTGTTGTAACTGTATGTTGTATACTGTGTGAACATTTGACTGCTGTTGTATACTGTGTGAACATGTTGTACTGTATGTTTGTATACTGTGTGAACAGTAAATATGCCGAATAATGTAAAACTGTCAATTATCAAGAACTCATTTAAAATTAAGTCCTTTCTAAAAATTTCTCTTATATGTTTTTAAAGATTTTTTTTTCATTAATGTTAATGTAAAAATTGTTAATTTTGCACCAAAAGGAACTTAGAAAACTTACCTAACCTTATTATAACAAGAACAATTTATTTTAGCCTAACCCAACTAAATATCTTTTAGAATTTGTTTACAATAATTTAATACTAAACGAACACAAGTGAAAATATATTTTTTCCGTTAGGTTCAGAGTGATTTTGGCGAAATTATTTCATACACAATTTTAATTTGTCCTATATAGCAAGATGAGCGTTGCTATTTAAGCCAAGATTGCAAGTTCTGCCTTTTCGGCACGACATATATTAATATATATATATATATATATATATATATATATATATATATATATTTAATATATTTAAAATATATATATAAAATATATATATATATTATATATATTGCAAGACATGAGGAGGTTAATACCATTATCAAGAGGAGCCTCACAACAGCGGGATGCCCAGCAGTAAGGGAGCCACCCCAACTATGCAGATCTGATGGCAGCCAGAAGCCTCCAGATGGTATCACCCTTCAAGCCTGGACAGATGGGAAGCAGGTGGTGTGGGACTATACATGTGCATCTACCTGGCTGATACCTATCTCCAATACACCAGGGAGGAAGGAGGGCAGCTGCCAGCTTCAGGGAGTCCCAAAAGTCTAGAAAATATGGAGAACTTGCCCATCATTATATGTTTGTTCCCATAGGCTCAGAGACCCTTGGCTCATGGGGAAAGAGTGCATCTAAATTCCTTAAGGAGCTGGGAAAAAGACTCATCAGGGTAACTAGGGATCCCAGGGCGCTAGTTTTCTGTTCCAGCGGCTCAGGGGCGGCTGTTCAAAGGGGTAATGCCTGCTGTATTTTGGGCACACGCCCCAGCTCTGAGGAGCTGGTTGAGATTTTCGCCTTATAATCGGTGATACCACGTAACAACATGTACCGTATATGCCACCTTTATATCAACAATGTATCTCTTAAATCTTCTGTACCATATTATGTAATAAAATATTCCTATTGGTAAAAAAAAATATACTAAAAGATGGGGTGGTAGGGGAAGTGGAATATTCAAACGGCTTCAGGAAGAAATCCAAATATTCTTCCTTGAAGTCTTTTTATGCACTTCTCCGAGGCAATGGGTCCCACAATTTACACCAGAGGTGGACCCCCCCCCAAAAATAAAAAAAAAAAATATATATATTTATATATTTTATATTATATATATTATATATATAATATATATATATATAATTAAATATATATATATTATATATATATATATAGATATAATATATATATATATATATATATATTTATATATATTATTTTATATATATATATATATATATATAACAACACTGCGACTAGCCAAGGAGTCGCACCCATGCTGCTTTGGCGCACCTCATGGCGAGCGAAAACAGATGACCCTCTAGTCCTCGGGACCACACAATTCTAAAGAATGACGCATCCAGCCAAGCTAGATGTTGTACCCGTCATCCGAGAACATACGGTGGTGTGGATGACTCTGAACTAATTTCATTCTACTCCCTGTCTGGTGTACTAGCACAACGAACAGTATTTTATATTATTGTAACCGCATAGTAGTGATCCCTTTTCAGTGTTGCGTGAACTGAAGTTAGTTCAGCAGTAGCCTCATGAAATTGTTGAGTACGTCACCTGTAATATGAATACATTTTCCAAGGCCTTTATCCACTCAGTGCAAGACTGGCATAATCTAACGGACTCTTAATTAACAAGGATTCTGTAGAGAAGTATCTGTTTTTGTGCTATTAAACGAATTTTATCAACTTATTCGTTGTCATTATTCAATGCAGTAACTTTATATCTTCAAAAATGGAGACTTTAATGTTGATGGCAGTTGTAAAGTAGACTCTTAGGAGTCTTGAAGCAAACAAATAAGTTTTTTTTAATTAGTGAACTACTAAGTCTTCTCCCGCTTTACAGCACAAAATATAAGTATTACTTTAAAAACTGTAATTAATTGTTCTCGTCATAATTGTTCAGTCAGAATAACAAACCTGAATTATTTTTTGCCCCTGATAATAGGTTTATGTATTTTATTCCTATTTTTAAAATGGGGACAAGTCGTTACCGTCAAAATTACCGTCCCCAATAAGCTGACCTACATTTGTAGGATTTACTAGAGTCAATTATAGCTGAGATTTTAGAAGCCCATCTCGATATAGCATTGCTTGATTACAAGGATACTCAGCATGGATTCAAAAGAGCCTCGGTTTGTCTAGAAAATAATTTATTAACTTTCTTTCAGTAAAGCTTTTGATGCTGTTGTACCACATAAAGAATTTGATTATTATTTACTTAGAATTTTAGTAAGGCTTTTGATAGAGTCCGCACCATAGACTGTTAAAGAAAGTGGAGCTCATGGTCTTTGGGGGAAAAAGTGCTCTCTGTGGATTCGGAGTCATGCTCATGGACAGGGAAAGCAAGAGAAGTTGTCCTAAATAGGGGTAAATCCGATGTGCGGGATCTGTAACAAGTAGGGTTCCAATGGGATCAGTTTGTGGCACGTTGTATGTTTTTTACATACTATATCAATGATACTTGATGATGGCGATATTATAGTGTATGAGCAAATTAGCCGATGACACATAGATAGGTTGGGATAATTGATTCAATCGTAGATCGTTAGGGAAGATTCAGGAGGATTTTAAACACAACTCTATTCCTTGGTACAGAAAAGTAGTGCAGATGCCCAGTTCAAGGTAGTTAAAAGCAAGGTTCTGAAGTTGGGAGTGCCTCCTAAACGCCTAGTATTTTAAATTAAATGTTGTGCATTAGCCATACAGATTAGCAGAAAAAGGACTTGGGCGGGTTATGAGTGTAGCAGCAACCCTTAAAACCCAAGGACTGCAATGCCTAAGCGTACGTAATATAGGCAAATCAGATTACTGGGATAATATCAAGAAGTGTAAGCAACAGAACGTTCCTGTGGTCATACTGCTGTCTTTTATACGCTATTAGTAGCACTCACCTTGATTATGCAGCTCAGTTCTGGTTCGATATTACAAAATGGACATAAATTCGTTAGAAAACATTCAGCGTCGGGTTGACTAATTAATATCGCATCAGAAATCAATCCGTATGGATAGAAAGATTTGTCGACTCTTAAGTTTAATTCATACTTGTTAGACGAAGAATAGAGGGGAGACCTGATCGAAGCTGACTTTAAGTGAAGATAGGGATTAAAAAGGGGATATTAATAAGTTCTTGAGGGATCGTCTCTCCAAGACGAGAACGCGCCGTAATGGATATTTTTAAATTAGCTAAGTTTAGTTTTAGATAGGACCATAGGAAAGTATTGGTTTGGAAATAGGGTAGTTGATGAAGTGGAACAGTTTACTAGTTGGCGGTTATTGAGGCTAGGACTTTGGGTAGTTTCAATATCTAGGCTTGGTAAGTACATGAGTGGGAGGGGTTGGATTTGAGTGGGACTTTCAAATCAGAGCTTATTTATTGGGTGGCATTGCAAAATTGGGTGATGGAGCAAATGTTTGTTAGTGGGATGAATTGTAAGGGACTTGACTCCTTAGATGGGCAGCAGAGCTCCTGCAGGTTCTCTTTCTCTTATGATTTTTATAGTTATGTTCTCAGTACAAACACTACAGTACAAACACTGCTCACAGTATACAACGTACAGTACTCAACATGTTCACACAGTATCAACATATCAGTACATCAGTGTTTCACCCAGTATCACAAACAATTCTGTTACAGACACTTTCAACAGTTATACAAGATACAATACAACAAATGTTCATCACAGTATACTAAAAAACAGATACAAACAGTGTTCACACAGTATGCCATCAATTAAACAGATACACTCAGTGCTTTCCACAGATATACAAGATACAGTGCCAACGTGTTCACAATATGATACAACCATTACTAGTACAATACAGAGTTTCACTCACCAGTTATCACACATTACAGTGTCACGTATAGTGTTCACCCAGCAGTAACAAACATAACTCAGTACAGCACTGTTCAACAGTAATTACAACCAGACAGTCTACGCGTACTGTTCACACAGTATACAACATACGGTACAACAGTGTTCACAACGGTTACAACATACAGTCAACATTTTTCACTCACCAGTTTATACAACATCCTATAGTAAAAACTGTTACCAACACAGTTTTACAACATACTAGGTACAACAGTGTTCTCACACTCGTATACGAACTATACAGTACAATCACTTTCATACATGTATACATAATACTGTACAACAGTATTCACACTCAGGTATACAAACATTCCAATATACAAAATGTTCCAAATACAGTTGATTCAGCTTACAGTATATACGTTGAAACCACAGTTTTACCAACATACTGTAACATCACGGTCACAACTCAGTATATAGACTAATTACAGTACAACTACAGTGTTCACATAGTATAACATCATACAGATATGTCAACAGTGTCACACAGTATGCAAACATACAGTACAACAAGTAGTTCACACTGTTATACAACATACTGTCCAACACTGTTCACACATATAAACTACAGTTCAGCTATCGCTCACTACAGTATACAACATACTGTAGTACAATCAGTGTTTCACCACTGTATAGACAACATACAGTGCAACACTTTTCCCACAGATTACAACTTAATACAGTGCAACCAGTGTCTCAACAGTATAAAACAAAATACATGTCCAAGCTCATGTATTCAACAAGTACTACAGCATACAGTACAACACTGTTCAACAGATAACAAACTTTTACAGTAATACATGTTCACAAGTTATACTACATACAGTTCACCAACCAGTGTACCCAACAGTTTAACTATCATAACAGTTACTAAACAGTGTTCTCACAGTATACAACCATACAGAAAAACAACTATGTTTCACTCAGTATAAGACTTACACGTACAAACATTGATCACACAGTATACAAACATACAGTTTCAACTCTGCTCACTTAAGATATACAGTATACACGTAAACATCGCTCAACACAGTATACAACATACAGTACAACACTACTGCCACAACAGTATACAACATACAGTAAAACATGTTCACACAGTATACTGCTACAGTTCACAGCGTTCACACAGTTACGACATACAGTTACAACAGTGTTCACACAGTATGCAATTAAGTTAACAAACTAGTGTTCACCACTGTATACAAATGACAGTATAAAACTCTCTTCACACCAGTATACAAACTTACTAGTTTACACGCTTGTTCTACACAATATAATAACATACAGTACACAGTGTTCACGCAGTTATACAGAATACAGTACAACAGACGTTCATCACAGTATAAATACATTTACGTAAACAGTGTTTCAGTCAGTATACAACATACAGTACAACGGTTCTCTACAGTATACTACGCATACATGTACAACACTTTTCCACACTGTATATTCAAATACAGTACAACAAGTGTCGGTGTGCAGTTCTATGACAAATTTACAGTAAATACACATGATCACGTATACAGCATACAGTAACAAAATTGTCACCAGTATTAACACGTCTCTAGTACCAACACCTGTTCAACACAGATTATACAACACGCTATACAGTACATAACAATGGCTCACTCACAGTATACAACATTTACAGAATAAACATTGCTCCACTCAGTATAATAACAATTTACAGTAGCAACATTGCTCACTCAGATACATACATACTGTACCTAACAATTTTCACACAGTATACAAACATTCAGTACTAAAATGGCTGCAACAGTATACAAATCATACAGTACTTACAGTGTTCGCACAGTATTACAAAACTACAGTAGAACCACTGTTTACACAACAGTATAAACATACCTGTACATGTGTTCACAGCAGTTTATATCGCAACATACAGTTAACAGTGTACACGCAGTTAGCAACATCTAGTGACTAGCTGTGTTCAAACTGTATACACACTACTGCTAACAGCACTGTCTTCACACAGTATACAACATACACTACATGCAGATTGTTCACATAGTATAAACTCATACAATACAACACTGTTCACCACAGCTATACAAATCAGATACAGTAAATCAGTAGTATTCACACAGTAACTGCATACAAACATCAATACACTGCTCCACACAGTAGAACAGCATACAGTACAACACTGCTCACACCGAGTATACAATTTTACGTTCAGGCACGGATCATACCACAGTTTATCTCTGCATGCTAGTATCAAACGTGTTCAAACAGTATACCTAAGCATACAGTACAACAGGTGTTCACAACAGTATACAACATACATCGCAACAGTTATTCACACAGTCTACCAACATACAGTTACATCACTCGTTTCACACAGTATACTAATTCAGTACTGACACTGGTTTTCACACAGTATAAACATAACAGCTACAACAGTCGTCACACAGTATACGACATACAGTACAATTTTTACACACAGTTTACATCATTAATGTACAACGTGTTCACGGCTGTTTACAAAATACGTAACATACATTAGCTCACACAGTATACACATACAGCTAACAACTCATCTGCTCACACAGTATACAAACTTACTGGTCAACGCTGTTCTACTCAGTATCAACTTACAGTACAAACAAATGCTCAACAGTATAACAATATACAGTACAACACTGTTCACACAGTATACACATACAGTATCAACTCTGTTCAACAGTATACACATACAGTACAACATTGCTACACAGTATAAACATACAGTTAGACAACACTGTTCACACAGTCGTATAAACTCAGTTACAACGTTGCTCACACTTGATTCAAAAACATAAGTACAACAGTGATCACACGCAGTATATACTTACAGTACAACATTGCTCACACAGTATACAACTACAGTCACAACACTGATTCACTCAGTATACAGATACAGCTACAACATTTGATCACTCAGACCAGTATAACAACAAATAGTAACAATCCACTGCTCACACAGTTTACAGCATACCAATAAAACACTGCATCACACGTATAGAAACATACAGCTACAACACCTTGCTCACCACAGTATACAACATACTCAGTACATCACTGTTTCACACAGTTTACTGCATAAGTACAACTGTGCTCTCCACACTGTATACGACATACAGTACACCCAGTGTTCACTCCAGTATGCAACATATGTACAACAGTGTTCAATCAGTATACAACATACAGTACAAACTCCGTGTTCACACAGTATAAACATACAGAATACAACCTCTGTTCTCACAGTCTACAGGACATCATATGCTCACCACAGTAACACATACAAGTACATCACTGCTCACTACAGTATACAGCTTACAGTACTACACTGCTCACAACAAGTATAACATACAGTACAATCACTGTTACACATAGTCGTGACTGACATATCAGTTCCAACAGTGTTCACCTGTATTCGACATACAGTACTATCAGTGTTCACAGCAGTATGCTAACATACAGAACAACATAGTGTTCACACTGTATAATACTACAGTACATACATTGTTCACACAGAAATATTAAAACTATACAGATACACAGTGTTTCACACAGCTATATCTCACATACAGTACATACAGTGTTCCACACAGTATACATCATACTCAGCACGACAATGCTCAACAACAATATACAACATACAGTGCAACATGTTCACACAGTATTGCAACCACTACAGTACAACTACTGCTCACAAGTATACAACATCCAGTTACTACATGTTCACCTACTGTTACACAAACATACAGAATACAACAGTGTTCAACACAGTATAAACTACAGTTTACAACACTAGCTCTAAAGTATACAACTTATCAATGCACAGTGTTCACACAGTATAGACAAACATTCTGTACAGATGTTCAACCCCCCCCAGTATACAACATACAGTGCAAACATGTTCAACACAAGTATACAACATAAAGTAAACAGTGTTCACACAAGTATACCAGCATACAACTACAACACTGCTTCACCAGTATAAACATACGTACAACAGTGTTCACACAGATACAGCTATAATACAACACTGCTCACCCAGTATACAACATACAGTGGACAACACTGCTCACACAGTATCAGGCATACAGTTACAACAGTGTCACACAGTTTAAAACATCTGTGGAACAGTGTTCACACAGTATACAAACTATACAGTACGCAAGTTCACACAGTATACCAAAGATATAGTACAACTAGTGTTCAACGCATTATACAACCTACAGCCTACAACACTGCTCAACAGTATAACAGCATTACAGTACAACATTGCTCACACTGTATACAACATACAGTACAACGTGTTAAAGTATACAACATACAGTACAACATGTTCACACAGTATACAACATACAGTACAACAGTGTTCACTCAGTTTAACAACTTACAGTACAACAGTGTTCACACAGTATACATCATACAGTACAATACAATGCTCACTCAGTTTACAACATACAGTACACACTGTTCTCACAAAGTACACTAACATACAGTACAACATGTCACACAGTATACAATACAGTTACAACACTGTTCACACAGTATTAAAATACAGTACAACAGTGTTCACGCAGTATACAACTTCTGATACAGCACTTTTCCAACAGTATACAAGATACATTAACAACACTGTTCAACAGTATACAACATACAGTACAGAACATTGTTTTCACACATATATTATACATAATGATTTCAAACAGTGTTTAACACAGTATACAACATACAGTTACAAAGTGTTCACAACAGTATACAACATACTAGACATCACTGCTCAACAATATACAAACATACAGTGCAAACACTGTTCCAACACTGTATTGCATCATTAACAGTACAAAACACTGCTCACACTGTATAAACATACAGTACAACACTGTTCACACAGCTTTACACAACTTACAGAACAAAGTGTTCACACAGTATACAAACTTACAGTACAACACTGCTCACACAGTATACAACATACAATGCACAGCTGTTCACACAGTATACAACTTTTACTGAAATACGCATGTTCACATCAGTATACAACATAAAGTGCAACACTGTTCACACGTATACAACATAAAGTACACAGTGTGCACACAGTATACAGCATTACAACACAACACTGCTCTCACAGTATACACATACAGTACAACAGTGTTTCACATCAGTATACAGATTTAATACAAACTGCTCAACGCATTATATCTAAATACTGGGGGCAACACTGCTTCACAGCATACAGCTTACAGTCAAAACCAGTGTTCAACAGTATATCAACATACAGTGGAACAGTGTTCACACTGTTATACAACATACAGTACAGCTCTGTTCACCACAGTATACAAGATATAGTACAACTCAGTGTTCACGCAATTAACAATCTTACAGTACAACACTGCTCACACAGTAACAGCATACAGTACAACACTTGCTACACAGTATACAAAACAGACAGTACACAGTTGTTCACAGTTTACAACATACAGTACAAACACTGTTCACACAGTTTACAACTTAAGTACTACTGTGTTCCACAGTATACAACTTACAGTACACCCCAGTGTTCCAACTGTATACAAAACATACAGTACAACACTGCTCACACAGTTTACAACCAGACAGTACAACACTGTTCTCACAGTTTCACAAACTTCCAGTACAACACTGTTCACACAGTATACAACCTACAGACAACACTGTTCACACAGTATTCAACTTACAGTACAACAGTGTTCACACAGTATTACAAACATTCTGTACAGACTTTTCACACAGTATTACAAGATACAATTAAACACTGTTCTCACAGTATACAACATACAGTACACAGTGTTCACACAGTAGACAACACACAGTTCAAACAGTGTTCACTCACAGTATACAGATACAGTGCACAAGTGTTCACACAGTATACAACATACAGTACAACAGTGTTCACACAGTATACACATACTGTGCAAGTGTTCACACAGTAAACACAAACATACAGTACAGCACTGTTCACACAGTATTACAACATTACAGTATACAGCACTGTTACACACAGTATACAACATAATCAGTACAAAACAGTGATTCACACAGTATACAACATACTGTAAACATTTTTCACACAGTATTACAACATACAGTACAACCTGTTCACACAGTTATACAACATACCGTACAACAGTGTTCACACAGTATTACAACATCAGTACAACACTTTTCATACCGTATACAACATATACAGTAAATACAGTATACACAGTATACAACATACAGGTACAACACTGTTACCCAGTATACTGCATACAGTTACAACATTGTTCACACAGTATACGATTACAATGATACATACATGTGTTGCAACAGTATATCAACTACAGATTAAACTGTTGTTCACATAGTTTCACACATACAGTAACAACGCGTGGTTCTCACAGTATGCAACATACATACAACAGTGTTCACACAGTATACAACATACAGTTCAACATTTTTCACACAGTATACAAACATTCTACTGTACAACTTGTTCACACAGTATACAACATACAGTTACACAGTGTTCACACAGTATACAACATACTGTACAACACTTTTCATACAGTATACATACTTACAGTACAACGTATTCAACTGTATAAACATACTGTACATCATGTTCACACTGTATCAGCATACAGTTCAACAGTGTTCACACAGTATACGACATAGAGTACAACCGTGTTCACAAGTATACAACCTACAGTTACTAACAGTTGTTCACTTAGTATACAACATACAGTACAAACAGTGTTCTACAGTATGCAAATACATTACCACAGTGTTCACACAGTATACAACAATAAGTCCAACACTGTTCACACATAATACAACATACTGTACAGCACCACTCACACAGTATACAACATAAAGTACAACCGTGTTCTCACAGTATAAACATTACAGTGCAACAACTGTTCACTCTGTATAACGTACAGTGCAACAGTGTTCAACTCATATACAACATACAGTCACAGCTCTGTTCGCACAGGATTACAGCAGCAATACAGTTCAGCACTGTTTCACATAGTATACATCCATACAGTTAAACAGTGTCCCACAGTATACACATACAGTACAACAGTGTTCACCTACAGTTTACTAACATACAGTACAACTGTGTTCACACAGTATACAAGATACAGTACAACATGTTCACCCCAGTTACTGCATTTCAAGCTACACATTGCTCACACAGTATACTAACATACAGTTACAACATGCTCACACAGTATACAGTATACAGTACATACACTGTTCACACAGTATAAAACATAAGTACAACACTGCTCACAAGTATTCCAACATTATACAGTACAACATGTTCACCAGTATACATGCCTTAGACAGTACAACAGCGTTGACAGTATTACGAAATACAGTACAACAGTGTTACACACAGTATGCAACATTCTGTACTACCCAGTGTTCACACAGTTTAAACTACAGTACAACACTCTCACACAGTATACAAACTACAGTACCACATTGTTCAAAATTTACAACATACAGTACAAAAACAGTGTTCAGCAGTATACAGAATACGCTACAACCAGCGTTCACCAGTATAAAAACTTACAGTACCAACAGTGTTCAACCACAGTATACAACATTCCGTACAAACTGTGTTCAACACAGTATACAAATACTGTACTCACTTTTCACTCAGTATACACATACAGTACATACAGTGTTCATGCAGTATAAACATACAGTACAACCTGCTCCACACAGTATACAGCATACAGTACATCAGTGTTCCCCCCACCACTGTATAAACATACTGTACCTACATTGCTCACACAGTATACAACAACGTTCAACATTGCTCACACAGAATACACATCTCAGTTACATCACTGTTACTCACAGTATACAACATACATGTAAACACTGTTCATCACAGTTTACTACATACAGTACAAGTGTTCACACAGTATACAACATTACAGGACAACAGTGTTCCACAGTATACAACATACAGTGCAACAGTGTTCAACCAGTTATACAAATTACTGTACAGCACTGTTCACTAAGTATAAAGAATACAGTACAGAACTGTTAACTCAGTATAAACATGCAATACACACTGTTCAACGATACAACATACATTTCTACAGTGTTTCACACAGTATACTGCAAAAACACAACACTGCTCACACTGTATACAGTATACAGTACAACACTGCTCAAACAGTATACAACCATACAGTTCAACACTGCTCCACACAGTATACAGCATACTGTACTAACACAGTGTTTTACAAGTATACAACATACAGTACAACAGTGTTCCTCCACAGTATACAACATACGAGTGAACAGTAGTCATACAGTATAAACATACAGTACATCATTGTTCCCACACAAAAGTATACAACATACAGTACTGCACTGTTCACACGTATACAACTTACAGTACAAAAGTGTTACACAGTATACGAACACTACTGTCAACATTTTTCAACAGTATAGACATACATACTGGACACAGTGTATTCACGCAGGGTTTCATCATATAGTACATTCATTGCTCACTCAGTTCTAAACATACAGTTACAACACTGCTCACACTGTATACAAACATACGTACCAACACTTGTTCCACACAGTATAATCATACAGTACAACACTGCTCACACAGTTACAATAAACAGTACAACCACTGTTCACACAGGATACAACATACAGTACAACACTGTTCACCACAGTTACATCATACTGTACAACACTGTTCACACAGTAAACATCATACAGGAAAAACATTGCTCAACAGTATACAAAACATACAGTGGTATAAACCTTGGTAATAATACGACAGTTGGTTTGTTTAGAAAGACACGTAAGCAAACACCTATAACATATTTATTAGAAACGTTTCGGGCCTGGGGACCTTGATCACTTCTTACATACAGAGGTGAATGCATTATATATAAGGCGGAGAGTGAGATGTGACGCACGTGACCTGAGGAATGTCATAAGACATAAGAATGGAGGAACACTGTGAACGGCCTACTGGCCCAGCGAGGCAGGTCCCCTTCAAATAAACCTCTGTCTATGATGAGGAGGGTAGACGATGAAATCATGATGACTCCTGTGTTGTTGGGTTGGTGTGCTTAAGTCTACACCGTCTCATATAGTCAGAGGTTGATTTGATAGGGACTGCCTCGCATGGCAGTAGGCTTCAACTGTGTTCGCCATTCTTATGTTCTTATGGACATACTCAGGTCACGTGCGTCACTTCTCATCGTCCGCCTATTATATATAATGATCTTTCTATCTCTGTTTGTTAGAATTGTGATTCAAAGGTCCCAGGACCGGAAACGTTTCTAATAAATATGTTATAGTGGTTTGATTACGTGTCTTTCTAAAAACATCATACAGTACAACATTGCTGACACAGAGTAAACAACATACAGTACAACACTGTTCACACAGTTTAACAACATACAGTATCAACATTGCTTGGACACAGTAATAAATACAAGATACAACACTGTTCACACAGTATACAACATTAAAGTACCAAACTTTGCTCACACCAGTTACACATACAGTACATACACTGTTCACACAGTATACAACATACAGTACAACACTGCTCACCAGTATACAACATACAGTACAACCAGTGTTCACCAGTATACAGCCATACAGTGCAACTCTGCTCACACAGTATACAACTTACAGTACAAAGTGTTCACACAGTATACAGGCGCATACAGAACACACTGCTCACACAGTATACAAATACAGTACTACGTGTTCACACAGTTACAACATAAAGTACAACAGTGTCTACACAAGTATACAAACATACAGTACAAACACTGTCACACAGTATACAACATACAGTACAACTATGTTCACACAGTAACAACATACTGTACAACACTGCTCACAACAGTATACGAACATACAGTACACAGTGTTCACACAGTATAACAAAACAGTACAATACTGACTCACACAGTATACAACATACAGTACAAAAAAGTGTTGCACCACAGTATACAACATATCCAGGTACAACAGTGTTCACACGTATAGTGTGTACCATAGATGTCTCACCAAAACACAATAAGCACAACTTTTCAGAGCAATTGTGATGAAGGTTTGAGAACCGACATGTTTGAAGATTGAGACACTACGCAGCATATGGAATCTTTATTTAGGAAAACGTTTCGCATTCTACCAGATGATACTGAACACATCGACTCCAGCTGAGGACTGATTCTCAAAACCCCTCCTCTCCTTACGCATTTCTACTTTGTTATTCGGAGACTGATGAAGCCCACAGTGTGGCGAAACGTTTACTGATTAAAGATTCCCATATGTTGCCATTAACTTTTCTCAAGCTTCAACTTACAAATGAACAGCAAATAACTTATAGAGAAAGTGTGATCAGCTTTCTCAGTAGTAAGTTTCAATGAACAATAAAGACAAACCTTGTGGAACATAGTGTACCAGTGTGAGTATTCCTAGACTATGGAAGACTAGTGGACATTGAAGGACCACTTCAGCTTCTATCAAGTCATCCGATTATCTGTCGTGGGTGTTAAAGAAACACCATAGCTCACATTCTAGAGCAAGGTGGGTGGTTATGAATTTCTTGTAGTCGCAGTGAGGTGCGGACCTTTTTGAGTCCACACAAGTAGTACGTCAGCCAGCTCACGTGAAATAAATATGCTGACTATAACACCCCCTAGGGGTAATTTTGTAGATTTACTTGAGATCATAATCTTTTACAGCCGTTTAAGAACGAGTAGGATTAATGTCAGGACTCTCAAGAACTCGTCTGAGGGGCGGCTGTGTGGACTGTTGAGCTGTCTTATCAGATAAGTACTCCCTATATTTAATCTATACTCTAGCTGGTAAAACCATTTCTCAACATGAGGTGTACTTATATATTTTAATGATTACGTGTAAACACCCATTACGTTAACATCCATTTGATACCATCATCAGTTCTCTAAGTTACAGATGTCTTATGCTTTTTATAGTTTCACAGTCCAGAGCTACCTGCTGTTCAGCATATAGCATAGTATTGTAGGTCGAGGACGACATTACATAACATGACGAGCTGTCTGCTAGTTGAGGATCCCATGTTTATGTATATGTTATCTGAGCTTCATATGTACCATCATATTTGTTGTTACATACACGGACCATGTGCTAGCTTCAGCTGTCTTGTTTGTATGACATCACGTGGATTGTCGATTGTGAGCGCTATGCTCCCGGCCCTAGGCCTCTCTGTTCCGCCTTAGACCTACCTCTGCAGCAACTGGCAGGCTGTGGGCCTCCCCCTTCACAACTTCTGCCAATATATTGTTGTTACCATCCAAAAAGGGCTAACGTGATGTAATTCCATCCATCAAATCTCACGAACCCCTTTTCAACTATGACACCAAAATAGGCCGTACATTCATTCTAATCGGGACACTAGTGCAACATCCAGGATGATTTGAACTAGACTGATGCATAGGTCGGACTAATGTGGCAGGATGCAGTTCTTTAATGGACAAATCGCAAAGTTCTAAAATGTTGGACAGGAAAATAACCATGCCACATATAAACTAATTAATGAAGGTTTTAATACTACTGATTGCGAAAGGGATTTAAAAGTTCTGGTTAGTAGAATCTTAAAACCAAGACAACTCAGTACTTTAAGTGTTAGCAATATTAGCTAAAGGAGAAATCCCTTGGTCTTCATATCTAAAAGTATAAAATATCAGAAAGTCCTTAGCTTGTTCTTCAAACTCTATATATCCTTGGTTAGGTCTCATTTTGATTATGCTCCGCCACAGTTATGGTCACCGTAATTACAAAATGAATATAATTTTATCACTGGAAATCAGCTACAGAGGAGGATGACACAAAGTTGATGTCCCATGTATCAGGAAATCTCACTATGAGGTTAGACTAGGCGGCACCGAATCTGCACTCTCTCGAAAGGGCGTAGCGTAGAAGTAGGCGGGATATGATCTAGGTGTTAATAAATGGAAATCAGGCACCAATTAATAGAGGGGGATCGGATATAGCGTATGTGAAAATTTCAGCAAGACAGGACACGAGCAATGGATTTTCATGTTTGAAAAATTCAGATTTCAGGTAGGATGTGTATAAAAGTTCGTGTAGTCTTAAAAATAGATTTTCATATAAATACAGGAGTGTTGTCGGTGGGTGGGTGTGAGTTGGACCTGACTAGCTTGTGCTACTAAGGTTACTGATTAGCCGTAGACTCCTTCATTAAGTGGAGCCAAGTGACTGACTAGATGGACCAGTCATTGGGCTTAGCGGAGCGGTAAAGGGTCTGCCTTAGCATGAGTCATAGGCCTGCTGCAGTAGTTTTCCTTCTTTCTTTAGCGTTCTATTTTTTAGGTAATGTTTTGTCAGGTAACAGGACTAGTGTTTCCTGACACGTGTCATAGTCAGATGATGACCTGCCGTTGGAGCTTTTTTGGTCATCTGACCGAAAGCTCTCCGCAGGCGTTACCGGGTCCTATCTGTTAAATATTTATGGTCATATTTCTAACCAATTTTTATATATTTCACAGATGACGCAGCTGTTTATCTGTTCTAACAGTTGTATGAAATGTTCGATAAAGGATGATCTTCAAAAGCATAAGGATCACACAGTCGTATACAACATTACCAGTACTACACTGTTACACCGTTATACTGCATACAGTAAACAACAGTGTTCACACAGTATAAGACTTTCATCACACAGTGTTCACACAAGTAATGCAAACTATACAGTACACAGTGTTAAACAGTATAACTAATGCAGTACAACAGTGTTCACACAGTATACAAATACAGATACAAAACTTGTTACACAGGTAACAGATACAGTACAACATTGCATCACAACAGATACAACTTACAGTCCAACACTGTAACAGTTACAGCAAACAGTACAACCAACTGCTCACATCAGTATACAACATTTCAGTACATACACTGTTCAACAGTATATCTGTATACTCAGTACAC
Organism: Cherax quadricarinatus; assembly: GCF_026875155.1. NCBI lineage: Eukaryota > Metazoa > Arthropoda > Malacostraca > Decapoda > Parastacidae > Cherax > Cherax quadricarinatus. The sequence goes on along the minus strand of NC_069454.1, from coordinate 36,095,958 downwards.
AGTGTTCACCACCAGTATACGACATACAGCTACAACAAGTTGTAAACACAGTAATGCACCATACCAGTACCAAACACCCGCGGTCACACAGTATAAATCGATACTCAGTACAAACTGTGACTACACAAAAGGTATATACACTATAATCAGTAAACAGTGTTCACACCCGTAATGCCCATCCATACTGTACAACTGCTCACACAATATACAAACATTCAGTACAACACTGTTCAGCACTGTATGAACACTTACAGTACTACTCTGCTCACAGACAGTATACAACAATACAGTACAACAATATTTCACACAGTACACCAACATACAGAAAAACAGTGTTCACAACACGATATAACTCTTACATTCAGTAAACATATACTGCTCACTCCAGACAGTATTAACTAAATACATGCAACAGAGGTTCACACGCTCAGTATACAACAATCTTGTACAGCACTGTTCAAACAGATATACAACATACCAGTAAACACTGGTTCACACAGTATACAAACATACAGTACAACAGTGTTCACTCAGTATACAGCTTACAAAACCAACACTGTCTCACCACAGTTATACACGCATTTGTACAACATGCTCACGCAGTATACAACATACCGTGCTTAACACTGCTCACACAGTATACAGGCATACAGTACAACAGTGTTTCCACAGATATACAAACATAAGTGGAACAGTGTCACACCAGTATACATAACATTACAGTACAGCACTGTATCACACAGTATACAACATACAGTACACCAGTGTTCAGAATTTATCACACATACAGTACAACATGCTCACACCAGTATACCCAGAATTACAGTTAGAAAACCTTAGCTCACACGTTTAACCACACTTTCGCAGTTACGAAACAGTGTCAAACAGTATACAACATACAGTACAAAGCCTGTTCAACAGTACTTACAACATACAGTACAACAGTGTTCACACAGTATACAACATACAGTAATCAGATGTTCACCAGCTATACAACATACTCAGTCCGAACACTGTTCAATAAGTATACAACATACAGTACAAACTGCTCACTACAGTATACAAAACATACTGTACAAACTGTTCTCACCTTACTGACAATGAGAATTGAAATGTGACTTTGATCTTTGAATTAATTATTTTCTCTCTCAGTTTTTTACACAGGCAGACACTAATCAATATTCCAGTAGATTAATTATTTCAGTGGGATAGAAGAAGATAAAATTATGTAACAGCCAGTCACTGTGAGATGGTTGTGAGGCAGATAGGACTAGACTGAAGCAAAATAAGTCGAGGGTCCTTGGATGTAGGTTTTTTCTCAGAGTTCTTAAGGAATGCTAAAATGGACTTGCGAACATAAATAATATTTTAATTTATTTCTTTTCACAATACAGTGTAGTGTTGGATTTGTGGGAAGATGGCTATGTAACTTCCTATTTTTAAAATGGGGACAAGTCGTTACCGTCAAAATTACCGTCCCCAATAAGCTGACCTACATTTGTAGGATTTACTAGAGTCAATTATAGCTGAGATTTTAGAAGCCCATCTCGATATAGCATTGCTTGATTACAAGGATACTCAGCATGGATTCAAAAGAGCCTCGGTTTGTCTAGAAAATAATTTATTAACTTTCTTTCAGTAAAGCTTTTGATGCTGTTGTACCACATAAAGAATTTGATTATTATTTACTTAGAATTTTAGTAAGGCTTTTGATAGAGTCCGCACCATAGACTGTTAAAGAAAGTGGAGCTCATGGTCTTTGGGGGAAAAAGTGCTCTCTGTGGATTCGGAGTCATGCTCATGGACAGGGAAAGCAAGAGAAGTTGTCCTAAATAGGGGTAAATCCGATGTGCGGGATCTGTAACAAGTAGGGTTCCAATGGGATCAGTTTGTGGCACGTTGTATGTTTTTTACATACTATATCAATGATACTTGATGATGGCGATATTATAGTGTATGAGCAAATTAGCCGATGACACATAGATAGGTTGGGATAATTGATTCAATCGTAGATCGTTAGGGAAGATTCAGGAGGATTTTAAACACAACTCTATTCCTTGGTACAGAAAAGTAGTGCAGATGCCCAGTTCAAGGTAGTTAAAAGCAAGGTTCTGAAGTTGGGAGTGCCTCCTAAACGCCTAGTATTTTAAATTAAATGTTGTGCATTAGCCATACAGATTAGCAGAAAAAGGACTTGGGCGGGTTATGAGTGTAGCAGCAACCCTTAAAACCCAAGGACTGCAATGCCTAAGCGTACGTAATATAGGCAAATCAGATTACTGGGATAATATCAAGAAGTGTAAGCAACAGAACGTTCCTGTGGTCATACTGCTGTCTTTTATACGCTATTAGTAGCACTCACCTTGATTATGCAGCTCAGTTCTGGTTCGATATTACAAAATGGACATAAATTCGTTAGAAAACATTCAGCGTCGGGTTGACTAATTAATATCGCATCAGAAATCAATCCGTATGGATAGAAAGATTTGTCGACTCTTAAGTTTAATTCATACTTGTTAGACGAAGAATAGAGGGGAGACCTGATCGAAGCTGACTTTAAGTGAAGATAGGGATTAAAAAGGGGATATTAATAAGTTCTTGAGGGATCGTCTCTCCAAGACGAGAACGCGCCGTAATGGATATTTTTAAATTAGCTAAGTTTAGTTTTAGATAGGACCATAGGAAAGTATTGGTTTGGAAATAGGGTAGTTGATGAAGTGGAACAGTTTACTAGTTGGCGGTTATTGAGGCTAGGACTTTGGGTAGTTTCAATATCTAGGCTTGGTAAGTACATGAGTGGGAGGGGTTGGATTTGAGTGGGACTTTCAAATCAGAGCTTATTTATTGGGTGGCATTGCAAAATTGGGTGATGGAGCAAATGTTTGTTAGTGGGATGAATTGTAAGGGACTTGACTCCTTAGATGGGCAGCAGAGCTCCTGCAGGTTCTCTTTCTCTTATGATTTTTATAGTTATGTTCTCAGTACAAACACTACAGTACAAACACTGCTCACAGTATACAACGTACAGTACTCAACATGTTCACACAGTATCAACATATCAGTACATCAGTGTTTCACCCAGTATCACAAACAATTCTGTTACAGACACTTTCAACAGTTATACAAGATACAATACAACAAATGTTCATCACAGTATACTAAAAAACAGATACAAACAGTGTTCACACAGTATGCCATCAATTAAACAGATACACTCAGTGCTTTCCACAGATATACAAGATACAGTGCCAACGTGTTCACAATATGATACAACCATTACTAGTACAATACAGAGTTTCACTCACCAGTTATCACACATTACAGTGTCACGTATAGTGTTCACCCAGCAGTAACAAACATAACTCAGTACAGCACTGTTCAACAGTAATTACAACCAGACAGTCTACGCGTACTGTTCACACAGTATACAACATACGGTACAACAGTGTTCACAACGGTTACAACATACAGTCAACATTTTTCACTCACCAGTTTATACAACATCCTATAGTAAAAACTGTTACCAACACAGTTTTACAACATACTAGGTACAACAGTGTTCTCACACTCGTATACGAACTATACAGTACAATCACTTTCATACATGTATACATAATACTGTACAACAGTATTCACACTCAGGTATACAAACATTCCAATATACAAAATGTTCCAAATACAGTTGATTCAGCTTACAGTATATACGTTGAAACCACAGTTTTACCAACATACTGTAACATCACGGTCACAACTCAGTATATAGACTAATTACAGTACAACTACAGTGTTCACATAGTATAACATCATACAGATATGTCAACAGTGTCACACAGTATGCAAACATACAGTACAACAAGTAGTTCACACTGTTATACAACATACTGTCCAACACTGTTCACACATATAAACTACAGTTCAGCTATCGCTCACTACAGTATACAACATACTGTAGTACAATCAGTGTTTCACCACTGTATAGACAACATACAGTGCAACACTTTTCCCACAGATTACAACTTAATACAGTGCAACCAGTGTCTCAACAGTATAAAACAAAATACATGTCCAAGCTCATGTATTCAACAAGTACTACAGCATACAGTACAACACTGTTCAACAGATAACAAACTTTTACAGTAATACATGTTCACAAGTTATACTACATACAGTTCACCAACCAGTGTACCCAACAGTTTAACTATCATAACAGTTACTAAACAGTGTTCTCACAGTATACAACCATACAGAAAAACAACTATGTTTCACTCAGTATAAGACTTACACGTACAAACATTGATCACACAGTATACAAACATACAGTTTCAACTCTGCTCACTTAAGATATACAGTATACACGTAAACATCGCTCAACACAGTATACAACATACAGTACAACACTACTGCCACAACAGTATACAACATACAGTAAAACATGTTCACACAGTATACTGCTACAGTTCACAGCGTTCACACAGTTACGACATACAGTTACAACAGTGTTCACACAGTATGCAATTAAGTTAACAAACTAGTGTTCACCACTGTATACAAATGACAGTATAAAACTCTCTTCACACCAGTATACAAACTTACTAGTTTACACGCTTGTTCTACACAATATAATAACATACAGTACACAGTGTTCACGCAGTTATACAGAATACAGTACAACAGACGTTCATCACAGTATAAATACATTTACGTAAACAGTGTTTCAGTCAGTATACAACATACAGTACAACGGTTCTCTACAGTATACTACGCATACATGTACAACACTTTTCCACACTGTATATTCAAATACAGTACAACAAGTGTCGGTGTGCAGTTCTATGACAAATTTACAGTAAATACACATGATCACGTATACAGCATACAGTAACAAAATTGTCACCAGTATTAACACGTCTCTAGTACCAACACCTGTTCAACACAGATTATACAACACGCTATACAGTACATAACAATGGCTCACTCACAGTATACAACATTTACAGAATAAACATTGCTCCACTCAGTATAATAACAATTTACAGTAGCAACATTGCTCACTCAGATACATACATACTGTACCTAACAATTTTCACACAGTATACAAACATTCAGTACTAAAATGGCTGCAACAGTATACAAATCATACAGTACTTACAGTGTTCGCACAGTATTACAAAACTACAGTAGAACCACTGTTTACACAACAGTATAAACATACCTGTACATGTGTTCACAGCAGTTTATATCGCAACATACAGTTAACAGTGTACACGCAGTTAGCAACATCTAGTGACTAGCTGTGTTCAAACTGTATACACACTACTGCTAACAGCACTGTCTTCACACAGTATACAACATACACTACATGCAGATTGTTCACATAGTATAAACTCATACAATACAACACTGTTCACCACAGCTATACAAATCAGATACAGTAAATCAGTAGTATTCACACAGTAACTGCATACAAACATCAATACACTGCTCCACACAGTAGAACAGCATACAGTACAACACTGCTCACACCGAGTATACAATTTTACGTTCAGGCACGGATCATACCACAGTTTATCTCTGCATGCTAGTATCAAACGTGTTCAAACAGTATACCTAAGCATACAGTACAACAGGTGTTCACAACAGTATACAACATACATCGCAACAGTTATTCACACAGTCTACCAACATACAGTTACATCACTCGTTTCACACAGTATACTAATTCAGTACTGACACTGGTTTTCACACAGTATAAACATAACAGCTACAACAGTCGTCACACAGTATACGACATACAGTACAATTTTTACACACAGTTTACATCATTAATGTACAACGTGTTCACGGCTGTTTACAAAATACGTAACATACATTAGCTCACACAGTATACACATACAGCTAACAACTCATCTGCTCACACAGTATACAAACTTACTGGTCAACGCTGTTCTACTCAGTATCAACTTACAGTACAAACAAATGCTCAACAGTATAACAATATACAGTACAACACTGTTCACACAGTATACACATACAGTATCAACTCTGTTCAACAGTATACACATACAGTACAACATTGCTACACAGTATAAACATACAGTTAGACAACACTGTTCACACAGTCGTATAAACTCAGTTACAACGTTGCTCACACTTGATTCAAAAACATAAGTACAACAGTGATCACACGCAGTATATACTTACAGTACAACATTGCTCACACAGTATACAACTACAGTCACAACACTGATTCACTCAGTATACAGATACAGCTACAACATTTGATCACTCAGACCAGTATAACAACAAATAGTAACAATCCACTGCTCACACAGTTTACAGCATACCAATAAAACACTGCATCACACGTATAGAAACATACAGCTACAACACCTTGCTCACCACAGTATACAACATACTCAGTACATCACTGTTTCACACAGTTTACTGCATAAGTACAACTGTGCTCTCCACACTGTATACGACATACAGTACACCCAGTGTTCACTCCAGTATGCAACATATGTACAACAGTGTTCAATCAGTATACAACATACAGTACAAACTCCGTGTTCACACAGTATAAACATACAGAATACAACCTCTGTTCTCACAGTCTACAGGACATCATATGCTCACCACAGTAACACATACAAGTACATCACTGCTCACTACAGTATACAGCTTACAGTACTACACTGCTCACAACAAGTATAACATACAGTACAATCACTGTTACACATAGTCGTGACTGACATATCAGTTCCAACAGTGTTCACCTGTATTCGACATACAGTACTATCAGTGTTCACAGCAGTATGCTAACATACAGAACAACATAGTGTTCACACTGTATAATACTACAGTACATACATTGTTCACACAGAAATATTAAAACTATACAGATACACAGTGTTTCACACAGCTATATCTCACATACAGTACATACAGTGTTCCACACAGTATACATCATACTCAGCACGACAATGCTCAACAACAATATACAACATACAGTGCAACATGTTCACACAGTATTGCAACCACTACAGTACAACTACTGCTCACAAGTATACAACATCCAGTTACTACATGTTCACCTACTGTTACACAAACATACAGAATACAACAGTGTTCAACACAGTATAAACTACAGTTTACAACACTAGCTCTAAAGTATACAACTTATCAATGCACAGTGTTCACACAGTATAGACAAACATTCTGTACAGATGTTCAACCCCCCCCAGTATACAACATACAGTGCAAACATGTTCAACACAAGTATACAACATAAAGTAAACAGTGTTCACACAAGTATACCAGCATACAACTACAACACTGCTTCACCAGTATAAACATACGTACAACAGTGTTCACACAGATACAGCTATAATACAACACTGCTCACCCAGTATACAACATACAGTGGACAACACTGCTCACACAGTATCAGGCATACAGTTACAACAGTGTCACACAGTTTAAAACATCTGTGGAACAGTGTTCACACAGTATACAAACTATACAGTACGCAAGTTCACACAGTATACCAAAGATATAGTACAACTAGTGTTCAACGCATTATACAACCTACAGCCTACAACACTGCTCAACAGTATAACAGCATTACAGTACAACATTGCTCACACTGTATACAACATACAGTACAACGTGTTAAAGTATACAACATACAGTACAACATGTTCACACAGTATACAACATACAGTACAACAGTGTTCACTCAGTTTAACAACTTACAGTACAACAGTGTTCACACAGTATACATCATACAGTACAATACAATGCTCACTCAGTTTACAACATACAGTACACACTGTTCTCACAAAGTACACTAACATACAGTACAACATGTCACACAGTATACAATACAGTTACAACACTGTTCACACAGTATTAAAATACAGTACAACAGTGTTCACGCAGTATACAACTTCTGATACAGCACTTTTCCAACAGTATACAAGATACATTAACAACACTGTTCAACAGTATACAACATACAGTACAGAACATTGTTTTCACACATATATTATACATAATGATTTCAAACAGTGTTTAACACAGTATACAACATACAGTTACAAAGTGTTCACAACAGTATACAACATACTAGACATCACTGCTCAACAATATACAAACATACAGTGCAAACACTGTTCCAACACTGTATTGCATCATTAACAGTACAAAACACTGCTCACACTGTATAAACATACAGTACAACACTGTTCACACAGCTTTACACAACTTACAGAACAAAGTGTTCACACAGTATACAAACTTACAGTACAACACTGCTCACACAGTATACAACATACAATGCACAGCTGTTCACACAGTATACAACTTTTACTGAAATACGCATGTTCACATCAGTATACAACATAAAGTGCAACACTGTTCACACGTATACAACATAAAGTACACAGTGTGCACACAGTATACAGCATTACAACACAACACTGCTCTCACAGTATACACATACAGTACAACAGTGTTTCACATCAGTATACAGATTTAATACAAACTGCTCAACGCATTATATCTAAATACTGGGGGCAACACTGCTTCACAGCATACAGCTTACAGTCAAAACCAGTGTTCAACAGTATATCAACATACAGTGGAACAGTGTTCACACTGTTATACAACATACAGTACAGCTCTGTTCACCACAGTATACAAGATATAGTACAACTCAGTGTTCACGCAATTAACAATCTTACAGTACAACACTGCTCACACAGTAACAGCATACAGTACAACACTTGCTACACAGTATACAAAACAGACAGTACACAGTTGTTCACAGTTTACAACATACAGTACAAACACTGTTCACACAGTTTACAACTTAAGTACTACTGTGTTCCACAGTATACAACTTACAGTACACCCCAGTGTTCCAACTGTATACAAAACATACAGTACAACACTGCTCACACAGTTTACAACCAGACAGTACAACACTGTTCTCACAGTTTCACAAACTTCCAGTACAACACTGTTCACACAGTATACAACCTACAGACAACACTGTTCACACAGTATTCAACTTACAGTACAACAGTGTTCACACAGTATTACAAACATTCTGTACAGACTTTTCACACAGTATTACAAGATACAATTAAACACTGTTCTCACAGTATACAACATACAGTACACAGTGTTCACACAGTAGACAACACACAGTTCAAACAGTGTTCACTCACAGTATACAGATACAGTGCACAAGTGTTCACACAGTATACAACATACAGTACAACAGTGTTCACACAGTATACACATACTGTGCAAGTGTTCACACAGTAAACACAAACATACAGTACAGCACTGTTCACACAGTATTACAACATTACAGTATACAGCACTGTTACACACAGTATACAACATAATCAGTACAAAACAGTGATTCACACAGTATACAACATACTGTAAACATTTTTCACACAGTATTACAACATACAGTACAACCTGTTCACACAGTTATACAACATACCGTACAACAGTGTTCACACAGTATTACAACATCAGTACAACACTTTTCATACCGTATACAACATATACAGTAAATACAGTATACACAGTATACAACATACAGGTACAACACTGTTACCCAGTATACTGCATACAGTTACAACATTGTTCACACAGTATACGATTACAATGATACATACATGTGTTGCAACAGTATATCAACTACAGATTAAACTGTTGTTCACATAGTTTCACACATACAGTAACAACGCGTGGTTCTCACAGTATGCAACATACATACAACAGTGTTCACACAGTATACAACATACAGTTCAACATTTTTCACACAGTATACAAACATTCTACTGTACAACTTGTTCACACAGTATACAACATACAGTTACACAGTGTTCACACAGTATACAACATACTGTACAACACTTTTCATACAGTATACATACTTACAGTACAACGTATTCAACTGTATAAACATACTGTACATCATGTTCACACTGTATCAGCATACAGTTCAACAGTGTTCACACAGTATACGACATAGAGTACAACCGTGTTCACAAGTATACAACCTACAGTTACTAACAGTTGTTCACTTAGTATACAACATACAGTACAAACAGTGTTCTACAGTATGCAAATACATTACCACAGTGTTCACACAGTATACAACAATAAGTCCAACACTGTTCACACATAATACAACATACTGTACAGCACCACTCACACAGTATACAACATAAAGTACAACCGTGTTCTCACAGTATAAACATTACAGTGCAACAACTGTTCACTCTGTATAACGTACAGTGCAACAGTGTTCAACTCATATACAACATACAGTCACAGCTCTGTTCGCACAGGATTACAGCAGCAATACAGTTCAGCACTGTTTCACATAGTATACATCCATACAGTTAAACAGTGTCCCACAGTATACACATACAGTACAACAGTGTTCACCTACAGTTTACTAACATACAGTACAACTGTGTTCACACAGTATACAAGATACAGTACAACATGTTCACCCCAGTTACTGCATTTCAAGCTACACATTGCTCACACAGTATACTAACATACAGTTACAACATGCTCACACAGTATACAGTATACAGTACATACACTGTTCACACAGTATAAAACATAAGTACAACACTGCTCACAAGTATTCCAACATTATACAGTACAACATGTTCACCAGTATACATGCCTTAGACAGTACAACAGCGTTGACAGTATTACGAAATACAGTACAACAGTGTTACACACAGTATGCAACATTCTGTACTACCCAGTGTTCACACAGTTTAAACTACAGTACAACACTCTCACACAGTATACAAACTACAGTACCACATTGTTCAAAATTTACAACATACAGTACAAAAACAGTGTTCAGCAGTATACAGAATACGCTACAACCAGCGTTCACCAGTATAAAAACTTACAGTACCAACAGTGTTCAACCACAGTATACAACATTCCGTACAAACTGTGTTCAACACAGTATACAAATACTGTACTCACTTTTCACTCAGTATACACATACAGTACATACAGTGTTCATGCAGTATAAACATACAGTACAACCTGCTCCACACAGTATACAGCATACAGTACATCAGTGTTCCCCCCACCACTGTATAAACATACTGTACCTACATTGCTCACACAGTATACAACAACGTTCAACATTGCTCACACAGAATACACATCTCAGTTACATCACTGTTACTCACAGTATACAACATACATGTAAACACTGTTCATCACAGTTTACTACATACAGTACAAGTGTTCACACAGTATACAACATTACAGGACAACAGTGTTCCACAGTATACAACATACAGTGCAACAGTGTTCAACCAGTTATACAAATTACTGTACAGCACTGTTCACTAAGTATAAAGAATACAGTACAGAACTGTTAACTCAGTATAAACATGCAATACACACTGTTCAACGATACAACATACATTTCTACAGTGTTTCACACAGTATACTGCAAAAACACAACACTGCTCACACTGTATACAGTATACAGTACAACACTGCTCAAACAGTATACAACCATACAGTTCAACACTGCTCCACACAGTATACAGCATACTGTACTAACACAGTGTTTTACAAGTATACAACATACAGTACAACAGTGTTCCTCCACAGTATACAACATACGAGTGAACAGTAGTCATACAGTATAAACATACAGTACATCATTGTTCCCACACAAAAGTATACAACATACAGTACTGCACTGTTCACACGTATACAACTTACAGTACAAAAGTGTTACACAGTATACGAACACTACTGTCAACATTTTTCAACAGTATAGACATACATACTGGACACAGTGTATTCACGCAGGGTTTCATCATATAGTACATTCATTGCTCACTCAGTTCTAAACATACAGTTACAACACTGCTCACACTGTATACAAACATACGTACCAACACTTGTTCCACACAGTATAATCATACAGTACAACACTGCTCACACAGTTACAATAAACAGTACAACCACTGTTCACACAGGATACAACATACAGTACAACACTGTTCACCACAGTTACATCATACTGTACAACACTGTTCACACAGTAAACATCATACAGGAAAAACATTGCTCAACAGTATACAAAACATACAGTGGTATAAACCTTGGTAATAATACGACAGTTGGTTTGTTTAGAAAGACACGTAAGCAAACACCTATAACATATTTATTAGAAACGTTTCGGGCCTGGGGACCTTGATCACTTCTTACATACAGAGGTGAATGCATTATATATAAGGCGGAGAGTGAGATGTGACGCACGTGACCTGAGGAATGTCATAAGACATAAGAATGGAGGAACACTGTGAACGGCCTACTGGCCCAGCGAGGCAGGTCCCCTTCAAATAAACCTCTGTCTATGATGAGGAGGGTAGACGATGAAATCATGATGACTCCTGTGTTGTTGGGTTGGTGTGCTTAAGTCTACACCGTCTCATATAGTCAGAGGTTGATTTGATAGGGACTGCCTCGCATGGCAGTAGGCTTCAACTGTGTTCGCCATTCTTATGTTCTTATGGACATACTCAGGTCACGTGCGTCACTTCTCATCGTCCGCCTATTATATATAATGATCTTTCTATCTCTGTTTGTTAGAATTGTGATTCAAAGGTCCCAGGACCGGAAACGTTTCTAATAAATATGTTATAGTGGTTTGATTACGTGTCTTTCTAAAAACATCATACAGTACAACATTGCTGACACAGAGTAAACAACATACAGTACAACACTGTTCACACAGTTTAACAACATACAGTATCAACATTGCTTGGACACAGTAATAAATACAAGATACAACACTGTTCACACAGTATACAACATTAAAGTACCAAACTTTGCTCACACCAGTTACACATACAGTACATACACTGTTCACACAGTATACAACATACAGTACAACACTGCTCACCAGTATACAACATACAGTACAACCAGTGTTCACCAGTATACAGCCATACAGTGCAACTCTGCTCACACAGTATACAACTTACAGTACAAAGTGTTCACACAGTATACAGGCGCATACAGAACACACTGCTCACACAGTATACAAATACAGTACTACGTGTTCACACAGTTACAACATAAAGTACAACAGTGTCTACACAAGTATACAAACATACAGTACAAACACTGTCACACAGTATACAACATACAGTACAACTATGTTCACACAGTAACAACATACTGTACAACACTGCTCACAACAGTATACGAACATACAGTACACAGTGTTCACACAGTATAACAAAACAGTACAATACTGACTCACACAGTATACAACATACAGTACAAAAAAGTGTTGCACCACAGTATACAACATATCCAGGTACAACAGTGTTCACACGTATAGTGTGTACCATAGATGTCTCACCAAAACACAATAAGCACAACTTTTCAGAGCAATTGTGATGAAGGTTTGAGAACCGACATGTTTGAAGATTGAGACACTACGCAGCATATGGAATCTTTATTTAGGAAAACGTTTCGCATTCTACCAGATGATACTGAACACATCGACTCCAGCTGAGGACTGATTCTCAAAACCCCTCCTCTCCTTACGCATTTCTACTTTGTTATTCGGAGACTGATGAAGCCCACAGTGTGGCGAAACGTTTACTGATTAAAGATTCCCATATGTTGCCATTAACTTTTCTCAAGCTTCAACTTACAAATGAACAGCAAATAACTTATAGAGAAAGTGTGATCAGCTTTCTCAGTAGTAAGTTTCAATGAACAATAAAGACAAACCTTGTGGAACATAGTGTACCAGTGTGAGTATTCCTAGACTATGGAAGACTAGTGGACATTGAAGGACCACTTCAGCTTCTATCAAGTCATCCGATTATCTGTCGTGGGTGTTAAAGAAACACCATAGCTCACATTCTAGAGCAAGGTGGGTGGTTATGAATTTCTTGTAGTCGCAGTGAGGTGCGGACCTTTTTGAGTCCACACAAGTAGTACGTCAGCCAGCTCACGTGAAATAAATATGCTGACTATAACACCCCCTAGGGGTAATTTTGTAGATTTACTTGAGATCATAATCTTTTACAGCCGTTTAAGAACGAGTAGGATTAATGTCAGGACTCTCAAGAACTCGTCTGAGGGGCGGCTGTGTGGACTGTTGAGCTGTCTTATCAGATAAGTACTCCCTATATTTAATCTATACTCTAGCTGGTAAAACCATTTCTCAACATGAGGTGTACTTATATATTTTAATGATTACGTGTAAACACCCATTACGTTAACATCCATTTGATACCATCATCAGTTCTCTAAGTTACAGATGTCTTATGCTTTTTATAGTTTCACAGTCCAGAGCTACCTGCTGTTCAGCATATAGCATAGTATTGTAGGTCGAGGACGACATTACATAACATGACGAGCTGTCTGCTAGTTGAGGATCCCATGTTTATGTATATGTTATCTGAGCTTCATATGTACCATCATATTTGTTGTTACATACACGGACCATGTGCTAGCTTCAGCTGTCTTGTTTGTATGACATCACGTGGATTGTCGATTGTGAGCGCTATGCTCCCGGCCCTAGGCCTCTCTGTTCCGCCTTAGACCTACCTCTGCAGCAACTGGCAGGCTGTGGGCCTCCCCCTTCACAACTTCTGCCAATATATTGTTGTTACCATCCAAAAAGGGCTAACGTGATGTAATTCCATCCATCAAATCTCACGAACCCCTTTTCAACTATGACACCAAAATAGGCCGTACATTCATTCTAATCGGGACACTAGTGCAACATCCAGGATGATTTGAACTAGACTGATGCATAGGTCGGACTAATGTGGCAGGATGCAGTTCTTTAATGGACAAATCGCAAAGTTCTAAAATGTTGGACAGGAAAATAACCATGCCACATATAAACTAATTAATGAAGGTTTTAATACTACTGATTGCGAAAGGGATTTAAAAGTTCTGGTTAGTAGAATCTTAAAACCAAGACAACTCAGTACTTTAAGTGTTAGCAATATTAGCTAAAGGAGAAATCCCTTGGTCTTCATATCTAAAAGTATAAAATATCAGAAAGTCCTTAGCTTGTTCTTCAAACTCTATATATCCTTGGTTAGGTCTCATTTTGATTATGCTCCGCCACAGTTATGGTCACCGTAATTACAAAATGAATATAATTTTATCACTGGAAATCAGCTACAGAGGAGGATGACACAAAGTTGATGTCCCATGTATCAGGAAATCTCACTATGAGGTTAGACTAGGCGGCACCGAATCTGCACTCTCTCGAAAGGGCGTAGCGTAGAAGTAGGCGGGATATGATCTAGGTGTTAATAAATGGAAATCAGGCACCAATTAATAGAGGGGGATCGGATATAGCGTATGTGAAAATTTCAGCAAGACAGGACACGAGCAATGGATTTTCATGTTTGAAAAATTCAGATTTCAGGTAGGATGTGTATAAAAGTTCGTGTAGTCTTAAAAATAGATTTTCATATAAATACAGGAGTGTTGTCGGTGGGTGGGTGTGAGTTGGACCTGACTAGCTTGTGCTACTAAGGTTACTGATTAGCCGTAGACTCCTTCATTAAGTGGAGCCAAGTGACTGACTAGATGGACCAGTCATTGGGCTTAGCGGAGCGGTAAAGGGTCTGCCTTAGCATGAGTCATAGGCCTGCTGCAGTAGTTTTCCTTCTTTCTTTAGCGTTCTATTTTTTAGGTAATGTTTTGTCAGGAAACAGGACAAGTGTTTCCTGACACGAGTCATAGTCAGATGATGACCTGCCGTTGGAGCTTTTGGTCATCTGACCGAAGCCTTCCGCTGGCTTACCGGTCCACTCCTTTAAAAATTATGGTCATATTTATAACCAATTTTTATATATTTCACAGATGACGCAGCTGCTTTATCCTGTTTAACAGTGTATGAAATGTCGATAAAGGATGATTCAAAGCATATGGAGAATGCTTATTCTGATTGGCTTCAAACTTTCAGCAGTGCTGTGTTTTCGTGAGAGGAAGACTTCTGTTGTATGCAAAGTCATGGAGAAGTTCATCAGGAGGAGAGTGTTGGAGCACCTAGAAAGACAAGCTTATAAACGACAACCAGCATGGTTTCAGAGAAGGAAATTCCCGTGTCACAAACCTATTGGAGTTTTATGACAAGGTAACAGAAGTAAGACTGCATTTTCCTGGACTGCAAGAAGGCCTTCGACACAGTTCCTCACAAGAGGTTAATGCAAAAGCTAGACGATCAGGCACATATAACAGGAAAGGTTCTGCAATGGTTCAGAGAATATCTGACATTGGGGCAACAAGGAATCATGGCACGTGACGAGGTGTCAGATGGGCGCCTGTGGCGAGCGGGGTTCCACAGGGGTTAGTCCTATGACCTGTGCTGTTTTTGGTATATATGAATGACATAACGGAAGTGATAGACTCAGAAGTGTCCCTGTTTGCATATGATATGAAGCTAATGAGAAGAATTAAATCGGTCGAGGATCAGGCAGGACTACAAAGAGACCAGGACAGACTACAAGCCTGGTCCAGCAACTGGCTCCTTGAATTTAACCCTGCCAAATGCAAAGTCATGAAGATCAGGGAAGGGCAAAGAAGATCGCAGACAGAGTATAGTCTACGTGGCCAAAGACTGCAAACCTCACTCCAGGAAAAAGATCTTGGCTTGAGTATAATACCGAGCACATCTTCTGAGGCACACATCAATCAGATAACTGTTGCAGCATACGGTCGTCTGGCAAATCTAAGAATACCGTTCCGATACCTCAGTAAGGAATCGTTTAAGACTCTGTACACCATATACATCAAGCCCATACTGCAGTATCCAGCACCAGTTTGGAATCCACATTTGGTCATGCACGTCAAAAAATTAGAGAAATTGCAAAGGTTTGCAAGACATGGCTAAGTCCCCACAGCTATGGGGATTGACCCTATGAAGAAAGGTTTAAGGTAACTCGCCTGACGACACTGAGACAGGAGGTCCAAGGGGTCATGATAACGACATATAAAAATACTGCGAGAATTGACATAGGTGGGCAAAGACAGGATGTTCCAGAGATGGGGAACACCAGAAACAAGTGTCACAATTGGAAGTTGAAGACTCCTGTGAGTCAAAAGGTTATTAGAAAGTATTTCTTCAGTCACATAGTTGTCAGGAAGCGGATAGCTAGAAAGCGAACAAAAAGGAGGTTAGGAACCATACAAAGGTTTTAAGGCGCGGTTTGATAAAGCCACATGGAAGCAGGGAGAGAGATGACCTAGTAAGCAAACATTGAAGAGGGCGAGGCAAGGAGGTATGAACTCGACCCCTCAACCACAAATAGTGAGTACAAGTAGGTGGAGTACACACACACACACACACACACACTCACATACACACAATCAACACACAGTTTGGGAAGCGATGTAGTGGAGGGCAGGATATAACATACTTTAACAGAGGTATGATAAAGTCTCGCCGTTCAGGAGAGTGACTAGTAGCGACCAGTGAAGAGGTGGGGCCAGAGCTTGATTCGACCCCTGCAACCTCAACTAGCTGAGTGCACACGATACACACACCACACACACACACACACACACACACACACTCACAGATCATATATATATATATATATATATATATATATATATATATTATATATATAAAATATATATTTTTAAAATATATACATATAAATATTAAAATATATATATTATATATAAAATTATATATATATATATATATATTATATTATTTATATTTTATTATTAATGTCGTCCGAATATGTAAAACGGGTCAATTAGCAAGAATCATTTAAAAATTAAGCCCCTTTCTGAAATTTTCTCTTATTTTTAAAAGGTTTTTTTTTCTTTAATTTTAAATGAAAAATTTTTTTAATTTTCCACCAAAAATCTTAAAAAAGTTACCTCCCTTATTTTAACAAGAGTAATTTATTTTGAAACCCCAACTAAATATTTTTTAGATTTGTTTTCAATAATTTTAAAACTAAACAAAACAAATGAAATATATTTTTTTCGTTGGTTCAGAATAAAATTTTGGGAAATTTTTACTAACAAATTTTCGCTTTTCCTTTATGGGAAGAGAAAGTTCTATTTTGCCAAGATCGCAAGTTCTGCTATTCGGCACGACATAATTTTTATAATATATATATATATATATATATATATATATATATTATTATTTTTATATTATTATATTTTTTATATAAATATTATTATTTTTTATACAGGACCCCCACGTAGGGTTGGGTGGTTTTGTGGTTTAAAGCGTCATGTGGTTCTCGCTTCCAGAGGCAGGCCAGTACAACATGGGTTCAAAGCTGGTAGCGCAGTGTTTTTATTTATCAATACCTGTTATTATTTATTTTTCGTGGTTACAATAATAAATTAAATATAATTATTTTTAATATTTATATAATATAAATATATATATTATATTATATATATATATATAATAATACATATATTTAAAAATAAATATTTATATATAATTATATATATATTATATATATATATAATATATATAATATATAATTATAAACCACAACACACACACAACAACACACACACCCACACACACACACACCACACACACACCACACAACACACCCACACCACACCACCACACCACCCACAAACCCCCACACAACACACACAACACCACACACACAACAATTAGGTGTTTGGAATATATGTAAAACCCTTAATGTCATATATTTTTAAGAGCATAACCCAAATACTTCAGGGATTCAAAAGTACTTGATTTGTTATTTTTATTGGAAAAATTAACGGGTAAAACACTCCCAAAAACCTTTTTCCCGTGGAAAACATTAAATTTTAGCGTTTGCCCCTACATTTAGCTAAGAATGTGCAGTACGACATTTGCCCTGTTGAGTAATTAAGTTTTCTGAAGAAAGTATTTGTTTTAAAAACTAAAACAATGTTG
>NC_069454.1:36034153-36076452 GCF_026875155.1 Cherax quadricarinatus | reverse complement strand
CAAGACATGAGGAGGTTTAATAACATTATCAAGAGGAGCCTCACAACAGCTGGATGCCCAGCATAAGGGGAAAGCCACCCCAACTATGCAGATCTGATGGCAGCCAGAAGCGTCCACATGGTATCACCCTTTAAGCCTGGACAGATGGGAAGCAGGTGGTGTGGGACTATACATGTGCATCTACCTTGGCTGATACCTATCTCCAATACACCAGGGAGGAAGGGGGGGCAGCTGCCAGCTTCAGGGAGCCCCAAAAAAGTCTAAAAAATAATGGAGAACTGCCCATCATTATATGTTTGTTCCCATAGGCTCAGAGACCCTTGGCTCATGGGGAAAGAATGCATCTAATTTCCTTAAGGAGCTGGGAAAAAGACTCATCAGGGTAACTAGGGATCCCAGGGCAGCTAGTTTTCTGTTCCAGCGGCTCAGTGCGGCTGTTCAAAGGGTTAATGCATGCTGCTTTTGGGCACACGCCCCAGCTCTGAGGAGCTGGAAATGAGATTTTCGCCTTATAATGGGTGATACACTCGTAACAACATGTGCCGTATATGCCACCTTTATATCAACAATGTATCTCTTAAATTCTTCTGTACCATATTATGTAAAAAAAAATTATAATATTTTATATATATATATATATATTATATATATATAATATATATATAATATATATATATATATATAATATATATATGTATATATGAATGCAGTCGTTCATTTCATGTCAGAAACCAACAAGAAGGAAACATTGATTGTCATTTTGTCATTTAACAGAGTTAAAAAATAGCTGCCACAATATATTTTGCTTGGACAGCTCAATGTGTAAAAGGAACAACAAAAAAATGGAAATGTTTATATTTTTTTTTTTTCGCCGATGCGTGTTGCAAATTGAATAGTTGTAATTAAACAAAGAAATAGATTGATGAATAACTAAAAATGCTAAAACGTAAGTTTCACACTACCACAAAAGTAATCTTATGAAAGGGAATTAATGTTACATGCAGGTTTAGTGGCAAAAGCAAATGAAAGATCCATATGCAGCAGTCATATGGCATGCAGCCATATGGGATGCAGCCCATATGGCATGCAGAGGCCATATGGCATATCATGGATAATAGATGCTTCAAACATCGTCTTTCAGTACTAAAAAATGTTCACTACCACATCCAATTTATGTTATACATGAGAAATCCCTGGTGTTGCGATGTGTGTGTAAGTAGTATGTATAAAGATGAACTGGTGCAGGAGTAAACGCTGGAAATGCATAGGTGCATGGAAGAATCTTAAACTAGAGAGGCAGCAACAGTAATGTAATGGCGCGGAGCCATGAAAATCAAGGGAAAATTAGTGTGGTTTACGCGAAAGGGGTGGTGTGGTGGGCGGTTGGTTATGCTTGCCATTATAAAATACCAAGAGACTTGACTTGCAAGTGGCCTCGAGTGGTTGAGCAAGTTGTTACGGACTCTGAACGAGTGCTTGACTGATGAAACAGAGAAATTAGACCTCGCAGTTTGCCGTGAGATTTTATGTAGTGAATAGTAGCGTTAAATGATAAGAAGCTAAAGTGAAATGTGGATGAGATGGGTGTCCTGTCAATGCACTTATTTTAGAAACCAGCTGCAGAATAATGTTACATGGCACAGTGAGGGGGTAAAACTTTCTTGAGAAATAAGCTACAGGAAGTAAGGTACCAGAAACCACGAATGACAGATTTTTTGAGTGTGTATGGAGGTAACCAGAGAAGTACAGTACCGTTTTACTTGATCAAATCTTGCCCCAGTTGCTGCCTATAACATATGTTTAGGATAGTTAACAATTCTCTGGTGCTTTCACTATTTCTTAAATAAATTTGATAGTCTGAGAACGTAGTATTGAGGACAACCAAAAACGTTATCTGTAGAGTGAGAACTCGGCGTCGGCGGCCACCGGAGTTCGATCCTCGGTAGTTCCCTCATACAAAGTTACATGATTTTAATACGACATGTATATAAACAAGTGGCCACATGGATAGCGCCGATGGATGCAAGTGGTCACTCAAATTAGGGTAATAAACCAGAATTAATAATGATGAAATACTTGTACACAATGTTGGCAAACGCAGCACACCCAGAGATTAGCTGCCAATCCGTTATGCCGTTTTTAGTGTACCATTTTTATTAGGTTATTGGGACCTGATATTTCAGTGTGCGCGTTATAACGTTATACCCGATATATACTCTTCCGTGAATAAACTCTTGAGTGGTGGTAAACATTATTGATCCTCGATCATGTGAAGGGGATTTTAAACCTAAAACAGAAAGTTTGTACCTAGTAACAGAAAAAGGTGGGTAACAGAAGATGTAGAACTAACTCTGTTTACAAGAATCAGGGAAAAACAGTACACCATAACAATTGTTTCAGTAGCAAGATGTGACCCTATGCATATAAATGTGTGCGCGAATAACACCAGCTCAATTGAAATCCCGATATCTCCACACACATGTGTTATGGTGACTGTTATTCCTCTGTTTTTTAACAGCCTAGCGGCTACACCTTAGGCCATCTCCTAGAAGAACTGGTAAGTGCTGAAGCAGATATAAAGATGATGACGCGAAAATCGTAATGATATCGATTGCAAACAAACATAGAGGACCACGGTGCGGGATTGAAAACCGCTAGCGTGGAGATGTCGTCTGCAAAAACTTGCATTTGTTTGTCACACTGGTGCCTATGGCAAACCTTCCTATGTGTAGAAATATACGACCTAGTTGTGAACGGAATCTTATGTGGCTAGCTGTCCGATTGGCTAACGCGATGGGGGGGGGGGGGGGGACGGTCTGGATTTTTGAGGCTTCTCTACCGCAAGGTTCAAATCCCGCCCGTGGTATGGTTTATCAAGATAGCCCGAAAGGAAGAAGATGGTGGAAAATATAATCATCAGCGACAGCAACGGGACTGAAGGGAGGGCAGTAGCAGAAGTTTCTTGCAGATGTAATACAAAACCACCGGGGTCGGGAGAATGAAATAAAAAACAAGGAGAGATCGTAAAATCTGATCCAGAATATGGAGGTATAAGAAATGGGAAGAAAGATGGATAGGTTCAGTTAATTATTCATGAGGCTTCAGTGAGCTGAAGGGTAACCTTATGTTCACCCATGAACTTTTTATTATTTTTCGTTTCGGATTTCTTATCATTTTTTTTGAACGTAAAGAAGCACCTTTCAAGATAATTTGTACCAAGTTTCAATAATAAACCTCAAGAAAACAACTGAGAAAAAAATTATTTACTAATAATCATACAAAATTTGAACAGTAACTTGACATTGGACTTGGAAAGCTGTTTTGGCATTATCTACCGCATAAACAATGCTAAACTGTAATCTCTAAGCGGTTAGACGTTCTTTAATTTATTCATCCATTCTTCAGCATAAAGAAAAAAAATAAAATTTTGTAATGGTGTTTTGACATTCAGCCAAATATTATGACTTTATGCCCTCACAAAAAGACAAAAACAAATTATGATATTTCAAAAAACAAACCGTGTTAGCATTTAAAACAATCTTTCCTTTATGTTCCTCTGTGAATTTCATTACATCCTGCGATTATAACGAAGGTACTTGCTCATATATTGTGATAACTTACTTATTCCGATATAATCCTGCCTGAAACAGCCCGTACCACCTTTTTTTTTTTTTCGAGAAAATAAACATTTTTTCTTCATTCACAAAATGCATTACGAGTGTTATCATAGTTATCCATGTTCGTTATACTTAATATAAGGAACCTGAGGTGAGAGAAAGAGAATGGAAGCCCCTCATCTGAGATGGGGAATCTTTTATACGCCCGATGAGCGCCGTCCGGGAATATGCCATATATTATTCATATTCAGGGAGTATTTACCCATACTTCTTTGTTATTTATATTGTTTATTATGTCATAATAGATCAATTTTATAGATAAATAACCGTAGAAGCTATAATACGTACGTTATTATTGAGCCCATATACCCCGCCACCCCGCGAGGCTGAATTTTCCAATGAACTGTCAGCAAATGGTGTCCGGGAGGTTCCTGGTTGGTTTTTGGAACTCTACGTATAAAAGTCCCACCCAATGTATTGTATGAAACATATCGTCCAATTATATATCTTAAAATAATAATACAATAAATACCCAAAAAAAGAACGGAAAAATAAAATATAATTGACGACAGTGATCACACCTGCCGCGGGTGGTGAACGGTAACCCCTAGGTGTATTTAAATGACCATAGGCTTGTAGAATGTCGTAGAACAAATGATTCAAAAAGAGGATAGCAGCCCAGCCACCGTGGAGAGAAGACGCCGTCGTTCCTGCTCTTCAGCTGAGGCAAACTCTGAAACAGTTTTGCTCGAGAATTACTGGGGTTATCTTGAGTAGTTTCTTCACCAGAGCTGAGAGGAGACTTGCTTGCAGTCACTTCGAGCCCCAACCCATCAGTAGGTAAAGGCGGTGACTTGCTTCTTGTTCACTGTACCCTCTCATATCAGACCCCATCCCCCCCCCATCCTTCCCCATCCTCCCCTCACCCATACATCAACACTGGGCCCCACACACTTAACACCTACGTACATTGCTATTCCTTACTGACTGTACCTATCTTCTATTTTTTTGTCGGCAACTTCGCTTTGGTCTAGTAAACACAAGGCATTTTGACCAACAGGTAGCCCGTGTGGTTTTTAAAATCCAGCAGCCTGATCTTTGCCTTGGGGGCCCTTTCCCCCTCACACTCGAGGGTAGGTATCTTAGGGGCTGACCTTCATAAGCCAGTTTAAATAGGATGTTTAGCTAACATTAAGGAAAGATACCTTTTAGTTAAGCACTCTCTGCAATGCAACCTTCCCAGGCATCATGTGCGAGGATTCGTGGTAAGATTACGTATAGTTGGAAATCAAAAGTCCATGAAAGACATTCTCAAATGTTATATGCTCTAATTCAACTTGTTGCTCCAGTGATGTTTTTGCAAAACGCCACGCCTGGAGCAGTACTTCTCCTCTCTTCCGGAAGAAGAGTTACTACTTCAACTCCTAAAGCATGATGGTCTTAGGATAAACTGAAGCTTCATGTGTTATCCCCAGTTGCACCTGACAGCTATCAACTCAGAGGACTGTTTTTGTGGCAGAATCAACACAGTTTTATGAAAACACAGCCACTTGTTAATGAAATTGTTTGATAACAAAAATGCCGAGAATTCTGACCTAGGTCTGTATGAATCACACAAATTCTCGATCACAACAACAATAAGGTAACTTTAAATTAATACTCGAGACACCGTGAGGAGGCCAAAACTTGTGTGTCAAATGGATTCAAATGTTTCGTACCAGAGTATACATCTGAACCAAATTTCTGAAGGAACGTTTTTTGGTCAGTGTGACACAATGTTTTCAAGTGTTATGCCCTTGTTCCATAACAACAACAATGCAGTACACAAGGGCAAATTTGTAGGCAATTGTCTCTGGCCAACATTCCTATCGTGATTGTACCAATAAAAATAAAACCTAAATAGTTCCCCTCTTGTAATGGAAAACATCCATGCTTTTTCAGCTATTTGTCCTGACAGAAAAAAGGAAAAGCAGAAAATACAGTGTGAACGCCAAGAAACTATCCACTTCATAAGAAGACCACATTCCCCAGGCACCGCCGACACCATGTCCCAAACTTCCTTCCCACTCTGCCTGGAATCAAGTTGAGGACTCCTCAGGTCTCTACCAATGTACCCAATGTTTGGAATTCTGCCCCTCTTGAGCGCCCCCAATCTAACGCCTCACTAACAACAGACACAACAACAAGGTTCAGTCGCATCACAAGAGTCTCATGTATCCACAGACGGGATATAACGAGAGCACAACTAATGTACTTGGTGGCCAAAGACACAACATTGGTGATTTTCAACTCTGCTCTCGTGTTTTATTAAAATGATTGCTGTTAATGCTAATGGGATCACTCCCATCATTAACCCAGTGAAAATGTGAAGCCATTATGACCTCCTGCCTTCTCATAACAAGAAGATTGACCATACTCTACATCTAAAATAAGCCCTAAGTCATCCCGCCCAGGGATCGCCCTCCTCGCAAAAACCAGGTTGTCAACCTCCTCTCAACCCGATAAGTCAACGACCTAGAACATAACAATGCCCCAAGAAAGTGGTGCCTACTCACCCGCTATGTAAGCTGATCCTGTTGAACAGGAACTTTCCCAAGTAACTCACCTTTGGCTATCTAATATTCCACTTGGAGCCTACACCGTCACCCTTAACTCACGAGCCATCTTCTCCTGAAAAGCTGAGAATAGCATAACCTCAGTATAAGTGATTGATGCATAACTACACTAACGATTCTAACGACTCTAACGATTCTAATGAGTCCTGTTAATATTACGTCCTCTAGTGAAGATGAGGGCAATTTTTTTTTTTTTAAGGGAAGAGAAAGCACCACGCAAAAGTTCGTCTCCTCCCCTTGACCGAGTCCAGCAAGGAATAGTGTAGATACAACACATACATACTTGCAAGGCTTCAGAACGCAGTGTACGATCGAAGACATATATGAAATAATGTGGATTACAATCTGCCAACGTAAGTCAACATTTCTTAATAACCGTTACCTTCTTGAGGTGACTACATAACTATAATCCCGATGTTATATTTTAGAACGGACAGCTGCAAGGTGATCAACATATTAACTAACGTGGATACGTACTGTGGAGAAATCGAGAGGAACCTGTTTTAGGTGGTGTAGCCTTCTTGGATAAAATAGGATAAATACATTAAAAATATTCATGTTGATAAGATTAACATCTTGCAATAGAACTAACAACGTCCGCATGACAACTAGGTAATAGGAACTGGATATTTTCCCCGAGACAGCATATTATAAGTTCACTTCCTCAACATAGGGAAAATTAAGCGAATAGTCCAGACAATTCTATCGGAGATTTTAATGGCTCATCACCCTGCCCACTTTAACAGAGGAGCTTGTATTCACTTGGTAATAATCATGACAGTAGAAACTTGTCATTTCAAGCCCATCATCAAAATCGTACATTTGTACCTCATCCCGGAACACCAGATATTTTTACTGACAATACAGAGACGTGACATCTTTCACTGTCGTATATCTCCTAGGTGGAAATGTATGATCTGACCATATCCCGTTATAATACACTACAAACCTTCTCCATTTAGAATCCTCTGAACCTCCCTAAACCAATCATAACACCCCTAAGGATTGACCCCTTACAGGGCAATATCTGGGTGAGGATGAAATTGTGTCTTAGGAGAAATCTACCTTCCAGTGCAATTGATCATGCAATTCGAGTACCAAGCACAAATCCGAATAAATGAAGTCTACCAATGCAACTTAGCCAATTAGCTTCCACAAAGATATCCCAACAATATAAACCTACTTAGGGAAATTAGAGACACTTTAAGAAATTATCAAGCAGAAAGTCGAAGGCCATCTCAAAAACGCGACAACCACCAGCAGCTACACTGGACTGCACGCCGATTGAAGGCTATGAATTCATTAACATGAATAGGTCAACACAAACCGAGACATATGGGAAATTTCTAGTTTCTTGCAAGCCTAATCAATATAAACTGAACCCAGCAAAATTTTGGAGTAAGATCCGACAACCTTTTAAGGGTCAAAGCACAAGGCTCCAAACTACCTAGTTCATACCTTCACTGAGATGATGATGAAGAAGTTGAAATTAAACTTGACGATCCACAGGACCAGCTAATTTGATGTTGATGTATGGGCGAAAATTTCTCTTCCACAATTAACAGTCGGCAATTTAACAATAATCATTAATCAGTTGGAAATGAATGTAGATATGAGAACCTTGGATATCCTACAACAACCACTACCTTCCCATCGATACTTCAACACTTGAAGATACCCAGACCCGCTTACTTAACTATTACATTACTAGAAACTAATGTCAGGTTAATGGAAGATGAGGAAATGAGTCCCCCTGGCCCTCTCTGGAATAACAATTGGAAACAAATAAAGAACCTACCACGAAATTGCAAACAGTCCCTTGGTAAATAACTTTAATGCCATCTTGCCTCAGACATTTTCCAGTTGTTTTATAAGACTGGCTAGTATGATCTTTCTTGCTAAGCCCAATAAGACATCCACCAACCTGGTGAACTATAGACCTAATCTTTACCTTGAAGTCACTGGGAAAAGTTTCTTGAGAAAGTCATTTCCAAAGATTGAAATACTATATGGAGTTTAATCACTTGTTTTTACTGAAAAACAATTCGGACTTTAGAACACATAGAGGTACCAATCATGCAATTAAATTTTATTATTGACGAACTGTAGCACTCTAAAACAGCAGGGCAATCTTGCCTTAATTGCCACCAGAGGATGTTCCATAAAGCATTTGATGTAAGCTTATTGCATGATGGCTTTATATACAAAGACTTCATTGACCTACCAGACCCTAACTCAAAGAAAATCATTTCCCACCTTTTCATGGCAAGTCGACAGAACCTTTATAACCGACCGCTGGTGTCCCACAAGGTGTCTTGTCTTAGACCACTTCCTGATTAACATATAATGTTAATGACCTTCCTCAACCAGAGTTTTAATGACACAATGTGACACAGTTTGCAGATGATGTAATTCATGTCGTCTCACATCAACTCCAGTAACAGAAAATACCATATGAAAGAGTCAAATAAAAAATAGGAATATTGAACTTCTCGAACATCTAAATGGGAGAAGAAATGGAGAATTACTACAATCCTGTACAAGGTCCTTGTTAGCACGATAGGATGTTTTTGCATCAACCTTCGAAAATAAAGGGGGAAACTCCATCATAGGTAACAACTGTAGCCATTAAAAACCCTAACAAGATCTTGGGATATGAAATAGATAGGCTGCTCCACTCAACATCTCATGTAACTAAAAAGATCAACACAGCCAAAGTCGGTCTTAGCAGACTCTTTCGATTCAATCAAGCCCCTCAACATGTCAAAAAACATCTGTATAAAATGATAATAAGACCTATACTCGAATACCCTTGTGTCCCAATGTCCTTAACAACAAAGACCAACATGCTACGGTTACAAAGGGTCCAGAATAGAGCCCTTCGCTTTATTACCGATACCAGGAGGAGAGACAGAGTTAAAATGGCAGATTTACACACACAACAAGATATTACTGTCATAAATGTACGCCTTGACACCCTAAAAAAGAAACAACTTTATACAATGCAAGAACTATACATGCCAGATAGAGAACATCCTATACAAGTGATAAATACCACCGATTACACCATCAATACTCCGCCTCACAGGACTCAAAGAATGACTCTCCCACAGAGGGTTCGTCGTTTTATTCATAAAGATGATTACCCTCGACCCATGATTTTGAGCAACTTACCTGATGAAGAAGATTGGATACCACCAGAACCCTTCTATGTATACTGAAAATCATCGCCCCCAATTAGGGAGACATCTTAAATAACTTTCTAATGTAAAATTATGCTATTAACTATTGTTGGACACCACCATTAAGAAGCTATTGTCACGAACTTATAAAATGCCAGAAAATTATTGCCTTTATTGTTGTATAAATATCCGTTGTGCAATCGCGAAAAAAAAAAAAAAAAAAAAAAAAAAAAAAAAAAAAAAAAAAAAAAAATTGCAATTTGTAAAATTACAACCATTTCAGAGTCAGTTTAAAAACAATTAATCTGGGTTGACTCTGAGGGGTTTTGTATTTCCTTTTAAAGAAAATTTTTAATTCAATACACTTTTTAAATTGCACCAAAGTGGTTGGGCCATTTACCCTTTTATATCCTACCTCCCCCCCCCCTCCTCCCCTTTTCCCAATATTTCCCCCTTCCCCATCCTTTTCCCTTTCCCCATTTACCAAAGTTTGGTCATCAGAAAAGAAAAAAAAAACTGTTTGGTCCATTGTGTTGCCAGAGAGTTAAGCTTTTTTCTAAAAATTTAAACTAGTTGTAAATTTTTCGAAAAATTTTTTTCGTTCGCGCTGAGTAAGTACAAATTCCCCCCCTTTATCACCCCATTTTGTCGGGTCGGAGCAGGGGTTGAGCAGCTAAAAACATACGGGTGCTTGGCCAGGTGGCACCAGCATTTTGACACTAACAAACAACCTACCTTTTACAAAGCAAAAATAGACCAGATAATATTATAAAGTCATAAATCCATTTTAGCTACAAAGGAATTACTCCTGAATTAAAATATTAAGTGAAATAGCAAAAATAACATGTAAAAGTATCCATTGTGATAATAACAAGTAGAAAATCTATTTAAAAACGAATAAAAGGGTGTAAAAAAGATAATGTGAAGAATTCAAATATGGGGATTAGGCGGGACACAAAGGGTTTGGGACAGATGATGCCTGGCCGAACTGGCTCCTGGAGTTTAACCCCACCGTGAACGACACAGGTTAGGGGGCCAAGACTGAAAAACCTCACTCAAGGAAAAGGATCTTGGGGTGAGTATAATACCGACTCATCCCCTGAGGCACACATAAACCCAAAATAACTGCTTTTAGATATGGGGTCGGGCAAACCAAAGAATAGCGTTTCAAACCCTTTAAAAAGAAAAATTCAAGATCTGTACACTGTGTACGTCAGGCCATTTTGGAGTATGCAGGCCCAGTATGGAACCACCCCTGGTAAGCCGTGAAGAAATTAAAAAGGGGAAAAAGGTTTGCAACAAGATAGCCCCGGGAGTAAGGGGTAGGGCCTTAGGAAGGGTTAAATTTGGAAATTGACTTGATGACACTGGAGTATAGGAGGGATAGGGATACATGATAACGCATTAAAATACTGAGGGGAAATTTGACAATTTGGGGATGGGACGGGATGTTTCGAGATAGACACGCAACGGGGGAGCACAACTGAAAAATTGTGACTAAAGAGTAAAAAGTTGTTAGGAATATTTCTTCAGTCACAGGTTAAAAAAGGGAGCAGTTGGAGACTGAAGCAGAGGAGGCGGATGCATACTAGTTTTAAAAAGGGGATGATAAAAGCCAGGTGCAGCCCAGGGGGGTGGGTTAGATAACCACGGGGGGGGGGGGGAAAAACAGAACCCAAAAAGGAAAGTACCCAACGTAATGAGCAGGACAGAAAAAAACGGAAACTTGATATTACAAAAAAATACCTGGAAAAATGCATGATGAAAGGGCAAAAATACATTTAGAGTCGAAAACAGTAGGATAAAGTAACCCCGGGGATGCCCCTGGTTGGTCGGGAAGGGGAAACGCGAGAAACAAAGAAATGTTAATTTAGGTTTATGCTAGTTTTAAGGCGGGTACGATATGGCCCACGGGGCAGGGGGGAGTGAATGGCCCCCATAAATAGAGTGCGGGGGCAAGACTAATATTCGCCCGCTGATACCACTTTCAGGCAAGTATATTAAAGGGACATACGGGCAAGCAATATGTGAGTACATACAGGTGGCACATGTGTGAGACATACAGGTAAAACATATGAAAGGTGATACATCAATGGACTAGGGGCGAGTACATATAAAGAGCAAATTGATTGGTCATAGGGGGAACACCCTGTTGAGTAAAACAAGTGGGTACCCACAAAAACACGCCCCCAAAGCAGAGAAAAAAATCAAGCAGACAATATTTTAAAGTGGTTGGTGAGAGAAAATAAAATTACACTGGACAAGAAAATTTAAGTTTTTTCTCGTGGTGAACCAGTTTTTTTTGCTTCCCCGAGGTAATGAGTTTTATAGACTCCTGGGTGTACCCACTTTTTGGTCCCCCCCGGTGGGGCTTTTTTAGAGGTCCCATTGTTTGGTCCCCCCGGTGGGGCCCCTTTAAGAAGTACCCTTGTTTGGTACCCCCGGTGGGGC
The DNA here is from genome assembly GCF_026875155.1 of Cherax quadricarinatus. Taxonomy (NCBI): domain Eukaryota; kingdom Metazoa; phylum Arthropoda; class Malacostraca; order Decapoda; family Parastacidae; genus Cherax; species Cherax quadricarinatus. The sequence continues at coordinate 36,064,587 of NC_069454.1, read as the reverse complement.
ACCTTTAAGGGTACCCATTTTTTGGGTACCCCGGGGGGCACCTTTAAAGGTTACCCATTGTTTGGTACCCCCGGTGGGGCATTTTTTAAGAGGTACCCATTGTTTGGTACCCCCGGTGGGGCACTTTAAGAGGAAACCCTTTGTTTGGTCCCCCCATGGGGGACTTTCATTTTTGTTTATCTTCCTCGACTTTCGATTCCATTTCGTCCAAAAACCAAAAACCCCTCTGCAATCGGCTTCAAATTTTTCAAAAGGGGTGTAGGTAACTAGGCCCAAAATTCTTGGAACAACTAGCATGCTTACGGCCTTACCAAATTTTTAAAAAACCATTCCCCACCTGGAATGGCTGAATAATTTCCCAAAAACCTCAGTGGCGAAATCTCAGCGTCCTAGCCAGGGCCTCCTAAGTGACGATGGTGAAGATTGAAATTAAAACGTATATGGGCAATTTGTCCATTTTTTTCTAAAATGGACAAATAATTCATTTTTTCTTTTTAGAAAAAGAATTCAGTATTTTTTTTTCTGAACTTTTTAGGGCCAGGAGGGGTACCATTTATTTCCTTTTGCGTGTAGTAAAATTTGTTTATGTAGTAAAATAGATAAAAATAAAAATTTGGTGAAATCGTGCCAAAATGGAGACGACAAACGAGATCCATTTAAAATTTCCCCCACTGTGTAGTTTCTTGAACACCAGGATCATGTATTTGGCTGCCAAAGATCTTGAACCCCAGGTCAGCACTTTGGCTCCCCAAAAGACTTTTGCCCACCAGGATATGCTACTGTTGGTGCATAAGACTCTTGAACACCAGGTCTGCTCGTTGGCTGCCATAAGACTCTTGAACACCAGGATCATGCTACTGTTGGCTGCCATAAGACTCTTGAACACCAGGATCATGCTACGTTGGCTCCCAAAAGGACTCTTAAAACCCCAGGACATGCATGTTGGTGCCATAAATCTTGAACACCGGGATCATGCTACTGTTGGCTCCCCATAAGGCCCCCAGTTTGTAACTTTACGAATTTTTAAAAAATTCCTTTTCCTTCTGCAACTAAACAATGCTTCTTCTGATTGGTTTAAAATTTTATTGACAATGATTTTTATAATTAGGAAAATATTCCTTAAGTTTAGCACGAACAGGCCCAAGTTTGAAATTTTACTGAAATTAATAAATTTGGAATTCTTGAAAATTCCTTTTCTGATCGGTTAAACTTTTACCATCGGTGGTTTTTTTTAAAAAACAGCCTGCCACACTGACCTAAAAAAAATTTCCCATATAAGAATTTTTTTTTTAAAATGGTTTTACCACACAGCTAGTAGTGCCCTTCTAATCACTTCAAATCTAATGGTCGGTGTATTTTCCCCATTAGAGTATTTGTTTTAAATTGGGAGGAGTGGATGAGTTTCCCCCCTTTTTTAAAATCATTTAATAAAAAAAAAAGATCAAATATTTTTTTTTCGCGGAGTTGTAGAAAAATTTAAAATAATTAGAAAAGAAAACTGAAAAAAAAAAGAATTTTTTTTTTTTTTCTTCTATTTTAAACGAGGGAAGATTTCCTTATTAACGGGGAAGAATTTCCCTTAAACGGGGGAAAAAACTTCCTTATTAACGGGGGAAGATTTTCCTAAAAACGAGGAAGATTTCCCCAATTAACGGGGGGAAGTTTCCCTTTTTAACGGGGAAAAATTTTTTATTAACGGGGGGAAAACTTTTGATAAAATTAACATCAAGAAAAAAAAGGTTTTATGCTGTACACACGTAACAACGAAAACAACGGCCCCTTTTGTGGACCAATAACAAAGAGATCAAAGTCATGACGTAAAAACCCAGAACAACGAGAACTAAGGTCAGCTGTGAGAACAGTAACAACAAAGATACAAAGGTATGTTGTGAGAACCAGTAAAACAACAGAGATACAAAGGTCGTGCAGTAAGCCCCGTAAAAACGAGTAAAAGGTCACGCTGTAAGACACAAAAAAACAGAGATACAAAGGTCTGTGTGATACACGTAACACAGAGTCAAAAGGTCCGCTGTAAGACACAGTAACAACAGAGATCAAAGATCACGCTGGAGATACAAAAACAAACGAGATACAAAGGTGATGTTGTAAACACAGTAAAAAAAAGAGTTAAATTTTAATGTTGAAAGACCAGGTAACAACAAGTAAAAAAGATCATGCTGTGATAACGTAACAACGAGATACAAAGATCATGCTTTGAGATACAGAAAAAGAACAGAGATACAAAGATCATGCTTGAGATACAGAAAACAACATATACAAAACATTTTTGCTGTGAATACAGTAAAACAAGATAAAAGATCATGCTGGAGATACTAAAACAAAATTTACAAAGATCATGCTGTGAGACCAAAACAAAAAGGAACAAAAGATCTGCTGTGAGACACAGAAAAAAACAGGTTACAAAGATCATGCATGGACCAGAACAACAGAGATACAAAGGTCATGTGTGAGACACAGTAACAACAGAGCCCCAAAGATCATGCTGTAGATACAGTAACAACGAGTCCAAAGATCATGTTTTGGGGACTCAGTAACCAGATCAAAGAGAATGCTGTGAGGTACAGTAACAACAAGGATACAAAGATCAGCTGTGAAACACAGTAAAACAGAGATACAAAGATTTGTGTGAGAACGTAACAACAAGTTCCAAAGACATGCGTGAGACCAGAAACAACAAGATAAAAAGATCTGCTGTGAAAAAACAGAACAAAGGATACAAAGATCATGCTGTGAGACACAGTAACAACAGATACAAAGATCATGCTGGGGAAACACAGTAACAAAGAGATACAAAGATCATGCTGGAGACACAGTAAAAAGAGATCAAAGATCATGTGTGAGACACATAACAACAGAGAACAAAGATCATGCTGTGAAAACAAGTAACAACAGAATCAAAGATCAGCGTAAAACACAGAACACAGAGATACAAAGATCTGTTTTGAGCACAGTAAAACAAGGATACAAAGTCATCTTGAGATACAATAAAAATCAGGATACAAAGATCATGCTGTGAGACCAAAACAAAAGAGTACAAAGATAGCTGTGGACAAGTAACAACAAGATACAAAGATCAGGTGAGACACGAAACAACAGAGATACAAAGATCATGCTGTAAAAACCAGTAACAACGAGATAAAAGACATGCTGTGAACACAGTAACAACGAGTACAAAGATCATCTGGAGACACAAACAAAGAGTACAAAGATATGCTGTAAAAACACAGTAACAACAGAGATACAAAGTCATGCTGTGGACACAGTAACAACAGAGATAAAATATGTGTGAGATACAAAAAACATCAGAGATACAAATTTATGCTGGGGAGACCAGTAACAACAGAGATAAAAAGATCATGCGTGGAACAAGTAACAACAGAGTACAAAGATCAGTGTGAGCACAGAAACAAAGAGATACAAAAATCATGCTGTGAGATAAGTAACAACAAGTAAAAAATGATTTGTGAGAAAAAGAAACAACAGAGATACAAAGTCATGCTTAGATACAGTAAAAAAGAGATACAAAGATCATGCTGTGAATACAGTAAAAAACAGATATACAAAGATGATGCTGAGATACGAAAACAGCAAAATAAAAAGGGTTTCATGCTGTAGACACGAAAAACAACGAGATACAAAGTCATGCTGTGAGACACGTAACAACAGGATACAAAGATCTGTGGAGACACGAAAAAACAGGATAAAAGATCATGCTGTGAGATCGTAAAAACAGAGATAAAAAGATCATGCTGGAGAACGAAAAACAGAGATACAAAGATATCCCTGTGAGATAAGTAACAACAAGATACAAAGATCTGCGTGAGATACAGAAAACAACAAGATACAAAGTTTCATGCTGTGAGATACATACCAACAGAGATACAAAGGTCAGCTGTGAACACAGAAACAACAAGATAAAAAGGTCATGTGTGAAACACAGAAACGATTTTTTTTTCTATGTTAAAGACACAAAAACAACAGAGATACAAAGGTTGTGGTGAGATACAGTAAAACAGAGATACAAAGGCACGCGTGAGACACAGAACAAAGAAAAAAGTCCCTGTGAAATACAGTAACAACAGAAATAAAAAGATCACGCTGTGAGATACAGTAAAAAACAGAGTTAAAAGATCAGCTGCGAGATACAGTAACAACAGAGATAAAAGTCACGCTGTGAGTCAGTAACATAAAAACAAAGTCATGCTGTAGACACAGAAAAACAACAAGATTAATATCATTTTTAAAGACCAAGTACAACAGGATACAAAAATCATGCGGATATACAGTAAAAAACAGAGATAAAAAAGATCATGCTTTTGGATAAAATTTAAAAACAGGAACAAAGATCATGCGTGAGATACGTAACAACATATACAAAATCATGCGTGGTACAGAAAAACAGAGATACAAAGATATGCTGTGAGATACGTGAAAATACAAAGATCAGCTGTGAGATACAGAAAACAAAGGTAAAAAATCAGCTGTGGACACAGTAACAACAGAGATACAAAGATCATGCTGGAGACACGTAACAACAGAGAACAAAGATCATGCAGAGACACATTTAACAACAAGATACAAAGGTCATGCTGTGAGACACAGTAACAACGAATCCAAAGATTGCTGTAGTTTACAGTAAAAACAGAGACCCAAAGATCATGCTTTGAGACTCGGAACAACAGATACAAAGAGATGCTGTGAGGTACAGTAAAAAAAGGATAAAAGATCTGCGTGAAACACAGTAACAAAGAGATAAAAAGTATGTGTGAAACAAGTAACAACAGGAACAAAGACAGCTGTGGATCAGTAACAGCAAAGATAAAAAGGCATCGTGAAACATTAAACAGGATACAAAGATCATTGTGAGATACAGTAAAAACAGAGATACAAAGACATGCGTGAGCACAAAAACAGAGTACAAAAATTGATGCGAGATACAGAAACAGAAAGATCAAAGGTCATGTGTGAATACAGTAACAAAAATGATACAAAGGTCATCGTGAGATACAGTAACAACAGAGTACAAAGAGATGCTGAGATACGAACAGAAAGATAAAAAAGGTCATGTGGTGAGACACAGAAACAAAGAGATATAAAGGTCAGCTTGATACACAGAAAATGATTTTGTTTCTAAAGTTAAAGACACGTAAAAACGAGATACAAAGGGTTGTGCTGTGAGATACAGTAACAAAAAGGATACAAAGGTCACGCTGTGACACGTAAAAACAGAGAACAAAGATCCGCTGTGAGATACGTAAAAAGAGATACAAAATCCGCTGTGAATACAGTACCAACGAAATAAAAAAGATGACGCTGGAATAAGTAACAACAGAGATACAAAGATCACGCGCGAGTTTCATAACAACAGAGTTACAAAGATCACGCTGTGAGATACAGAAAACAAAGAGTACAAAATACGCTGTGAGATAAAAGTAACAACAGGATACAAAGATCACCTGCGAGTCGTAAAAACGAGATAAAAAGATCACGCTGTGAGCTACAGTAAATAATACAAAGGGGCATGCTGTGAGAACAGTAACAACAGAGAAAAAAAAGGGTCATGCTGTGAAAACAGAACATTAGATACAAAGTCATTTTATAAGACACGTAACAACAGGATACAAAGATCACGCGGAGTACAAAAACAACGATTAAAAATATCCGCTTAAAATACAGTAACAACCCAAGGAAAAGATCACGCTGTGAGATACATAAAACAGAAAACAAAGTATGCTTGAGTAAGAAAACAACAGAGATACAAAGATAGCTGTGAGATACAGTACAACAGATAAAATATACGCGTGAGATACAGTAACAACAGAGATACAAAGACATCTGTGAGAGCAGTAAAAAACAGAGATACAAAGACACGCTGTGAGACACAATAAAACTGGATACAAAGTCACGCTTGGATACAGAACAACAGATACAAAGATCACGCTGTGAGATCGTACCAAAAAGGATAAAAAAGACCGCTGTGAATCAAAACAAAAGAGATACAAAAGGTCAGCTGTGGATACAGTAACATCAAAAGAAGAAAAAAAGTAAATAGCTATAAAACATAATTAAAATAAAATTTTAAGGGATTGCCTCAATGTTGGTCGGTGGCTGGAATTTTCCCCTTTCCAGCTGAACCCGGGTTTTCCCGGGCCCCCCGGGTAGACGTTTTTACTAGCACAATTTTGTTCTCCATCCCCCCCATCGTCTACCCTTATTATATTTTTTTTAACATTTGTTTTATATTTTCATATAGGGGAATGCTGCAGAGTTCCTATTTGACAAGCTGGCTCCTCTCTGAGGAAATGTGTTTTTGTTCCCCTTTCTTGTGTTACGTTAAGTACTGCCCCCAACTGCAGTCAGCGAGGGTAACGAGGGGATAGAAACAAGGGGCTAGTACCGTCAACCAGTACCATCGTTCCATTGACTTGCTAAGTAAAACTAGAAAGTAAATAAATATTACGGCAGTATGGGGGCAGGGGTCAAAAAGGGCCGCCTCTAAAGTGATGAAGTATATTTATTTATCCCAGTGATTAATTTTACATTTTGATATGAAACATTTACCAATCCAAATGTTTGGAATCATTTTTTAATGAAAAAGTATTCAAAAAGCTAAGGGTGACAGGTCGCCCGGGAAAAATTTAAAACCTAATAAACATGACGGCTTTTCCCGAAAGGGAAATTTTAAATTATGTTTTAATTTTTTTTTTAAAAATTATTCATCTGTATTTTTGGTGTTTTATGCTTTTTTTAAGATCAGGAAAAGAGTTGCTTCTCATTCTAAGTGAAAAAAGTTATTATTTACCCAAACTTCGTGAATTTAGTCTGTGCTAGAGTTTAGCAACTTTGTCTTGATTGTATCTGTACTTAATTTTGTGTAAACCAGAACTTCGTAATATTTGGGAAGGTTTTTTTTGTGCAGACGTTTATAAAAGCTGTACAAATGTTTTAATTATTAACTTGCCAGTTTTTTAAACCCCTTTTATATATAATTATTAAATATATATATTTAATATTTTTATATTTATTTATATATTAAAATATATATTATATATAATATAATTTTATATGTGGACCATTCTCTGGGTTTTTTTATCTGTTATCTTTTGCTTGTTAAGCTTTTCCACTTTTATACATTCAGTTTAGTATTTTTTGATGTAACTTTCATTGTTAATTTGGGTTGGAATTAGACAAGCTGATTTCTTAAGGATTTGGGAGGTATTAAGTTAGTTTGCTCTATGTCATGATTATTTTTTGCTAGACTGTAAAAATACTTGTGAAAAATGTCTGTATTGTTTGTCAATATTACACTTCAGTTTTGCCAAACTCCTAATAGTAAATAGAAGAAAGATTTTTGGGGGGGGGTTTAACCCTCCGGTGTGTCTCAACAGACCCTTTTTAGACACACCTGTTGTAAGCAGAACCCGTTGCAGAGCGACCTGCTGTCAGAGCAGCCCTTTTCAGGCCAAACCATGTGTCAGAGCGCACCCGCTGTCAGAGCACCCTGCTTCAAGGGAGACCTGCGTAAAAGCGCACCTGCTGCAGAGCACACCTGCTGTCAGGCAGCACCCCTGTCAGAGCAGCACCTGCTGTCGAGCAGCACCTGTTGTCAGAGCAAAAAGCTGTCAGGCGCACCCGCTGTAGGCAGCACCTGCTTCAGAGCAGCCCTCTGTCAGAGAGACCGCTGCAAGCGCACTGTTGTCAGAGCGCACCTGTGTCAGACAGCACCTCGCAAAGAAGCCCTGCTGTAGAGCGCACTGCGTCAGAGCAGCCCTGCTGTCGGCCCAACACCTGTGTCAGAGCACACCTGTGTCAGAGCAGACCTCTGTCGAGCAGCACCCCGCTGTCAGAGCACACCCGCTGTCAGGCAGCACCGTGTCAGGCAGCCCTGTGTAGAGCAGCACCTGCTGTCAGAGAACACCTGCTGTCAACAGACCTGCCGTCAGAGCAAACCTGCTGTCAAGCGCACCCGCTGTAGAGCAACACCTGCTGTCAAAGAAGCCCCCTGCTGTCAGGCAGCACCTGCTGCAAAGCAGAACCCGCTGTCAAACGCACCTGCGTCAAAGCAGCACCCGCTTCAGAGCAGCACCTGCTGCAGAGCGCACCTGCGTCAGGAGCACCTGCTGTCGAGCAACACCTGTGCAAAGCACACCTGCTGTCAAAGCACACTGCTGTCAGAGCAACACCTGCTGTAAGCAGCCCTCTGTCAACCACCTGGTCGGCAGCACCTCTGTCAACACCCCTGCTGTCGGGAACCCTTCCGTCAGGGCCCCCCTGCTGTCGGCCCCGCTGCAGAGAACATGCTGTAGAGCAACACCCGCTGTCAGAGCAACACCGCTGTCAAGCCACCTGCTGTCAGAGCAAAACCTGCGTCAGAGCAACACTGCTGTCAGAGCAACACCTGCTGCAGAGAGAACCTGTTCAGAGCAACCTGTGTCAAGCCCCCCTGCTGTCAGGCAACCTTGCAGAGCACACCCGCGCGAGCAAACCTGCTGTCGGGAAACCTGCTGTCAGAGCAAAACCCCGCTGTCAGAGCAACCTGGTCGAGCAGCACCCGCTGTGAGAACACCTCTTCAGAGCAACACCTCGTCAAGAACCCTGCTGTCAGGCAAACCTGCTGTCGGCAAACACCGCTGTCAGAGAACCTGTTTTCAAGCAAACCTGCTGTCGAGCAGACCCGGGTGTCAAGCCACCTGCTGTCAAACAACCTGCTGTCAGAGCAAAAACCTGCTCAGAGCACACCGTTTTTCAGAGCAAAAACCCGCGAAAAACAAATGTGTCAAGCAGCACCCCTTTTTAAAATTTTTTGAAAACCTGCTTCAGAGCAACACCTGCTGTCAAGCAAACCGCTGTCAGAGCAACCCTGCTGTCAGAGCAACCCTGTGTCAGAGCAACACCCTGCTGTCAGAGCAACACCTGCTGCAAGCAACACCCGCTGTCAGAGCAACCCTGCTGTCGAGCAACACCTGCTTTTAGAGCAACCCCCGCTGTCGAGCAAACCTGCTGTCAAGCACACCTGCGTCAAAAAGCAAAACCCCGTCAGAGCAACACCTTTCCAGGGCAGAAGCACACCTGCTGTCAGAGCAAACCCGCGTCAGAGCAAAAAACTGCTGTCAGAGCACACCTGCTGTCAGGCAACACCCGCTGTCAGAGAACACTGCGTCAAGCAACACCTGCTGTCGAGCAACACCCGCTGCAGAGCACACCTGTGTAGAGCAAAACCTGTGTCAAGCAACCCTGCTGTCGAGCAACCCTGCCCTTCAGAGCAACACCCGTGTCAGGCAACCCGTGTCAGGCACACCTGCTGTCAGAGCAAACACCTTTTGGCCCCCTGTCAGAGCAACCTGCTTGTCAGGCAAACACCTGCTGTCGGGACACCCGCTGCAGAGCAGCACCTGCTGTCAGGCAGCACCCGCTGTCAGAGAACCTGTGTCAGGCACACCGCTGTCAGAGCACACCTGCTGTCGAGCAGCACCCCTTTTTGTCGCAACCTGCTGTAGAGCACCCTGTTTTCAGAGCAGCACCGCTGTCAGAGCAGCACCTCTGTCAGAGCGCACCTGCGTCAAGCACCCCTGCGTCAGAGCAGCCCCTGCTGTCAGACAACCTGTGTCAGAGCAGCCCTGTGTCAGGACACCTTGGGCAGAGCAGCACCGTTCAGGCCCCAACCTGCTGTCAGAGCACACCCGCTGTCAGGCACACTTTTTTCTGTGGGGGGGTGGGGTGTGTGAGCAGGACCCGCGTCAAGCAAACACCTCTGTCAGAGCACACCTGCGCAAGCAACACCTGCTGTCAAGAGCACTGCTGTCAGAGCAACACCCGCTTCAAAAAAAACAGACCGCGTCAAAGACACCTGCTGTCAGAGCAACACCTGCGTCAAGAGACCCGCTGTCAAGGCAAACACCCGCTGTCGAGCACACCTGCTGTCGGGGAGCACCGCGAAAAGCAAAACCTTGTCAAGCCAAAAAATTGTCAAAGCAACCTGCTGTCAGACAACACCTGCGTCGGCAACACCTGCTGTCAAGCAACACTGCTGTCAGAGAACACCTGCGTCAGAGCAACCCGCTGTCAGACAAAACCCCCCGCTGTCAGGAAAACCTCTGTCAGAGCAAAAACCCCTGTCAGAGCAACACCCGCTGCAGAGCCACCCGCTGTCAAGCAACATGCTGTCAGACAACACCTGCTGTCAGGCCACCTCTGTAGAGCAACACCTGCTTTTGACAAAACCCCCGTAGAAACAGTGTAAAACATGTTAAGATAAAAAACCTTTAACCAAATGAAAATCTTTAATTTTTTTGTGATATTTCATTATTTACTGTAAAAATAAAAATAATATTTAAGAAATATTTTATTAAATTACGATATTTTTTAATTTCTTTTAAAAATTTTTTAAATTTTAATTTTTTTTTATTTTACAATATTTTAATTTAATTTTTTCAAATTATAAATTTGTTAATTTTTTTAAGTTTTCAAATATTTAAAAGATTTAAATTATCATATTCTGTTAAAGAATTTTTTAAGAAATTTTTTATAGGTTGGAAATTTTAGTGGAGAAAAACGTGTGGGGGAATTAAAATCATGAAAAAGAACGTTTTTAATGGCAGGGGAACAGAATCTTGTAGTAAACAAAGGTAATTTTGAGCCAGTGAAAAAGGGAAATGTTTTACGCAAAAAAACGAAAGAGACAAAGATACAAAAAAAGACAATTTAAAAAGAAAGGTACATAGACAAAGAACAAATAATAGAAAAGAAAGTGAAATTTAAAAGCACAAAAATACCCCTGAAAAAGTATAAATCAAGAGACAAAAATATATAAAATAAAAAGAAGTTCACATAAAAAAAGGGGGAAAAAACAAAAAACTGCAAAAAAACGTTTACAAAAAATGCCAAAACTCAAGGGAATAATTTTTCGGCGTGGGGCAAAATTTAATAAAAAAAGAAGTTAGACCCGGGTGGAAAAACATTGAAAACTTTTTGTCAATGTCGAGTTTAAAATTTGTCCTTAATTTTTCCTAGAAATTTTAATTTTTTTTTTTGTCTTTTACTTAATTTTTCTGAGAATGTGGAAAAAAGAAGGTTTTCAATGTCAAATAAATAAAATTTTAAGGATAACCTGAAATAACAAGGAAATACGTGTGAAAGATAACAAGGGGGAAAAACAAGTGAAATAACAGTTTTGAAATAAAAACGTAAAATTGGGAAAAAATAGAAAGTGGAGACTTTCTTTTATTCGTTTTTTTATTCATAAATAATTAATTTTTTCTTCTTACTAAAGAAGTTTTTTCAATTTTCCTTTTTTATAAATTCCCCATATAATAAATACCCTTTAAAAACAAAAGGGCCCCCCTTTGCTGAAAATAACATTTTAAACCCCGCACATGAGAAGGGCTTGGAAAAGTTTGGCCCCCTTGACCTTTTAAAAAATACAAAAGTTGAAATGGGAAGTGGGAATTGGGGTTTTTTTTGGGGGTTTTGTGTGGAAAAAATAATTATTTAAAAACTAAATTTTTTTTTGGGGTTTTTTTATGTTTTTTTTTGATTTTCTTTTTTTTGTTTTTCCCCCCCCTTTGCCTGTGTTTTTGTTTTGTGTGGGGGGGTGGAAAGTCAGGAAAGGTCATGAGTGCTAAAAAATTACAATTTAAGAAAGAATAAACTGGGAATTAAGTTTTTATATCTTTTATTACAAAGTTTTTTATGTATCTTTTTAATTTTTTGGGTGGTTTTTTTTAAAATTTTTTGTGTTTGGGTGTGTTCCTTTTTTGGTGGGGTGTCCTTTTTGGTGCCCTTGTGTGTTGTTGTGGTGTGGGGGGGGGGGGGTTGTATGGGTTTCTCCAGGAAAAAATCAAGAATGAAGGGAAAAATAATAAAAAAAGCAATTTAACGAAAGAAAATTATTTTTGCTTCTACCTTTCACAAGTATTTTCAATTTTCTTTGCTTTTTTTAACAAGTTTTTCTTTTAAAATGTAAGTCTTTTTAAAACCAATTTTGTTTGTTTTTATAACAAAATTTTTCCCAGTTTTTGCCCAGCAAACAAAATTTTAAAAAAGTAAAGGGAAAAGCAAAATGCCGTATGGGGAGTGTGGGGTTTTGGGGGGTTTTGGGGTTTTGGGGGGGTTTTTGCCCATGCAAACACAAAAAAAAAAATAGGACAAACAAACTTAAACAAAAAAAACAAAAAAAACAAAATAGTTATGAAACATAAAAAAGTCCAATTTTAATCATAAACCCCACTTTTGGGATTTAGGCAGCTCCCCCCTGTCCTTTTAACGTTCCAGCGTTTGGGGGGAATACAGGACACAATTTTCTGTGTTTCCCCTCCTTAATTCCCCCCACCTGGCATCTCCTAGACCCCAAAACAAGACCAATTCACCACAAGGGACTCCAACCCCTGAAGGGGGGAAATGGGAAGGAGTTCATCTGAGGGGCAGGGTCTTCTAACGGAATACAAGCCACCACCCCCCCACCAAACACCCCACAACAACAACACCCACCCCACCCCACCCCCCAACCCCCCAAAATCCTCCCTCCCACCAGTCCATCACCCTCACCACAGTCCATCACCCTCACCCCAACACACATAAACCTCACCCCCCCCGTCCTATCACCCCAGCCACATCCCCATCCACCCAGCAAGGGAAGTGTGGAAGGGAGTTCATCTGAGGGGACACGATGGGTTTGGAAACACAGTCCTTACCCCCCCACCATCCATCACCCACCGCATCCATCACCCTCACACCAAGTCCCCCCCCCCCCCCCCCCCCCCCCCCCCCCCCCCCCCCCCCCCCCCCCCCCCCCCCCCCCCCCCCCCCCCCCCCCCCCCCCCCCAAAAAAACCCCCCCTTTCACCCCTCACCCCCCCCCAGTCCCATCACCCCCAACCACCCGTCCATCATCCCCCCGCCCCCCCAAGGGAAGTGTTGGGGGGGAGTTCTTGGGGGCAAGATGGACTCTGGAAACACAGCCTTTACCCCCCCCCAGTCCATCACCCCTCACCAACAGCCCAAAACCCTCCCAAGGATCACCCCCACCCGCAACCCCTCCCCCCCACCATCCATCCCTCCCCCAGTCCCCTACCCTCAACACCCCATTACCCTACCCCAGTCCATCACCCCACCACCATCCTCACCCAAAAGGGAATTAAGGGGGCATCAACACAGAGGCTTTTAAAACCAGCCCCCTCCCCCCCAGCCCTCACCCCCCCCCAAACAACCATCCCCCCCCCAAAAAACCCCCCCCACCCCAGCCCCTCACCCCCCCACCAGCCCTCACCCTCCCCCGTCTTTTCCCCCACCAGCCCTCACCCCCACCCCAGTCCATCACCACCCCCCCACACCCCCCCCAGGGAATAAAGTTTTCCAAACAAACCGGGCACCCCGTCCTTACCCCACACCATCTCACCCCCCCACCGCCATCAAACCAAAAAAATTTTTATCAACACCAATCCTTTACCCCACCCAATTCCCACCCTTACAACCCCGTCCATCACCTCCCCAAAATCATCACCCTCCCCCCATCCCACCCTCACCACCCTTTTTACCCTCCCACCCGTCCATCAAGAGCAAAAAAAAGTTTTACTAGGGGGACATACTCTAAACAAGCCTTTACCCCCCCCAGCCAAACACCCTCCCCACCTTCCCCACCACAAAAATTAAAACACCCTTACCATATCCTCTAACCCCCATCCCCCCCCACCCCCCCTCCCCCACCCTCCCAAAACCCTCACCCCTCAGCCCCCTCACCCCTCAGGGGGCCCGTCCAAACCCCCCCCCCCCACCACTTCTCCTAGTCCATTCGACCACTCACGACGTCGATCACCTCCTCACCACAGTCGATCACCAGCAAGGTGAAGTGTGGAAGGGAGTTGTAAATCTGAGGGGACCACAGTATGGACTTCTGGAAACACTACGCCCTTCACTCATCCCCACCAGTCAATTCACACTCCACCAACAGACCATCACTCTCACCACAGCCCCATCACCTCACCACCTGACCATCACCTCCTCACCAGTCCATTCACTCTACACCACTAGTCCATCACCCTCACCACGCCAGACCATCACCCTCACTGTCCATCGACGCCCTACACCACAGTCCCATCACCAGCAAGGGAAGTGTGCAAGGAGGAGTTCATCTGAGTGGGGCACACAGATGCGTCTTCTGGAAACACAGTCCTTCACCCTCCCCTACCGTCCATCGCACCCGCACGCCAAACAGTCCTTCACCTCACCACTTTGTCGATCAACTCCACTGTCAGCCCATCTACCACACCAACAGTCCATCACCCTCCCCACTTGTTAGATCACGCCCTCACCACCTGTCATCTCCTCACCGTCAGTCAATCTTCCAAACCACAGTCCATCACCTCACCAGTCATCATCCAGTCCATCACACTCAACCATGAGGCCATCACCCTTCATACCAGACCTTCACCCTCCCCACAGTCCAGTCAAACTCACAACCAATCCATCTCCTCCCACCAGTCCATCACCACACAATAACAGTCCATCACCCTCACCACCAGTCCATCACCCTCACCACCAAGTCTTTCGCCCTCCCACCAGTTCCATCACTCGCACCACCAGTCATCACCTCACCACCAGTCCATCACCAGAAGTGGAAGTGTGAAGGGAGTAGTTCATCTGAGTAGGGAAAACAGTTGGAAATCTGGATAACACAGTCTTTCACCATCCCACCTGTCCACTCACCCTACCACCCAGTCCATCACCCGTCCCAACAGTCCATCACCTCTCACCACAGTTACCTTCTACCAGCTAAGGGATATGTGTGGAAGGAGTTCATCGGAGGGGACACAGATGAGAAATCTGGAAACACAGAGTCCTTCACCTCACCACCAGTCCATCACCTAACCACCGGTCCATCACCCTAACCGTCAGTCCATCCAGCAAGGGAAGTGTGGAAGGGAGTTCACCTGATTGGACACAGATGGACTTTATGGAAAACACTGTCCTTGACCTTCACCACATCCATCCCCTCACCGTACAGTCATCACCTTTCACCACCAAGTCCACCAGATGGGAAGTGTGGAAGGGAGTCTCATGTTGTGGGGACCAGATGGACTTCTGGAAACACTGTCCTTCACCTCCCCTCCAGTCATTCACCATCACACATGACCATCACCCTCCCGCCACCAGTCCATCCCATCACAGCCAGTCTCCATCAACTTCATCCACCAGTCCATCACCCTCTCCACCAGTCCAAGCACCAGCATGGGAAGTGTGGAAGGGAGCTCATCTGAGGGGACACAGATGGACTTCTGGAAACACAGTCCTTCACCCTCCCCACCAGTACATCACCCTCACCACCAGTCCATCACCTTCACCGCCTAGTCCATCACCTCACCACCAGTCCACAACCCGCAGGAAGTGTGGAAGGTGAGCTCATCTGAGGGGACACAGATGGACTTCTGGAAGCACAGTCCTTCACCCTCCCCACCAGTCCATCACCCTCACCACCAGACCATCACCCACAATACCTACCCATCATCCTCACCACCAGTCTTCACCCTCAACCACCAGTCTTTTCCTCCTCCCACGCCAGTCGCCATCCACTTGCACCACCAGGACACCACCCTCCCCACCAGTCCTATTACCCCCACTCACCAGTCCATCACCCTTTCACACAAGTCATGTCGTACCTCACCACCTGTCCATCACCAGCAAGGGAAGTGTGGAAGGGGGTGGGGTGGGAGCTCATCTGAGGGGACACAGATGGACTTCATGGAAACACAGTCCTTCACCCTACCAACCAGTCCATCACCCTCACACCCAGGTCCATTCACCTTTACCGCCAGTCCTCATCACCCACACACCAGGTCATCCACCAGCAAGGAAGTGTGAAGGGAGCTCATCTGGGGCACAGATAGCTACTGGATAGCACAGTGTCTTCACCCTCCCCACCAGAATCCATCATCCCTCACACCAGACCATCACCCACGCAATACCTATTCCATCAATCCTCACCCACCAGTCCTTCCAGCCCTCCCACAGTCCTTCACCTCCCATCAGTCCATCACCCTTCACCACGCCAGCTATCACCTCCCCACCAGTCGCATCCCCTCACCACCAGTCCATCACCTTCACCATCAGTCCATCACCCTCTCCACAGTCCTCACAGAAAGGGGACGTGTGGAGGAGAGCCTCATTCTGAGGCGGCACAGATGACTTCTGGAAACACGTCTTCTCCTCCCACCAGTCCATCACCGTCGCAACAGTCCGTTCACCCTCACACCAGGTCCATCACCCTCCCCAACTAGTCGATTCACCTCACCGCACCAGTCCATCACCTCACCGTAAGTCCAATCACGCACACCACAGTTATCACTCTCACCACCAGTATATCACCCAAACTCCGTCCATCGTCCTCACCACGAGTCCATCACCCTCATCACCAGGACGCTACACCTCCCCACTCAGTCCATCAAACTCACAACAATCCATCACCCCACTCCACCTGTCCGATCACAACAATCCAGTCCATCACCTCCACCACCACGCTCCACCACCCTCACCACAAGTCCATTCACCTCACCACCAGATCATCACCCTGTCACCACCAGTACATCACCCTCACCACCAGTCCTTCACTCTCAACCACCACACCATCACTAGCAAGGGAAGTGAAAAGGGAGGTATCTGAAGGGACACAGATGGTCTTCGGAAATCACAGTCCTTCACTCTTCTCATCCAGTCCATCATCTCACCAACAGTCCATTCACCTCTCACTGTACGCCAAGCACATCACTACACACTTGGGTCCATCAGAAATCCCTACTAGTCGATTCACCCTCACACCAGTCCATTCACCCTCACCGTCGTCCATCACCCCACACCACTACGGTCCATCCACCCTCACCTCGAGTCCATCACATTACACCTCGAGTCCTCACTTTCACCACAGTCCATCTCTCTCTACCACCGTAGGTTATACTTCACCGCTCAGTCCATCACCTCTCGAATCGAAAGTTCGCACATAATTATCACTCATCACCATCACCCAACGCCTACAACCCAGTCCGCCACTTCATCTCCATCAACGCATCACCGTTCATTGGAAAGTGTATCGTGTGGCACAAGAATACTAGAAGAAAAATACGAACAAAGAAAATGGAGGGAAGTTCGCGCTTTAAAAATCGATTGAGATTTAGGTATGTACTTGCTTCACAAAGTACAGTTAGTAGCGGATGAAATCTGAGGACGAAGATAAAGTTCAAGTAACTCACCTAGGGTAAATGATAGGAAAGCCGAAGAAAAAATTTAGTCTTCCCAATATCTTGATAATATTTTCGGCCTCCACTCCCTCTTATGTGTCATTTTGATGTTTATTTTCCATGTCTTTTAGTAAATCGATACACTGTTGCTTTTCTTAAATTCTCCCATTCTATTTGTCTTCTAATTTCACCAACGAGTAAATTAGATTTCAATGCCTATTGCATTGTAATTCATCGTTTAGCTGTCGATGTGGTAGCCCGGATGTTCATGTGCTTTTGTGTGTATATGAGTGGTGATGTAGTTTGTCTGTTTACGTGAATGATGGTATGTGCTAGTGTGTTCTGTTGTACAGTGAATTGTTGCTTTGTGTGTTTACGTGGAATGTATGTTTGTGTTGTGTGTTTACGTAGATGATATATGTGGTTGGTGTTATGTGGACATAGTGTATGTTGCTTGAGTGTTTACTGTGAATGATGTATGTGCTTAGCGTTTAAGTTGGTATGATGTATGTGCTTGTGTGATTACGCCCCCCCCCCCTAGAATATATATGTGTTGTGTGTATACGTGAATGACTGTATGTGATTGTTTACGTGGAATGATGTATGTGCTTGTGTGTTTACGTGGAATGATGTATGTGCTTGTGTGTTTACCTGGAATGATGTATGTGCTTGTTTACGTGGATGATGTATGTGCTTGTTGTGATTACCTGGGGATGATGTATGTGCGATGTTTACGTGGAATGATGTATGTGCTTGTGTGTTTACCTGGAAATTGATGTATGTGCTTGTTTACGTGTGGTTTGTTGCATGACTTGTGTGTTTACGTGTGATTGATGTAAGTGCGTGTGTGTTTACGTGGATTGATATGTATGTGCTTTGTTTCGTGGAATGATGTTATGTGCTTGTGTTGTTTACGTGGAATGATGTAAGTGCTTGTGTTGTTTACGTGGATTGTTGTATGTGCTTGTGTGTTTAACCTGGAATGATTTATGGGATTGTTTACGTGGAATGTTGTATGTGCTTGGGTGATTACGTGGAATGATGTATGTTGCTTGCTGTGATTACGTGAATGTATGTTATGTGCTTGTGTGTTTACCTGAATGAGGATTATGTTGCTTTTGTTTAACGTGGAATGATGTATGTGCTTGTGTGATTACGTGGATTTGATGTAGATGCATGTGTCTTGTTAACATGGAATGATTGTATGTGCTTGTAGGTTTACGTGGAACTGTTGTATGTGCTTGTGGTGATTTCGTGGAATGATGTATGTGGCTTGTGTGTGATTACGTGGAATTATGTATGTGCTTGTTGTGATCTACATGGAATGATGTTATGCTTGTTTACGTGGAATGATGTTTGTGCTTGTGTGATTACGTGATTGATGTATGGCTTGTGTGATTACATGGAATGAGTAGATGTTGCTTGGTTTTACGTGGAATGATGTATGTGCTTGTGTGATTACGTGGAATGCATGAGATGTGCTGATGTGTGTTTACGTGGAATGTATGTTATGTTCTTGTATAGTGGAATGATGGTATTCGCTTGTGTGATTACCGTTGGATGATGTATGTGCTTGTGTGTTTACGTGAAGATGTATGTGATTGTGTGATTACGTGGGATATGATGTATGATCGTGCGTGTGTTTGTTCCTTGGAATGATGTATGTTCTTGCGTATGCTTGCATGGGTCAATCATTGTGGTTGGATTTTGCCAATTTGCAGGCAGTCATTTTTCTCAAATTAATTTTTGTGTGTGTTCTTTGAGGAAAGTGTGTTGTGTGTGATGTGGTGTGTGTGTGTGTGTGTGTATGTGTGTTGTGTGTGCGTGCGTGCGTGTGTGTGTGTGTGTGTGTGTGATGTGTGTGTGTTGTGTGTGTGGGTGTGTGTGTGTGGTTGATGTGTGTGTGTTGTTTGTGTAGGTGTGTAAGTTGTTTGGGCGTGTGTGAGTGTGTGTGTGTGTGTGTGTGCTGTGTGTGTCGTGTGTGTTGTGTGTTGTTGTGTGTGTTGAGTGTGTGTGTGTGTGCGTGCGTGTGTGTGATTGTGTGTGTGTGTGTGTGTGTGTGTTGAACACCCCTTGTGTGTGTGCGTGTGTGTGTTTGTGTGTGTGTTTGTAGTGTGTGTGTGTGTGTGTGTGTGTGCGTTTTTGTTTGTGTGTGTGTGTTTTTGTGTTGTGTATGTGTGTGTTGTGTGTGATAATGTGTGTGTGTGTTGTGTGGTTGTGTGTGTGTGCTGTGTGTGTGTGTCTGTTGTGTGTGGTGTGTGCGATGTGTGTGTGTGTGTGTGTGTGTGTGTGTGTGTGTGTGTGTCGTGTGCGTGTTGTGTGTGTGTGTGTGTGTGTTGTGTGTGTGTGTGAGTGTGTGTGTTGTGCGTTGTGTGTGTGTGTGTGTGTGCGTGTGTGTGTTGTGTGTGTGTGTGTGGTGTTTGTGTGATTGAGTGTGTGTGTGCGGGGTGTAGTGTTGTGTGTGTGTGTGTGTGTGTGTGTGTGTGTGTGTGAGTGCGTGTCTGTTTATGTGTGTGTGTCGTATGTTGTGTGTGTGTTGTTGTGGTGTGTGTGTGTGTGTGTGTGTGTTGGGTATTGTGTGTGTGGTGTGTGTGGTTGTGTGTGTGTGTGTGTGCTGGTAAGCAGCAAAATTAGTGATGAAATAAGAACGAGTATATAGACGGTTTGAATTCTTACTCCGCTATCTAACAATCGTTTTATGTGTGCCATACACTGTTTTCTTAAATAAACAGTCACTATTGTCATCGCGCAGATCTTGTCTATAAGAACTGATTTTCCTCAGCTAAAACGTTATAGAAATCTATTGATAGATAACGTTTCCAAATAATCGTTGTGGAATACCGCTGGAGACGACGGTCCCGCGACACCGTGATGATCAATCTTCAGGAACTGTGCAGCTTTCCTACCTCCATCTCACACTATTTTATTCTTTCTTATTATATTTTTCTAGAATTTTTTTTTTTTTTTCACTTGTGTTTTACGCGTTTGTATCTTTTTTTTTTCTTTTACTTCAACTTTTTTATTATTTTGCTTATATTCGAAAAATGCCTCATTTAATCGCCAGTCAAATTGTTCAAGGCTTGTTAACGTTGTAAACGGGGACAAAAATTCTTGGAAACAATGGCCCACCTGATTGTTTCCAACATCGTGAAATATCTCAGATAACACCAAAATTCTCGGTTGCGGAGTGTTGCAGGATTTTGAAAAAGTTGCCACAAAAATTCTACAACAGCATTGAGAGTGAAATAATGTGATTGTTTATTCTTGCTAAATCAGGTGTTTTTTAAGTTTACTTGTGAACAACTTCAATATTTATTGTGAATGATGCATCTTAGGCAGATTTATCTTAACTGATCCCTTCTTGAGTTGTATTATATAATATAACCATTAATCACAACAACCATGAATTTGAAAATTTCATGTAATATTCCAAATTGGATCGTGGAACGAGGATTTGTTAGTGTGAAATTACATATGTGTGCCGAATAGGTAAGCTGTGTTAAATAGCAGAACTCGTTGATAAAGTTTAGGACACCATGTCCAACTCTTTGGGGTGTCTTTATTGAGGAATGTTTCGCACACACAGTCTGTGCTTCATCAGTCCATAGAAAGGGAGAATCGGGAAGAACAAGTGTGAAGAATGAGGTAATCAGTCCTCAACCTTGAGTTGATAGTGGTCAGTCCATAATCTTGAATAGAATACAGCATATTCTTTCCTGTCTTTCACGATTGTCCTTTGTATGGATGATGAAGCTACTGTGTGGCGAAACATTCCTCAATAAAGATGTCCAAGAGGTTGCAATGTGTCTAATTTATCAACATGTCGGTTCACTGAGCCATTCGTCTAGCAAGAACTCATTATAATTAAGTCCTTTTCTGAAATTTTCTCTTATACGTGTGTTAAAATATATACATATTTTTTTTCATTTGTGTTAAGCGTAAAAATTACTTATTTTTTCAAAAGGAATCTTAGATACCTTATTTATAACAAGTACAATTTAAATTAGGCCTAATCCATATAAACTATATTTTAGATAAGTTTAGAATAAGTTTAATGATAAAACCAGTCACAATGAAATAATTTATTTTTCGTTAGTTGCAGTGAATGATTGTGCGAAATTCATTGATACACATGTTTTTCGCTTGCCTTATTTCGGCATGAATAGCGATGCTATTTCAGCCTAAATCGCAAGGTTATATTTATATATATATATATATATATTATATTAAATATATTTTATATATATATATTTATATATGTCGGCCGTAATATGTAAAACTCGGTCATATTTAAGCAAGAACTCATTTAAAATGTTAAGTACTTTCTGAAATTTTCCCTTTATATGTTTTAAAGATATATTTTTCATTAATGTTAATGTAAAAAATTTTAATTTATGCATCACAAGAATCTTAGAAAACTTACCTAACCTTATTATATACAAAAAGCAATTTATTTTAGCCTAACACCAATACTTATATATTTTAGATTTGTTTACAGTAATTTAATACTAAAAAACTCAGTGAAATATATATTTTTTCGTTGGTTCAGAAAATGATTTTTGCGACGAAATTATTGCTACACAATTTTCGCTTGCCTATATGGCAACGATGAACGTTGCCTATTTAAGCCAAGATCTGCAAAGTTCTGCCTATTCGGCACGGGATCCATATATATATTTATATCATATATTTATATATATATTTATTACTATTATATATATATATTATATTTATATATATATATATATATATTTTTATATATATATATTTCACCACACCGGCCGTATCCCACCGAGGCGGGGTTGGCCCGAAAGGATGTGAACTAAAAGTTCCTCCTTTTACATTTAGTAATATGATACAGGAGAAGGGGTTACTAAACCCTGCCTCCCGGCATTATTAGTCGCCTCTACAACACGCATGGCTTACGGAGGAAGGAATTCTGTTTCCACTTCCCACATGGAGTAAGAGGGAAATGGAACAAGAAGACAAGAACTTGAGAAAGAAATAGCAGTAAAACCCAGTGGGGTGTGTAATATATATGATTGTACACGTATGTGTAGTGTGACCTAAGTCGTATAGTAGAGGTAGCAAGAAGTACTGTAATCTTGCATGTTTATTGAGACAGGAAAAAAAGGGCACCAGGCAAACCTACCATCGGTAAAAAAACAATTACAGGCTTTCGTTTTGCACTCACTTGGCAGGACGGTAGTACCTATACTGGGCGGTTGCTGTCTACAACCTATCTACCTACATATATATATTTATATATTTATAATTATATATTATAGTTATATCTATCTATATATATATATACTATATCTTATATATTTTATATGTAGTGTGTTACTATATATATATATATAATATATATATAGTATAGTTTTAATGATTATTATATTATAGGAGACACGTGAAATGTGAAGGAGTTAAATATCGCCTGAGGATTGTCGAGACTATCATGTTGGAATCTGGGGAACGGTAACACCAACCCATTATAACATGTTTTGTCAATAATCAGTCAAGAGCTAATTTTATTTATACTAAATTTGCATTAACTTACATGTGCCTCAAATTATGGAAATATTACGCAGAGATATTTATGTAGTTAACCATAATAATATGAAATGAATCATTAATCTCATCACGAGGAACATCTTCACAGATATTCCTTATCATGTAAAAATGAAGATTTAACGTAAAAATATATCCTTATGATTATTGATGGTTCATTTTATTATCATAACTACTGATGATACTTTGTATTCCTGTTGTCATAATTATTGATGACACTTTGCATTCTTATCATAATTATTGAAGATTGTATTCTTATCATAATTATTGAAGATACTTTGTATTCTTATTATAATTATTGATAGTGCTTTGTAATTTTATTATCATAATTATCTGAGGTAAGATCTTGGTGGTGGAGTTGCTGCCACACCTCAGATAATCTGGCAATGTTTTCTGCTCAGCTTCACTAACAATAGACTGTTATCTCAAAATAATTATAGTTTGTTAATGTCTTCCCTGCTGTTTTATGTACTGGTATGTGTGAACGTAAGTGAATGTGACAGTATTAATGTTGATTTCTGTGGTCTGGTCTGGGAAACTAAAGCAAGGATCTCCGTATTCACTAACAATAGACCGATATCTCAAAATGATTATAGTTTATGTCAGGATCGATCATAACAATCTTACACCTTCGTAAGGCTGTAATGATAGAAGTGAGTGGATAAATGGAATGTTATAGTTAATATAAACTGCAATCTACTTAGAATGATGCTACATTAAACACAACATAGTTTATCACACCGTTCATGGTGTTAAATATCGAAAAGTATGTCATCTGATTGATGAATTCTGGTGATCTTGCTTCAGTTTCCCCAGATCAGACCACAGAAATAAACATTTGAGGTGTTATGTTCACTTACCTTCACACATAACAGTACATAAAACAGTATGGGAGACATTAACAGGCTGCATTAACAAGAACGCCACATATTTTTATTATCTAGTGATTTTTATAAAATAGTGTAATTAAGGACAGAAACGGTGTGGAACAGGATCCTCCAAGAGAAACCACAGTTGAATGATTTGGCAGAATACAAGAGGGTGATCCTAGACTGAGACAGATCGCAAACAGAGCGACAGCAGCTGAGGGTGAGGACACAAAAGCTAAAGGAGCTAGGATGAGAGAGGACAGAATCAGCAGAGAACAACCAGAGCAGGGCAGAGCAACACACACCAGGCACATCTCCTGAAGCGTACATCAACCAAATGACTGCTGCAGCATATGGGCGCCTAGCAAACCTCAGAACAGCATTCCGACATCTTAATAAGGAATCATTCAGGACCCTGTACACCGTGTACGTTAGGCCCATATTGGAGTATGCGGCACCAGTTTGGAACCCACACATAGCCAAGCACGTAAAGAAACTAGAGAAAGTGCAAAGGTTTGCAACTAGACTAGTCCCAGAGCTAAGAGGTATGTCCTACGAGGTGAGGTTAAGGGAAATCGACCTGACGACACTGGAGGACAGGAGAGATAGGGGGACATGATAACGACATACAAAATACTGAGAGGAATTGACAAGGTGGACAAAGACAGGATGTTCCAGAGATGGAACACAGCAACAAGGGGACACAGTTGGAAGTTGAAGGCACAGATGAATCTCAGGGATGTTAGGAAGTATTTCTTCAGTCACAGAGTAGTCCGGAAGTGGAATAGTTTGGGAAGCGATGTATTGGAGGCAGGATCCATACATAGCTTTAAGTAGAGATATCATAAAGCTCACTGTTCAGGGAGAGTGACCTAGTGGCGACCAGTGAAGAGGTGGAGCCAGGAGCTTCGACTCGACCCCTGCAACCTCAACTAGGTGAGTACAACTAGATGAGTACACACACACACACACACACACACACACACACACACACACACACACACACACACACACACACACACTCACACACACACAAGTAAAGTAAATGTCAAAGTAGCAACATAATCGAGTAAATTTCAGTTTTAATTTCGTCAAGCAGAAGCGTGTCATAGACAAGGTCAAGATGCAGCCACAGTATCTCGTCGGACGTTTTATAATCCCTGGAATGTACGGATGACATTAGTTGTCTTTTCATGGGATCATTAACGTACGAATATAAATACAAATCGCCAAATAAAAAGTGTTTTTGTTTTGAAAGAAAGTGCAGCAGATGGTTATATCCTTTGTGGTATATCACAAACTGAAGCGCTTTCCATTGATATGTAGTACCAGGATGTGTTATACGTCAGTTCAGTGCAGTCCAGTCAAGATGAGGATTATAATATATAAACAATGGTACTTTTAGTGTCAACACTAGATCATAGGTGTACTATATGCAGATAAATATAAGTTAAACCTAGCTGTAAACATCATTTACAAAGACAGAATTATGTGAAGACTCTCAGCTCCTGCAGTGAAAATTCACCAGTAGAATGAAATTGAACATTACGGTGTTTACCATAGAGGTGAGACAGTGTCTGGTGGTGTGATCATTTGATGCTCCACACGATATTTTATTCAATCTGAAATATTAGATGGCTGCAAAACTCGAATGATGCTCTGGCTAGCAGCGCTTCCTACTAGTTCAGATGTCATGCAACAAAAATGGAAGAATGTTCCATAACAGAGAGCTTAACAAGCTGCATTGCTAATTAAAGCTCGCCCTTGCTCTCTGTGCACGTCACATAGTGCACTCAGGAGGAACCCGTAAACCCATATATGTCAGAGATATTTGGGAATGAGAGGTAATAAACTTTGATTATAGAAAAGAAAAGGGGATTCATTTTCCTTAGATCAAGAATCTATTTGTCAGAATGAAGATGCTTTCTCTGAATGAATTTCTTAAGCAAGTAAAACCAATCTATTGGCTGCCCCCTATTTGAAAAATCTGTTAGGTTTTTAAAGTTTTTGAGTGAAGAACACTTTATAACAGTGTTAATGAGTGCTGAGTGTGTATGTGAGTGAAGAACACGTTATAACAGTGTTAATGATTGCTGAGTGTGTGTGATCAATTTCAGCATAGTTATAATGTTAAGAACATATAACAGTTCTGAGACTGATGAAGTTATAACTTGATGAAGTTTATTTTCTTCACCATTATAAATTGTACATCACACAGCTTATTTCGTCAGATATTAATATTTGGTACTTTAGGTAATATTACTGGTACCTGATGTGTTGTAGGCAGTGAACATTGTTCAGTCGTTCATCAAACATTTCTCTGTATCTCCTGAAAACATCGAACTACAAGATCAGTTAGAAATAACTGATCTTGTAGTGGA
The DNA here is from genome assembly GCF_026875155.1 of Cherax quadricarinatus. Classification (NCBI taxonomy): domain Eukaryota; kingdom Metazoa; phylum Arthropoda; class Malacostraca; order Decapoda; family Parastacidae; genus Cherax; species Cherax quadricarinatus. Next base: position 36,038,524 of record NC_069454.1, on the reverse strand, counting down.
ACATTTACATGTTCCGCTTAATGTTCATGAATGTTGTTATTTATGTGTACTTACTCAAGTGTATTTACATGTGCCAGCAAACATTCAACTTCTTGAATCTTAACAAGTCAAAGATTCGAGAAATGAGTTTATAATGTCACTTTATACTCCATTGTGCGACTAGAAATTACGATAGTTGATGTCAACATCAATTGCTCTAATTACTCACAAAACTTCCTTTACTATATTAAATTACAAAGTATTAATGTTTTAAAAAATAGGTGATAATTTGTGCTATTTAAAAAGGTGAAGAAAAGACATTGTTTGCAGGACAGTGTTTTCATGGAACAACGTTTTGATCTATGTTGATCTTTGTTCAGTAACTTGGTCAGTCACTGCACTCTGTGTCAATGTGTGTTAATGTACTGTACACTCCCATACCCACTCAGTATTCTTTAACAATGTGTGATAGTGTACTCTGCACTCTCACACACACTCAACACACTTTAACACTGTGTAATAATCGGCTCAACACTCACCCACTAAACACTTTTTAACAATGTGCAATAATATGATGTACACTCACACACTCGGCAACAAAACAGCTTCGTATCAGAGGAAAAAACAGGAACTGTTATAGTACATTTGAGGGGGACGTTGAGAGCTGTGAACCCCAAACACAGCATTTGAGGGGGACGTTGAGAGCTGTGAACCCCAAACACAGCATTTGAGGGGGACGTTGAGAGCTGTGAACCCCAAACACAGCATTTGAGGGGGACGTTGAGAGCTGTGAACCCCAAACACAGCATTTGAGGGGGACGTTGAGAGCTGTGAACCCCAAACACAGCATTGAGGGGGACGTTGAGAGTTTGTGAACCCCAAACACAGCATTTGAGGGGGACGTTGAGAGCTGTGAACCCCAAACACAGCATTTCCTCAAAGAGGAACTTAACTCTTCAAATGTAGCCTCACCATGGAGTATTACCATAATATACATTAAACAATGTTTTAATATCCTATATACAGACAGATGTAATTACAGAGAGGGACACACAGAATCTGTGCTGAGTAAATACATCCACCCGGGTAGACTCGTACCGTAGTCCAGCCAGAAGAGAAGAACTTCCCATCCGGCTACACCACCATGGTGAGGCCAATTATTGTGAATTATTTTCTTATATTTATATGCCATAGTTTTTAATCTGTTAAAATTAATTTTATGTATCTTTCTGTATCTTCTGTGTTAACATGTATAACAATTTGGTGTATGTATATATGGTGTTACTATGTATAACAGTTTGGTGTATATATATATGGTGTTACTATTTATAATAGTGTGATCACTGTATCTCTAGTGTTATTATACATATTATAGTGAGCGAAATGTTCTTACAACAAAGTTACTTCACGATGTATAAGAATCTCAGTGAAACAAATAATGTATATTTGTACTTTATTTGTTTTGTTAAGAGATAAGTAAATAATAAATCTGAATGTCACAGGAAGTCAGTTAGAAACAACAATTACATGGTGTGAATAGAGGTAATATGAGTGTATGTTACTGAAGAACACATTATAACAGTGTTAATGAGTGTTGAGTGTGTGTTGTGAGGGTAACTCCATCCCAAAAATGCCCATATAGAATATCATATACAGGCAGATATAATAACAGAGGAGGTTACAAAGAAATCTGTGTAGCCTCCCATGTTATTACATGTGATCATTGTATCCCTGTAAACCTCGTCCAGCCAGAAGAGAGGAACCTCCCAGCCAGCCACACCATATGTTTTTCATCTGATCCTTTTATTTATGTGTTATATTTGTTTATTTTGGGGGGGATTTTGCTATTTATAACAGGATGATCATTGTATCTCTGGTGTTACTATGTATCTCAGCTTGATCCCTGTATCTCTGGTGTTACAATGTACAGCAATGTGATCACTGTATCTCTGGTATTACTGTGTAAAACAACGTAATCTTTGTATCTCTGGTGCTACTGTGAATAACAGTCTGATATTTGACTCTCTGGTGTTACTATGTATAAAAATGTGATCTTTATGTATATTTTGTTACTAAGGATAACAGAGATCACTACATCTCTGTGTGGCCATTGCATTCCCGGCTCTTATGTTCCAGAGACTGGACACAGCAACAAGGGGACACAGTTGGAAGCTGAAGACATAAATGAATCACAGGGATGTTAGGAAGTATTTCTTCAGCCACAGAGTAGTCAGGAAGTGGAATAGTTTGGGAAGAGATATAGTGGAGGCAGGATCCATACATAGCTTTAAGCAGGGGTACGATAAATGTCATGGTTCAGGGAGAGTGACCTAGTGGCGACCAGTGAAGAGGCGGGGCCAGGAGCTTGGACTCGACCCCTGCAACCTCAACTCGGTGAGTACAACTAGGTGAGTACACACACACACACACAGAAGACACGAGAGAGAGGGGTGGGTTGATTGCATTTTCCTACACTGCAGGAAGGCCTTTGACACAGTTCCTCACAAGAGATTAGTGCAGAGACTGGAGGATCAGGTGCATATAACAGGGAGGGCGCTGCAATGGAGCAGGGAATACCTGACAGGGAGGGAACAACGAGTCATGGTACGTGAAGAGGTATCACAGTGGGCGCCTGTGACGAGCGGGGTCCCACAGGGGTCGGTTCTAGGACCAGTGCTATTTTTGATATATGCGAACGACATGATGGAAGGAATAGACTCTGAAGTGTCCCTATTTGCAGATGATTTGAAGCTGATGAGAAGAATTAAAAATCGGATGATAATGAGGGCAGGACTGCAAAGAGACCTGGATAGGCTGGACAGTGGGCCAGAAACTGGCTTCTCGAATTCAACACTGCCAAATGAAAAGTCATGAAGATTGGGGAGGGGCAAAGAAGACCGCAGACAGAGTATAGGTTAGGTGGACAAAGACTACAGACCTCACTCAGGAGAAAGACCTTGGGGTGACCATAACACCGAGCACGTCACCGGAGGCACACATCAACCAAATAACCGCTGCAGCATACGGGCGCCTGGCAAACCTGAGAATAGCGTTCCGATACCTTTTAAAAAGGAATCGTTCAAAACACTGTACACTGTGTATGTTAGCCCACTGGAGTATGCAGCACCAGTCTGGAACCCCACACTGTCAAGCACGTCAAAAAGTTAGAGAAAATACAAAGGTTTGCAACAAGGCTAGTCCCAGAGCTAAGGTGAATGTCGTACGAGGAAAAGTTGAGGGAAATCGGACTGACGACACTGGAGGACAGAAAGGTCAGGAGAGACATGATAACGACATACAAGATACTGCGGGGAATAGACAAGGTGGACCGAAATAGGATGTTCCAGAGAGGGGACACAGAAACAAGGGGTCACAACTGGAAGCTGAAGACTCAGACGAGTCACACGGATGTGAGGAAGTATTTCTTCAGTCATAGAGTCGTTAGGAAGTGGAATAGCCTAGCAAGTGAAGTAGTGGAGGCAGGAACCATACATAGTTTTAAGAAGAGGTATGACAAAGCTCAGGAAGCAGAGAGGGAGAGGACCTAGTAGCGATCAGTGAAGAGGCGGGGCCAGGAGCTGAGTCTCGACCTCTGCAATCACAATTAGGTGAATTAGGTGAGTACACACACACACACACACAACACACACAACACAAACATACACTCACACATACATACACACCCACACACACACACACCAGCAAGGAATACACCAACAAGTGTTGGACGACATACATACAGATGAGGAGGAGGTGAAGAAACTGCTAAGGGACATCGATACCTCAAAGGCAATGGGACCGGACATCTCTCCGTGGGTCCTTAGAGAGGGAGCAGATATGTTGTGCGTGCCACTTACCACAATATGGAAGACGGCAAATGTAGTTCCCATTTTCAAAAAAGGAGACAGAAAAGAGGCACTAAACTATAGACCTGTGTCATTGACGTGTATAGTATGCAAAATTATGGAGAAGATTATCAGGAGGAGAGTGGTGGAGCACCTGGAACGGAACAGGAGTATAAATGCCAACCAGCACTGATTCACGGAAGGCAAATCCTGTGTCACAAACCTTCTGGAGTTTTATGATAAAATAACAGAAGTAAGACAAGAGAGAGAGGGGTGGGTTCATTGCATCTTCTTGGACTGCAAGAAGGCCTTTGACAAGTTCCTCACAAGAGATTGTGCAAAGCGAGCATCAGGCGCAATAACAGGGAAAGGGGACTGCAAAGGATCAGAGAATACCGCAGGGGGGCAAAAACGATAGGTACGTAAAATTATCACTGGGCACCTGTGACGACGGGGTCCCACAGGGGTCGGGCCTAGGACCATGCTATTTTTTGGATTGTGAAAGACTGACGGAAGGGTTAGACTCGAAATGTCCCTGTTTGAGATT
>NC_069454.1:36015440-36033653 GCF_026875155.1 Cherax quadricarinatus | reverse complement strand
AGAACTGTATTTCCACCTTTCTCACTGCACACACCTCTACTAGTTTACCACTTTTCTTGATCTAAAATCTGCATTTGATATTGCAAACAGAACCGTTATACTACATGAACTAGCCAAAATGAATATTGGTGGTAGCTTACTCTGCTGGATAATAGGATACCTGTCAAATAGAGTATCCTCTGTCCTTTACCAAGGCTTCAGAAGTGATTCTAAAGAAATGTCTTTAGGTACACCGCAGGGAGGAGTTCTTAGTCCCATGCTATTTAATATTCTGATTAATGCTCTCCTAAATGCTCTACCTGCCTCACCTAAACATATAGCTATAAGCTATGCTGATGATATCATGATCCATACAACAGGGCATAAGAAGATGAATACCATTCTTAATGAAGTTCAAGCAATTTGTAATCGACTAGGCCTCATAATATCTTCCTCTAAAACAAAGATATTAACAAGCAAACGACATCCCCCACCCATCTATTTGCAGGGTGAAATCATTAGCTACGTTAAAACTTACAGATATCTTGGTGTAGATGTACCCTTTAACAAATCCACTATACCACAACTAAACAAGAAATGTAAAGCTAGGCTAAATGCTCTCAAAGCTGTTGCTGGCTACAATCCCAACTATGGTGCTAATGTGAGAATCGTGAGAATGATGTACATAGCCTATGTTAGGTCCTTAATTGATTATGCTGCTCCCATGTTGATATTAGCTAGAGAAAGTTCCCTCCGACCCTTGGAGTTAATGCAAAATGAAGCTCTCAGGACTATTCTTGGCTGTCCCAGATCTACAAAACTTCTTAACATGAGGAAGGAGCTTGGTATTTCTAGTATCAGTGATAGGATTGTTGAAATTAACACTGTACTCGGTATTAGAATGTTGAGAAACGAACCAGACACTGTCACAGTGAATCTTACCAAGTGTCTAGAGGTAAATACACACAGATATGGATTGTGAAAACGTGCAATTGCATTAAGTTTTATAACCTGCATGAACTGTATCACTGTAGGCAACAAGAGAATTTCACCCCTCCATGGAAGATGTGTTCATTTAATATCACATACCTACAAGTCCCTCCCAAGAAGCTCATTGCTAGTAATCCCTTCCTTAAATCTCTTGTTAGAGCAACTGCTCAAGAAGAAATTTTTCGCCTAGCTGGTAGTAATAAGTTATCACAAGTTATATACACTGATGGATCTAAACAGGAGTCTTCTGGCAGGGCTGCATCTGCTCTTGTTGCCACCTCCCTAGTTAAGAACGATAATAAATTTGTTGAGTTAGGCATAAGAATTAACAACTGGGCGTCTACACTGCAAACTGAATTGTTTGCAATCCTAATGGCGCTAAAGCTAACCTATGACACTGAGCTTGACTCTATCATCATTACTGATTCTATGTCATCATTGAAGGCTCTTGGCTCATATAATGACTCCAACAACATGCTCATTGGGGAAGCCAGGTATAGATACTCAAAAATTAGGGACAAAGGAATTAATGTACAATTGCAAAATGGATCCCATCACACTTGGTTACTCCTTCATTGATAAAGTTGATATGTGCCAAGAAGAGAAACCAGAAGGAGAACGTAGAATATAACTTTGGTATAACTGTGTCTAGCATAGGAATAATATTAGGAGAGAATAAATAATGAAATGATTGTTATAGGAATGCAGTTAGAAGCCTGAGTAGATCTATACAAACCCACATGATAACAGGGAACGTAGATAAGTATGTTTAGGGAAAGCAACTTGCAATGTGAACACACTGACTGATGTTGTAGTGGCCAGGCTTAGGCTTGGTTACAAGTATTTCTGGCATTTTGGGGAGACACACAGATGATATCAAACTAAATGTAAATTATGTGATCAGGCATATGGTCACTCTCTTGAACACTATGTGCTTAATTGTCCACTTATTGAGGAATACAGAGACAGACAGTATAATAACCAATGTGACATGTCAAGATATCTTATTAATGAAAATAAGATACCAGATATACTAAGCAAATTTCCTAAATTTGCTTGTAACAGATAAGTGAACTATAGATATGTAGATATAAATCCATATGTATTCCTGTTAACCCTTTGGGGCCTAGTTCCTAGGCCTTTTGTGTATCCACATGCTCTCGCGCTACCGTCCACAGGATGGATATGGGGTGCACAATAAACTAGCCACTTCAGTGGCAAAATCTAATCTAATCTTTCATATTTTATATATACTCTGATAATATGTATATATGTAAACTTACACACTTTGTTGGAGTGCAGGTACACATTAAAATCAATATGAGTGTCTTTTGTCTCGAGGACGCCATATTAACAATGATGATAATAATAATACTCAATAATCACTCTGAGGTCCATTAAATATCGTATATTACGTTAATATATACATTTTCATTAATTCATCTATGACATTTTTTCAAAATTATATAATAAACACGCTACCTAACATATAACTTGATAAATACACACCACAGTAGAAAAATTAAAAATAAATATGAGATGTAATAGGCAGGGACTGTAGGGGGTTATGGAAAAGAATTACGTTTTCTTTAGTCCAACATCAGAAAAAAATTGTACACTATAGTATTACTGGGATAACGAAGACAATTATTCCCTAAAAGGGGAATGGAGGTTAATGAAAGGTAAATAGAATATTAATGGGTTTGGGGTGAGTGGGGAATGCTTAGTGGTGCAGAAGGTGGAAGGAGTTTAAGATTTTGGGTATCATTTATGTGGGTGATAAGGTGGGTACAAGAGGCCAACTCGGGCAAGGTTTGTGAATAGGGTGGAGAACAGCGATTGCACACATCCTACAGAGGGTTTACTGGTTTTTAATGGGGTTGGGTTTCAAAATGTTGAGGAGGTGGTGACATTATTTGGTGTGTCATAAGGGTTTAGGGTTCTTGGATTTGCATAAGAGGAAAATTGTGTGTGTTTGTTAAACAAGTGGTGATGAAGGCAGGGGTAGTCTACAGGGGCACTCTGGGGCAGGTGTATAGAAATTGGGGGCAAACATTCGGAAGCAGAGCGGGCGTGATTATGAAAAATTATTGAGAGCTATGATGATGGTTGGGAAACCTGGTGGGATACCAGTGAAGGTATTGTATAGGGTGTTAGTAGGTCAGGTGGTAGCACAGATGTGGGGTTAATCCGATGTATGATTGGGGGGGTATTTGGTATAGATTTGAAAATGTATCGGTTTCTACATGGTGTACTGCCGTCGGGGTCGTTGCTTCAGAATAGGTGAGATGTGGAGGATGGGTGATGTGGGCTTTGCGGGGAGGTGGGATGTTAGTTTAAATATGTTTATTTTTAATATGTTTATTATGCACCCCATACCCATCCTGTGGGCGGTAGTCAAAAGATTACAGAGGTACATAATTGGTCCAGGGACTGGACTCCAAAGTTTTGATAGCTGAGCAAGTTACAGAGGTAATGAACTCACAATTTACAAAGGTAATGAACTCACAATTTACAAAGGTAATGAACTCACAATTTACAAAGGTAATGAACTCACAATTTACAAAGGTAATGAACTCCAGGTAAGTCTGGTCACAATCATGACAAGTTACAAAGGTATTTACAGATTACAGAGGTACGTAATGGGTCCATGGACTGGGCCCCCAAAGTTTTGATAGCTGAACTAGGTACAAAGGTAATGAGCTCAGGTGGAGATGGAGACGGCATTTCATGTAGTGCAATTTTGCGAGGGGCAGAGTGGAATCAGAGAATAGATGAGTCAGGTTTTGGAGTTTCAGTGGATGTCAGTTTTGAAAGCGCTCACTTTAGAAGTGGGGGGATGTCCGAGAAAGTGGCAAGTGCAGTGGCTTATGTAGACTATATTTTCATGATTTGGGGTTTTCAGAGGGGGGGGGGATTATTGGGAATTTAAGCGCGGGTGTTGGCGGCCAATGTTTTACAGGACGAAGTGCAAAATGAAGGATATATGGGGACCTTGGGGTCACGATTTCAGGAAGGTTACAAGAATCTCTCTGTTGGGTGCCTGTTAACCTAGGTGGGGGGCGGGGAGTGGTGAAGGGGGGGAGAGTGAATGGTGGGGTACAGAGTGATAGTGGGGGGTCATTGGGGCTTGGTTTTCCTGGGTTGAGAAGGTGCGTGAGTGGAAAAAAGGGGGGGAGTGTGTTAGTGTTGATGTGTGGATGTCCACCAAGGACAGTTGTGTTTTTTTAGATTAGGCTTTTTAAGTTAAGAGTGGGGGATTGTGAATGAACTAGTGGTACCAAAAAGAGAGTTTGGGCCCATGTAACGCTAGGAGTTCTTTTACATATGCGTATGCTTCAATTATCAAACTTGTGAGATTGTTTAGGTGCAGATTCTCAAACCTTGGTGTGTATGGACATTATAAATATAGTGCGGATGTTGCCTGGGTAGTTGAAGATATTTTGTGCTAGGATGTTTCCCATGTACAGGGCGTTGCAGCATGTGTAATTAAGGCGACGAATCATTGTTGAAAGGTATGCCATGTGTACATAGATTGTAGTCACTGGTGGGCTGGTGGGGAGGGGGGTGTCAGCACTATTATTGCATACAAACCTTTGTCTTCAGCGCAGAACGTAAGTAGCCCGCTGTGTGTAGGAGTTAGGGTTTAGCATTAGGACTGAGTCTGTATGAGTTTATAGTGTTTCTTTTTTTTATCATTTTACTCAATAATGTACGTGGCAGTTGTCATTAGTTTGTGTTGTGCCACTGTTGATGCCTGTTCATTACCTGTTTATTGTTTACAGTGTTATAAAATATATTCTGACCTGTGTTTGTATATGAAGTTTTTAAAATAGAATATACAAATAATATATATATATATATATAAATATATATATATATAATATAAAATATATATATATATATAAATATATAATATAATATGTTATTCAGGTTACTGTGGATAACGGCAGTGGTAAGTAGGTAGGGTCAGTGGTTTGGGAAAATTGTGGAGGGGTATAGGGTTCTAGCGAGGCAGTGTGGTAAAGTAATTTTTCTGAACGAGTTACTGTACATTAAAAATATTTTGGGGTTTTGTCTGTACATGTATGGGATTGAGTGTGTTGGGTGGGCCCGATGAAAAATATTATGCATGCTGTATTACGGTGGTTTTTTAGGTTGATTTGTGTTGAGCCTAGGTTGATTGTTTGTTTTTCCCTGTATACTTGTAACGTTTCTTCCTCCTCCTCTGCAGCAAGATTCTGAGCTGCGAAACCCACTCCAGGTTCATTCCAGGTATAAGATAAGATTTCGTTCGGATTTTTAACCCCGGAGGGTTAGCCACCCAGGATAACCCAAGAAAGTCAGTGCGTCATCGAGGACTGTCTAACTTATTTCCATTGGGGTCCTTAATCTTGTCCCCCAGGATGCGACCCACACCAGTCGACTAACACCCAGGTACCTATTTGCTGCTAGGTGAACAGGACAACAGGTGTAAGGAAACGTGTCGAAATGTTTCCACCCGCCGGGAATCGAACCCGGGCCCTCCGTGTGTGAAGCGGGAGCTTTAGCCACCAGACCACCGGGACACCAACATTCCCAACAACAGCACCTCACAAACATCTGCCTCGGGATCCTTTTTCAAATCACAAAAAAACCGTTCTGGTTATGTTATATATTTTATATACTTAAATGTGTATTTTTGTACATGGAGTTTTTAAATATAAAATGAAAAAAAATAATCTCGAGAAAAATGTCGTATATTACGTTAATATAGACAATTCCATCTATATTTTTTCAAAATTATATAATAAACACGCTGCATAGCATATAAACTTGGTAAATACACAGTTTTATACTATATATATGTATTATGTCTGTCTGTACAAAATATGCTCTCAAAATTAAAAAAAAATTACATAAATAATGTTAAGTTAGCCCATAATGCCTAGGCATAATAGAGGCTCTCTTTGCATTGCAACCAACTATTGTAAATATAAAATCTCAATGTACTGTTTCCAAAGACATAAAATAAAATAAATTAATAAATAGATATGGTAGCCAGGCGACTTGTAGGAGTGACGGCAAGAATAACATTTTCTTTAGTCCAACAGAGAAATTGTGTAAACTATAATATTACTGGGGGTAACTAGAAATTTATTCCTTTCGTATGCCTTCACTTAGACTTAGAGAGTCATATCTTCAATAAATGGTGTTACATGAGAATGGGAACGTTCGTCTTTTTTTAATTCTATATCAACGTGGACACAACTTGCACCCGAAAAGTAAAGTGTTTGGGATAAAGGTATAAAAGCCCAAAAATATCAAAATAAAACCGGGCCGTTTTTGCTGTTTTTTTAATTACGTGTTTTTTCCCCGGCTTTGGGTACCCCATGCTTCCTTTATCTGACTTTCCCACAAAAAAAATATGACTCACCCCAAGGTAAACTAAAATTGGGGGAAAAAAGCGGGAAGGGAAAAGGCAGGAGGCCGCTCAGAAGAAAACTTTCACACACACAAGGCCCTTTTTAATATCTGCACCCAAAAAAACCAAACCCCAAAAAACCCCAAAAATTTTTTAAAAAGAGCCCCAAAAAGACGGGGCAATACAAAATAACCTTCATCTTCCTAAAAAAAAACGATCTGATACGAAAAATTACCGTAACAAAAACAATAAACCAGAAACACAACAAAAAAGGTTCAGACAAAGTTTTTCCCCGGGGCCCAAACCCAACCCCAAAAAGTGAAACAGTCACCCCGGAAAACCCTTCACCAAAATTTAACTTCCCAAAAAAGATCGACAACCCCTGCTCCCCCTTTTAAAGGGGAGGGTAGTGCCTGAGTCCGAGCTTTTAGCTCATAAGACTGTCATTCCCATTTGCTCCTTTGGGGCGGGGATGGCAGACCAGAGAGGCCTAGCTTGTGGCTAGGCCTGGGGACAGTTGGTCCCAAAGATGAGGAGGTACTTGTGCCTCCTCCCATGGGAGACTTCGGTCTCAGACACTCCCTAAAGAGGGAGCCAAGGCCGGGCCACCACTTGGAAAGGCCCGGGCCGGGAGAATACCGGCTAATCTTTAATAAATAAATAATAATTCAGTAACAAAAACATAAAGGGGGAACAAGTAAACCAGATTCTGGATGACGTAACTCTGTCGCACTCGAGGTATGCTCAAGGCATATTCCTTTAAAGAAAAGGATGAGAAGATGTAAACTAGAAAGAGAACTGGTATTGGGTCCCTACTTAGACGAGATGGGTCCTACACAGCTGACAGCAAGGAATGAGTGAGCTGCTCAAGTCCCAATATGAGCCGCTACCCAGACTTAGAGTCGAAGACCTATATAATTTTTTTATGAGAGGGACTCAGAATTTGGTAGATGCAACCCTGATATTATCCTGACGCCAAATGACTTCGAAAAGGCGATAAATGTCTTGCTCATGGACTCTGCCCTAAATGCAGACTCGTGGAACTCAGTGTTAATCAAGAACGGCAAGAAGCCTCTATCATGTGCTTTTGACATCCTATGGAGAGGAAGCATTGACACAAGAGTCGTCCCACAGCTTATAAAAACAACAGACTTAGCCCCACTCCACAAAGGGGGCAGTAAAGCGAAGAACTACAGATCGATAGCACTAACCTCCCATATTATAAAAATCTTTGAAAGGGTTTTAATAAGCAAGAGTGCCACCCATCTAGATACCCATCAGTTACACAACCCAGGGCAACATGGGTTTAAAGCAGGTCGCTCCTGCCTGTCCCAACTACTGGACCACTAGGACAAGGTCCTGGATGCTCTGGGAGACAAACAAAATGCAGGTGTAGTATACACAGACTTTGCAAAAGCCTTTGACAAATGTGACCATGGTGTAATAGCACACAAAATGCGTGATAAAGGAATAACTGGAAAAGTTGGTAGATAGATCTATAATTTCTTAAGAACACAAAGAGTAATAGTAAACAAAGTAAAGTCTGAGGCAGCTACGGTGAAAAGCTCTGCTCTACAAGGCACAGTACTCGCTCCCATCCTGTTCCTCATCCTCATATCTGACATAGACAGGGATGTCAGCCACAGCACCGTGTCTTCCTTTGCAGATGACACCCGAATCTGCATGACAGTGTCTTCCATTGAAGACACTACAAGACTCAAGGCAGACACCAACCAAATGTTTAAATGGGCCGCAGAAAACAATATGAAGCTCAGTGATGAGAAATTTCATTTACTCCGATATGGAAAACATGAGAAAATTAAAACTATATTGGAGTATAAAGCAAATACTAACCACACAATAGAAAGCAAAACTAATTTCAAAGACCTGGGAGAGATAATGTCAGAGGATCTCACCTTCAAAGACCACAACATTGTAACAATCGCATCTGCTAGGAAAATGACAGGATGGATAATGAGAACCTTCAAAACTGCACACTAAGGTTTCCCCACCTCGGGGAGCCACTGCTCAAGACAGAAGAAAGACGACGAACGACGCCTCCACCAGGGAAAAGACAACGCCGGATCACCAACCGGACAAGACCCGGGCCGGGACAAATACCGGCGAACCACATCAAGTACTTGTGGGATTACATATTAGACTGAAAACTAAGACCTCAAAAAATCACGTGTAATGGTCAATGATTATTCAAGGTATGATTTAAGAAAAATTTAGAAAATAAAAGAAAAGAATGTGGTGATCCTTAAACTTGACAATGGGTGAATACTGAATTTGCAGTTCTTGTATTAAGTTTATAATTTTTTCCATTAAGGTGGAAATTGTCATAGTCTTTGGTTGTCTTTTGAATCAAGTAAATTATTAATGTTAGCTTTCTTGTGAGAGTAAAGAGCTGGTAGGAAGCTCATCCACAGGCGATGTTACTCTGGGAACCAAAACCAACCATTAATAAATAAATATTGAGCTATTCTATTTTGCTTAGTATATCTTAAGTGCCCTGCGTGACTCTTGTTGATGCTCCCTGCTTTTGCTCACTTTCTTGTCTCCTCCTTCTGCTGGAACTTTATATCCTGTCGAATCTACGACTAATAATAACAGGTGGTGGCAGCATATCTTACTAACTGAGAGAATTGATCACTAATTTTCTCTCAAGTCAATTTTTAATCTCCTCTTCCCTTTTTTTCACTCTGATACCAGCATGTGGGAGTACACAGTCAGTATGGCATTTTATGGTGCTATCTCGACCCCATGCTGGGATTGGGGTGCCCACTTCATTTCCCTGGCACTGCTGGGACCTTTAACCACCATTGCCACTCCAAACACTGAAGATATGTATTAGGAAATATATCCCACAGTGTCCCCAGGACTGAAACATGTTTTAATAAATGTCCAGTGTGTTTAGCGCATATCTTACTTCCATAATTTTATCATTTACCTGAGTTTGACTACTAGCTTCCTTGTAGGAAACTAAACTACGTCTCTGCAACTCGATTGTTAAATCTCTGGCCCACCTTTTGGGCCGGCCTTTCTTCTACTAGTGTGCCCTTCTATCTTTTGGCAACATCTACAACTTCTGCGTTGTCCCAATTTTCCTTGATTCCATTATGAAAGGTTTAATTACAGTATATTCCTTTAATCAAATATTTGTCCGACACAGCAACTCCCTGGAATCTTAATAAAGAGTATATAAGATTCTACAGCTTGATTGTCAAATTTCTGGCTCACTAGTGAGCCACACTTGCATGTGACTATTGTTTATCTACGACTACTGAACTGTTTCACTTGTTCCACTTATTCTGCTAAAGAGACATCCTCATGTTTCTGTATCAGAATTATGTAAAATCTCTCTCTGTTGACAAAACATCTATCAATTAAGATATCCAAATGTTGTACATGTCTTATTCATCATTGTACAGATATTTACATTTATCGAGAGAGTCCCCCTGAACAATCTGATTGAAAATCAGATGGTGGGAGAATTGGACCTGCCTCGCATGGGCCAGTAAGCCAGCTGCAGTGTTCCTTCTTTCTTATGTTTATATGTTCTTAATCGGAATTTAGGAGCAAAAATCAACTTCGTCACCTTCAAATATTCTTTTCGGTGCTGTGTAATTCATATATGCTTACCACTTCCTGCTGGATATAAGAATTATTATATAATCTCTGCCATTTTATGAAATTCTGGACGTATGAAGTAGTGCGTTCACTGATTTTGAAAAATGATACTCACGTATGATCTTTTTTTTTCAATTTTTTGAAGTAATTACGCGATTATCTTCGTACCCAAGTTCCTCAGGTAATTTTGGAGATGAAAACAGGGAATTATGTTTACCTGACAAAATAAAGGAATTTTCCTGGGAAATGTTAATTTATATGTGGAAAAATAAGCGTACAAAACACCTCCACAATCATAAACATTTTTACAAAGATTCTAAGCTGGGTACGAGAATTATTGTACATCAGTACAGAAAGTTTCTAAAAATCAAGGGACTGGAGAATAAACTTATCACCCCATCTTGGAAGGAATGGTCCCAAATCTCACACAGAAACCCACTCCCTACAAAGTAAAAGACGGGGCAGGCGATGCAAAATACCGCCAATAAAAAGTAGGGGCCTTTGGGAAACACTAAGAGAAAACACCATAAGTGTCCGGGGCCCAAAACTGTTCAACAGCCTCCCATCAAGCATTAGGGGAATTGCCAATAAACCCCTGGCTGCCTTCAAGAGAGAGCTGGACAGATACCTAAAGTCAGTGCCGGATCAGCCGGGGTGTGGCTTCGTACGTCGGACTGCGTGCGGCCAGCAGTAACAGCCTAGTTGATCAGGCCCCCGATCCATTTGGGAGGCCTGGTCATGGACCGGGCCGCGGGGGCGTTGATCCCCGGAATAACCTCCAGGTAACCTCCAGTGTTTTGTTACTGTGACAGGAAAGCCACATACGTTTATCTTGTGTGATATTACTAAGACATAACAGAGCTTCGTTTATTTAAAAAAGAAATACCAATCAGATGTTAATTTTTCATGAAATCTTGACTTGAAAAAGATCACGTGTGAACGACGCGATTGAAAAAAAAATTGAATCTGCTATTAGTGTGTTTTTGCTACAGTACTTGCTGGCATTTTAATCTTTCATATCATTCACATTTCTTGGTCCAGGACTTGAGGCGCAGTCAAGAAATCTCTTTCTTAGTTCATTCGTACGGTGCTGCGAGGTAGATATTTTCTAAGCTTCAGTTTTTTAAAAAAAAGGATTTAGAAAAAAATCACATGTAACCTCATGTAAAAAACTGGAACACAACGTTTCGTGCCCATCCTTGAACGACATTGATCGAAATGTCTAGTTTCCATTTCAGATCGGTGGATTACATGTCAATTGTTGCAGATACTGTGTGATGACTTATATGCAAAATAACTATTCTTTGCTGTGATGCCTGGAACTCCCTCACAACCCTACACACACAACACAAAACATATTTCAAACACTCAACGAGGAAGATGGGGAGGAAGGCAATTGAAGTCGAAAAGAATGTGGCAAAAGTGATCTTGAAGATGAATATTCATTGCATATTATGAAGAGACAATTTTTCAGTGCTTTTACGTGTTATTCTGTGACTCTTGATTACACTCAGTGTTCATTACATTCTGTTTGCAATAATATTTTTTTTTCTTCAGTGTTTAAATTTTCGTGCTTTATTTTTGTCTGTTGTGTTGTGTCCATTTTCTTTTTTTTATATACGTGAAGTAAGTACTTTTCCATTTTTCCCTGTTGTGTGCAATATATAAGCATTATAAACTTGTGTTTACACTTCACAATTATCTTGTGTTCACAGTACTGTGTTCCTTGCCTAGTAATTTATACAGTGAAGTTATTCAGTAACTTGTTATCTCATATTCTGCATCACAACTCAGTGTTATCTCAGTATTTTGTTTTTCTCCCAGCATTTCTGTACTTGCTGACTTTTTTTATTAATTTATTTGCCATTTTTTCTGTGTGTTGAACATTCTTGTGTTAATTATTTTCATTTAGCCAGTGTCTAACTTGTCTTATCTCCACAGACAATGGTGCCATTATTTTGTTTGAAGCAAGACAATTATTTTCCAATTTTTGTCACCCCAAGCTTCATTGCAAGAAAATTCTCATAGTATTGTGCATATACTGATGTGTTGTGTTGCTGCCTTATAGTGAGCGTTAACCTTTCTTGTTTTGCATTTTTGCCTTTATTATTTTTCATATTTCATTGAACAAATTCACTCTAAGTGCAATTTTTACCTTCTTTTTAAAGTAAATCATTTTTTTGTTTGTTCAGTGTTGCTTAAGCTGCAGTTAGGAGTTAAAGTGTTCAATTAGTTCATTCCTTGATAATTTTTTGTTGTTTTTGTAAACTGCATTTTCTTGTGTGTGCATTTTTTTATTACTGCAGTATTGCCTCATTTGCAATGATTCTTGTGTAAATATTGTGCTGCCATTAAATTTTTTCTTTCAGAATTTTTTTATGTAGTGTTGTGTTGTGCAGTACTTTTTGATTAGTAACTGTTAGTTGCAATATTGCTACAGTTTATTTCGGTGCAATATTTTGTGATTTCAGTTTTATATTTCTTGTTTTGTGCATATTTTATTCTTTGTGTGTCAGTTTATTTTCTCTTAGTGAATTGCTTTCCCAGTCCATTTTCATTTTGCACGAGATTTATTGATCCCATTTTATTATTTTTTGCTTGATTTATCCTTTCTTGTTGAATTTCTTTATTGAATTGGGAGTAAAGACAACTCACTGGATCATTAACTCAAATTTGAGTAAATTTAATTTGAGTAAAGTACAATTTTTCTTGATTTTCAAAGTGTTGCTTATCCAGTTGAGTATTTTTTTTTCTCATGTGAGTTTTCCTTGCTCTA
This sequence comes from Cherax quadricarinatus, assembly GCF_026875155.1. Classification (NCBI taxonomy): domain Eukaryota; kingdom Metazoa; phylum Arthropoda; class Malacostraca; order Decapoda; family Parastacidae; genus Cherax; species Cherax quadricarinatus. Next base: position 36,020,871 of record NC_069454.1, on the reverse strand, counting down.
CAGTGTGACTTATTTTTTTTCTTTGCTTATGCAGAATAGTTAAGCATTTTCTCCCATTTCAGCTTATTGTGTCATTCTCTCTACTTTCCTTTATGTTCGAAGGGCATTGGAGCGGCGTAGGACGCTGTGAGGTCAGATTACTTTTGACTCTACTAAGAGTCACACTGATGCCAGGATAACCAACAAAGAACACTGATCTGTGCATTAGTGTGAACAAAGTGTCTCACAAAACACAATAAACACTTACAGAGAAGTGTGACCAGCTTCTTCAGTGATAAGATTGTGAACAATAAAGACAAACCTTGTGGAACATAGTGTACCAATGTGCGTATTCCTAGACTATGGAAGACGTGGACATCAAAGGACACTTCAGCTTCTATCAAGTCACCGATATCTGTCGAGGGTGTAAAGAACACCATAGCTCACGCTACAAGAGCAAGGTGGGTTATGAATTTCTTGTAGTCGGCATGAGGTGCGGATTTTTGGGAGTCCACACAAGTACGTACGTCAGCCATCAGTGAATGAAATATGCTGACATAACACCCCCTAGGGGTAATTTATTATTAACATAATATAATCTTTTACAGCCCGTTAAGAAGTGGATATGACAGCTTCTCAAGACCCATCTGCAAAGGGCGGCGGTGTGGACGATGAGCTGTCTTATCAGCTAATACCCCAATATTTAATCTAACCTTAGCTGTAAACCATTTCTCAACATGATTTGTACTTATTAAATTCGTAATGCATTACGTGAAAAACCCATTACGTTAACATCCATTATGATACCATCCATCAGTTCTAAGTTACATATGTCTTTGCTATTGTATAGAATCAGCCCAGAGCTACCTGCCTGTTCAGCCTATAGCATAGTATTGTATGTCGAGGACGAATACATAACATGCTGAGCTGTCAGCATAGTTGCTGATCCCTGTATATGTATATGTTATCTGAGTATCATAGTACCATCCATATGTTTTACATACACGACCCCTTTGCTAGGTTCAGTGACTAGTTTGTATGACGTCACGTGATGCTGATGTGAGCGCTACGCTCCCAGCCCTAGGCCTCAGTTCCCGTTAGACCTACTAAGCAGCAACAGGCAGGCTGGGCCTCCCCCTTCATATTCTGCCAATATATGTGTTACCATCCAACAAGTGCATTTAACTCCAACCATCAAATCTCCACGAGCCCTTTTCAACAATGACACCAAAATAGGCCGTCCAATTCATTCTAATGAGGACACTAGAGCACTCCAGGATGATTTGAATAGACTGATGCAATGGTCGGAGAAGTGGCAGATGCAGTTTAATATTGACAAATGCAAAGTTCTAAATGTTGGACAGGAAAATAACCATGCCACATACAAACTAAATAATGAAGGTCTTAATACTACTGATTGCGAAAGGGATTTAGAAGCTCTGGTTAGCAGTAATCTAAAACCAAGACAGCAGTACTTAAGTGTTAGCAATAAAGCTAAGAGAATCTTTGGCTTCATATCTAAAAGTATAAATAATAGAAGTCCTCAGGTTGTTCTTCAACTCTATATATCTTTGGTTAGGCCTCATTTAGATTATGCTGCACAGTTCTGGTCACCGTATTACAGAATGGATATAAATACACTGGAAAACGTACAAAGGAGGATGACAAAGTTGATCCCATGTATCAGAAATCTTCCCTATGAGGATAGACTGAGGGCCTTTAATCTGCACTCTCTCGAAAGGCATAGAATGATGGGGGATATGATCGAGGTGTATAAATGGAAAACAGGAATAAATAAAGGGGGATGGCAATAATGTGCTGAAAATTTCCAGCCAAGACAGGACTCGTAGCAATGGTTTCAAGTTTGAAAAATTCAGATTCAGGAAGGATATAGGAAAGCACTGGGTTTGGTAATAGAGTTGTGGATGAGTGGAACAAACTCACGAGTACAGTTATAGAGGCTAAAAGTTGTGTAGTTTTAAAAATAGGTTAGATAAATACATGAGTGTGTGTAGGTGGGTGTGAGTTGGACCTGACTAGCTTGTGCTACTAAGTCTGATGTCGTGCTCCTTCCTTAAGTGGAAGTGACCTGACTAGACGGGTCATTGGGCTAAGCCGGAGGGTAACATGGACCTGCTTCGCATGAGTCAGTAGGCCTGCTGCAGTGTTCCTTCTTTCTTATGTTCTTATTAGGTAATGTTTGTCAGGAAACACGACAAGTGTTTCCTGACGCGAGTCTTAGTCAGATGATGACCTGCCGTTGGAGCTTTTGGTTATCTGACCGAAGCCTTCCGCTGGCTTACCGGTCCACTCCTTTAAAAAATATGGTCATATTTATAACCAATTTTTATATATTTCAGAGATGACGCAGCTGCTTTATCCTGTTTAACAGTGTATGAAATGGCCATAAAGGATGATTCAAAGCATATGGAGAATGCTTATTCTGATTGGCTTCAAACTTTCAGCAGTGCTGTGTTTTCGTGAGAGGAAGACTTGTGTTGTATGCAAAGTCATGGAGAAGATCATCAGGAGGAGAGTGGTGCAGCACCTAGAAAGGCAAAAGCTTATAAACTACAACCAGCATGGTTTCAGAGAAGGAAAATCCTGTGTCACAAACCTATTGGAGTTTAATGACAAGGTAACAGAAGTAAGACTGCATTTTCTTGGACTGCAGTTCCTCACAAGAGGTTAGTGCAAAAGCTAGACGATCAGGCACATATAACAGGAAAGGCTCTGCAATGGTTCAGAGAATATCTGACATTGGGGCAACAACGAATCATGGTACGTGACGAGGTGTCAGATGGGCGCCTGTGGCGAGCGGGGTTCCACAGGGGTTAGCCCTATGACCTGTGCTGTTTTTGGTATATATGAATGACATAACGGAAGTGATAGACTCAGAAGTGTCCCTGTTTGCAGATGATATAAAGGTAATGAGAAGAATTAAATCGGTCGAGGATCAGGCAGGACTACAAAGAGACCTGGACAGACTACAAGCCTGGTCCAGCAACTGGCTCCTTGAATTTAACCCTGCCAAATGCAAAGTCATGAAGATCAGGGAAGGGCAAAGAAGACCGCAGACAGAGTATAGTCTACGTGGCCAAAGACTGCAACCCTCACTCAAGGAAAAAGATCTTGGGGTGAGTATAATACCGAGTACATCTCCTGAGGCACACATCAAGCAGATAACTGTTGCAGCATACGGTCGTCTGGCAAATCTAAGAATACCGTTCCGATACCTCAGAAAGGAATCGTTCAAGACTCTGTACACCATATACATCAGGCTCATACTGCAGTATGCAGCACCAGTTTGGAATCCACATTTGGTCAAGCACGTCAAAAAATTAGAGAAATTGCAAAGGTTTGCAACATGACTAGTCCAACAGCTATGGGGATTGACCTATGAAGAAAGGTTAAGGGAACTCGGGGTGACGACACTGGAGGACAGGAGGGTCAAGGGAGACATGATAACGACATATAAAATACTGTGAGGAATGGACTAGGTGGACAAAGACAGGATGTTCCAGAGATGGGACACAGAAACAAGTGGTCACAATTGGAAGTTGAAGACTCCTGTGAGTCAAAAGGTAATTATGAAGTATTTCTTCAGTCACAGAGTTGTCAGAAAGCGGAATAGCCTAGAAAGCGACGTGAAGGAGGAAGGAACCATACAAAGTTTAAAGACGAGGTTTGATAAAACTCATGGAGCAGGGAGAGAGAGGACCTAGTAGCAAACAGTAAAGAGGCGAGGCCAGGAGGTATGAATCGACCCCTGCAACCACAAATAGGTGAGTACAAGTAGGTGAGTACACACACACACACACACACACACACACACACACACACACACACACACACACTCACATACACACACACAGTTTGGGAAGCGATGTAGTGGAGGCAGGATCCATACATAGCTTTAAGCAGAGGTATGATAAAGCTCGCGGTTCAGGGAGACTGACCTAGTAGCGACCAGTGAATGGGCGGCGCCAGGAGCTTGGACTCGACCCCTGCAACCTCAACTATATATATATATAATATATATATATATATATATATATATATATATATTATATATATTATATATTATATATATATATATTATAGTCGTGCCGAATATGCAAAACTGGTCAATTAACAAGAACTCATTTAAAATTAAGTCCATTCTAAAATTTTCTCTTATACGTTTAAAGATATATTTTTTTCATTAATGTTAATGTAAAAATTTATAATTTTACACCAAAAGGAACTTAGAAAACTTACCTAACCTTATTATAACAAGCGCAATTTATTTTAGCCTAGCCCAACTAAATATATTTTAGATTTGCTTGCAATAATTTAATACTAAACAAACACAGTGAAATATATTTTTTTTGTTAGGTTCAGAATGACTTTGGCGAAATTATTGCATACACAAATTTTCACTTGTCCTATATGGCAAGATGAACATTGATATTTAAGCCAAGATCGCAAGTTCTGCCTATTCGACACGACATTATATATATATATATATATATATATATATATATATATATATATATATATATATATATATATAATATGTATATATATATATACAAAGGACCACCACAGTAGGGTTGGGTGGTCCTGTGGTTTAAAGCATCATGTGGTTCTCGCTTACCATGAGGCAAGCCAGTACAACATGGGTTCGAATGCTTGGCTAGCGCAGTGTTGTTATTGATCAATACCACTCGTTCGTGGTTACAATAATATATATATTATATATAATATATATATAATATATATATATATATATATAATATATATATATATATATATATATATAATCCAAGGTAGTAGGTTGGTAGACAGCAACCGCCCAGGGAGGTACTACCGTCCTGCCAAGTGAGTGTACAACGAAAACCTGTAATTGTTTTACATGATGGTAGGATTGCTGATGCCTTTTTTCTCTCTCATAAACATGCAAGATTTCAGGTACGTCTTGCTACTTCTACTTACACTTAGGTCACACTACACATACATGTACAAGCGTATATATACACACCCCTCTAGGTATTCTTCTATTTTCTTTCTAGTTCTTGTTCTTGTTTATTTCCTCTTATCTCCATGGGAAAGTGGAACAGAATTCTTCCTCCGTAAGCCATGCGTGTTGTAAGAGGCGACTAAAATGCCGGGAACAAGGGGCTAGTAACCTCTTCTCCCGTATAAATTACTAAATTTAAAAGAGAAACTTTCGTTTTTCTTTTTGGGCCACCCTGCCTTGGTGGGATACGGCCGGTGTGTTGAAAGAAATAATATATATATAATATAATATATATATATATATATATATATATATATATATATATATATATAATATATATATATATCACACACAATACACACACAAAGCGGACCAGAAGCCTGACTGCTACTCGACCCCCGCAACCACAAATCGGTGGTACATGACACAAACATTTTCGTGTTTGGAAAA
>NC_069454.1:35966822-36014940 GCF_026875155.1 Cherax quadricarinatus | reverse complement strand
TTGCGTCAGTGAGTTGCAGACCGGGGAACTCCCTCGGAGATGGCAAGCTTGTACCCAGTCACCTGAATCCTTTGTACTGCCTCTCCCATCTATCAGAGTGATAGAGTTTGGGGAGTCAGAAGTGATCATTATCTACCTTCTTATACTTAGTAATACACAGAAATAAGTCTCTCTATCCCCTTGGGGGATGATTAAACATATTAAACTTGTACCCTGACAGCCCTGAGGTTATGCAGACCCCCCCATTATCACATTCTTTTCCACACTCATTATCCTGGAATCTGCCACCCGGTCACCTGAATCCTTTGTTCTACTTCTGTTCCTACTTAGTAATGCATAGGAATAAGTCTCTCTATCCCCTTGGGGGATGATTAAACATATTAAACTTGTACCCTGACATCCCTAAGGTTATGCAGACCCCCCATTATCACATTCTTTTCCATGGTCATTATCCTGGAATCCGGCAGTGTTTCTAGATCGACGACTTTACTCTACTGTCGAGACGACATACATAACATGACTGAGCTGTCAGCATAGTTGCTGATCCCCTGTATATGTATATGTTATCTGAGTATCAAAGTACCATCCATATGTTTTACATACACGACCCCTTTGCTAGGTTCAGTGACTAGTTTGTAAGACGTCACGTGATGCTGATGTGAGCGCTACGCTCCCAGCCCTAGGCCTCAGTTCCCGTTAGACCTACTAAGCAGCAACAGGCAGGCTGGGCCTTCCCCTTCATATTCTGCCAATATATGTGTTACCATCCAACAAGTGCATTTAACTCCAACCATCAAATCTCCACGAGCCCCTTTTCAACAATGACACCAAAATAGGCCGTCCAATTCATTCTAATGAGGACACTAGAGCACTCCAGGATGATTTGAATAGACTGATGCAATGGTCGGAGAAGTGGCAGATGCAGTTTAATATTGACAAATGCAAAGTTCTAAATGTTGGACAGGAAAATAACCATGTCACATATAAACTAAATAATGAAGGTCTTAATACTACTGATTGCGAAAGGGATTTAGAAGCTCTGGTTAGCAGTAATCTAAAACCAAGACAACAGTACTTAAGTGTTAGCAATAAAGCTAAGAGAATCTTTGGCTTCATATCTAAAAGTATAAATAATAGAAGTCCTCAGGTTGTTCTTCAACTCTATATATCTTTGGTTAGGCCTCATTTAGATTATGCTGCACAGTTCTGGTCACCGTATTACAGAATGGATATAAATACACTGGAAAACGTACAGAGGAGGATGACAAAGTTGATCCCATGTATCAGAAATCTTCCCTATGAGGATAGACTTAGGGCCCTGAATCTGCACTCTCTCGAAAGGCATAGAATGATGGGGGATATGATCTAGGTGTATAAATGGAAAACAGGAATAAATAAAGGGGGATGGCAATAATGTGCTGAAAATTTCCAGCCAAGACAGGACTCGTAGCAATGGTTTCAAGTTTGAAAAATTCAGATTCAGGAAGGATATAGGAAAGCACTGGTTTGGTAATAGAGTTGTGGATGAGTGGAACAAACTCACGAGTACAGTTATAGAGGCTAAAAGTTGTGTAGTTTTAAAAATAGGTTAGATAAATACATGAGTGTGTGTAGGTGGGTGTGAGTTGGACCTGACTAGCTTGTGCTACTAAGTCTGATGTCGTGCTCCTTCCTTAAGTGGAAGTGACCTGACTAGATGGGTCATTGGGCTAAGCCGGAGGGTAACATGGACCTGCTTCGCATGAGTCAGTAGGCCTGCTGCAGTGTTCCTTCTTTCTTATGTTCTTATTAGGTAATGTTTGTCAGGAAACAGGACAAGTGTTTCCTGACGCGAGTCTTAGTCAGATGATGACCTGCCGTTGGAGCTTTTGGTCATCTGACCGAAGCCTTCCGCTGGCTTACCGGTCCACTCCTTTAAAAATTATGGTCATATTTATAACCAATTTTTATATATTTCACAGATGCCGCAGCTGCTTTATCCTGTTTAACAGTGTATGAAATGGCGATAAAGGATGATTCAAAGCATATGGAGAATGCTTATTCTGATTGGCTTCAAACTTTCAGCAGTGCTGTGTTTTCGTGAGAGGAAGACTTGTGTTGTATGCAAAGTCATGGAGAAGATCATCAGGAGGAGAGTGGTGCAGCACCTAGAAAGACACAAACTTATAAACGAAAACCAACATGGTTTCAGAGAAGGAAAATCCTGTGTCACAAACCTATTGGAGTTTTATGACAAGGTAACAGAAGTAAGACTGCATTTTCTTGGACTGCAGTTCCTCACAAGAGGTTAATGCAAAAGCTAGACGATCAGGCACATATAACAGGAAAGGCTCTGCAATGGTTCAGAGAATATCTGACATTGGGGCAACAACGAATCATGGTACGTGACGAGGTGTCAAATGGGCGCCTGTGGCGAGCGGGGTTCCACAGGGGTTAGTCCTATGACCTATGCTGTTTTTGGTATATATGAATGACATAACGGAAGTGATAGACTCAGAAGTGTCCCTGTTTGCAGATGATATAAAGGTAATGAGAAGAATTAAATCGGTCGAGGATCAGGCAGGACTACAAAGAGACCTGGACAGACTACAAGCCTGGTCCAGCAACTGGCTCCTTGAATTTAACCCTGCCAAATGCAAAGTCATGAAGACTGTGTATCAGGACATGTGTACCAGACTGTGTACCAGGACATGTGTACCAGACTGTGTACCAGGACATGTGTGCCAGACTGTGTACCAGGACATGTGTACCAGACTGTGTACCAGGACATGTGTGCAAGACTGTGTACCATTACATGTGTACCAGACTGTGTACCAGGACATGTGTACCAAACTGTGTACCAGGACATGTGTACCAGACTGTGTACCAGACATGTGTACCAGACTGTGTACCAGACATGTGTACCAGACTGTATACCAGGACATGTGTACCAGACTGTGTACCAGGACATGTGTACCAGACTGTGTACCAGAACATGTGTGCAAGACTGTGTACCAGGACATGTGTACCAGACTGTGTACCAGGACATGTGTACCAGACTGTGTACCAGGACATGTGTACCAGACTGTGTACCAGGACATGTGTACCAGACTGTGTACCAGGACATGTGTTCCAGACTGTGTACCAGGACATGTGTACGAGACTGTGTACCAGGACATGTGCACCAGACTGTGTACCAGGACATGTGTACCAGACTGTGTACCAGACTGTGTACCAGGACATGTGTACCAGACTGTGTACCAGGACATGTGTACCACACTGTGTACCAGGACATGTGTACCAGACTGTGTACCTGGACATGTGTACCAGACTGTGTACCAGGACATGTGTACCACACTGTGTACCAGGACATGTGTACCAGACTGTGTACCAGGACATGTGTGCCAGACTGTGTACCAAGACATGTGTGCCAGACTGTGTACTAGGGCATGTGTACCAGACTGTGTACCAGGACATGTGTACCAGATTGTGTACCAGGGCATGTGTACCAGACTTTGTACCAGAACATGTGTACCACACTGTGTACCAGGACATGTGTACCAGACTGTGTACCAGGACATGTGTACTAGATTGTGTACCAGGACATGTGTACCAGGACATGTGTACCAGACTGTGTACCAGGACATGTGTACCAGGACATGTGTACCAGACTGTGTACCAGGACATGTGTACCAGACTGTGTACCAGGACATGTGTACCAGACTGTGTACCAGGACATGTGTTCCAGGACATGTGTACTAGACTGTGTACCAGGACATGTGTACCAGACTGTGTACTAGGATATGTGTACTAGATTGTGTACCAGGACATGTGTACCAGACTGTGTACCAGGACATGTGTACCAGGACATGTGTGCCAGACTGTGTACCAGGATATGTGTTACAGACTGTGTACCAGGACATGTGTACTAGACTGTGTACCAGGACATGTGTACCAGACTGTGTACTAGGATATGTGTACTAGATTGTGTACCAGGACATGTGTACCAGAGTGTGTACCAGGACATGTGTACCAGGACATGTGTGCCAGACTGTGTACCAGGATATGTGTAACAGACTGTGTACCAGGACATGTGTACCAGGACATGTGTACTAGACTGTGTACCAGGACATGTGTACCAGACTGTGTACTAGGATATGTGTACTAGATTGTGTACCAGGACATGTGTACCAGACTGTGTACCAGGACATGTGTACCAGGACATGTGTGCCAGACTGTGTACCGGGATATGTGTAACAGACTGTGTACCAGGACATGTGTACCAGGACATGTGTACCAGATTGTGTACCAGGACATGTGTACCAGGACATGTGTACCAGGACATGTGTACTAGACTGTGTACCAGGACATGTGTACCACACTGTGTACTAGGACATGTGTACCAGATTGTGTACAAGGACATGTGTACCAGACTGTGTACCAGGACATGTGTACCAGATTGTGTACCAGACTGTGTACCAGGATATTTTTACCAGACTGCGTACCAGGATATGTGTTCCAGACTGTGTACCAGGGCATGTGTACCAGACTGTGTACCAGGACATGTGTACCGGACTGTGTGCCAGGACATGTGTACCGGACTGTGTGCCAGGACATGAGTACCAGACTGTGTACCAAGACATGTGTACCAGATTGTATACCATGACATGTGTACCAGACTGTGTACCAGGACATGTGTACCAGACTGTGTACTAGGACATGAGTACCAGACTGTGTACCAGGACATGTGTACCAGATTGTATACCATGACATGTGTACCAGATTGTGTACCAGGACATGTGTACCAGATTGTGTACCAGGACATGTGTACCAGACTGTGTGCCAGGACATGTGTACCAGATTGTGTACCAGGACATGAGTACCAGATTGTGTACCAGGACATATATACCAGATTGTGTACCAGGACATGTGTACCAGATTGTGTACCAGGACATGTGTACCAGACTGTGTGCCAGGACATGTGTACCAGATTGTGTTCCAGAACATGTGTACCAGACTGTGTACCAGGACATGTGCACCAGACTGTGTGCCAGGACATGTGTACCAGGACATGTGTGCCAGACTGTGTACCAGGATATGTGTACCAGACTGTGTACCAGGACATGTGTACCAGGACATGTGTACTAGACTGTGTACCAGGACATGTGTACCAGACTGTGTACTTGGACATGTGTACCAGATTGTGTACAAGGACATGTGTACCAGACTGTGTACCAGGACATGTGTACCAGACTGTGTACCAGACTGTGTACCAGGATATTTTTACCAGACTCTGTACCAGGACATGTGTTCCAGACTGTGTACCAGGATATGTGTACCAGATTGTATACCATGACATGTGTACCAGACTGTGTACCAGGACATGTGTACCAGACTGTGTACCAGGACATGAGTACCAGACTGTGTACCAGGACATGTGTACCAGATTGGATACCATGGCATGTGTACCAGATTGTGTACCAGGACATGTGTACCAGATTGTGTACCAGGACATGTGTACCAGACTGTGTACCAGGACATGTGTACCAGGACATGTGTACCAGACCGTGTACCAGGACATGTGTACCAGGACATGTGTACTAGACTGTGTCCCAGGACATGTGTACCAGACTGTGTACTAGGACATGTGTACCAGATTGTGTACAAGGACATGTGTACCAGACTGTGTACCAGGACATGTGTACCAGGACATGTGTACCAGACTGTGTACCAGGACATGTGTACCGGACTGTGTGCCAGGACATGAGTACCAGACTGTGTACCAGGACATGTGTACCAGATTGTATACCATGACATGTGTACCAGACTGTGTACCAGGACATGTGTGCCATACTGTGTACCAGGACGTGAGTACCAGACTGTGTACCAGGACATGTGTACCAGATTGTATACCATGGCATGTGTGCCAGATTGTGTACTAGGACATGTGTACCAGATTGTGTACCAGGACATGTGTACCAGACTGTGTGCCAGGACATGTGTACCAGATTGTGTACCAGGACATGAGTACCAGATTGTGTACCAGGACATGTGTACCAGATTGTGTACCAGGACATGTGTACCAGATTGTGTACCAGGACATGTGTAGCAGACTGTGTGCCAGGACATATGTACCAGATTGTGTTCCAGAACATGTGTACCAGACTGTGTACCAGGACATGTGCACCAGACTGTGTGCCAGGACATGTGTACCAGACTCTGTACCAGGACATGTGTACCAGACTTCGTACCAGGACATATGTACCAGACTGTGTGCCAGGACATATGTACCAGATTGTGTTCCAGAACATGTGTACCAGACTGTGTACCAGGACATGTGTACCAGACTGTGTACCAGGACATGAGTACCAGTTTGTGTACCAGGACATGTGTACCAGACTGTGTACCAGGACATGTGTACCAGACTCTGTACCAGGACATGTGTACCAGACTGTGTACCAGGACATCTACCCTACAAGAGGCGGGATGTGTTCGAGAGACAGAAGATTTAATCATGCAGGAAGTTAGTAATAAATGTTGATAACCGGTATCTTATTCCCATTGCTTAAAGTTTAACCAGGACTCAACCTCATTATCTTGCAATGTCATGTGTTCATGACCTCAGGATGGTATAAATACAAGCTCTTTATTGTCCAGTTTTCTCTGAGGATTTATTCATGTGCGAAGTTCCAGGAGTTTGAAAATATGCAAGTCATCCTGGAACAATGCAACATGGCGTGCTTCAAGAAAATGTAAACCGAGGATGTCACTAGACATCTGTAGGTAGAAGCTATTAAACGGAGGGACAGTGAGAGGCGACACATTGCAGGCAGCAACAATGACGCAGTAACTATAAACATTATTTTCCTCTCCAGCGGTTTCATCAACGTTGCAAATTTTTAAAACATTTTCATAAGAGACAAAATCAGAACATCTGCAGTCTTACCACAGGAAGCTGGAGTATTTTGTGAATAATTACACTCAGGATCATCCAAGACACAGAAGACACAACAAATAAGTGTGTGTGTGTGGGTGTATGTGTGTGTGTGTGTGTGTATGTGTGTGTGTGTGTGTGTGTGTGTGTGTGTGTGTGTGTGTTGTGTGTGTGTGTGTGTGTATGTGTGTGTGTGTGTGTGTGTGTGTGTGTGTGTGTGTGTGTGTGTGTGTACTCAGTTGTACTCACCTAGGATTTCCTATCCAGGATTTCCCATCCCTGAAACCATGTTGGCTGCTGTTGATGAGATCATTCCTTTCAAGTTGTTCCACCACTCTTCTCCTGATAATCTTCTCCATGACTTTGCATACTATACATGTCAGTGACACTGGTGTGTAGTTTAGTGCTTCATGTCTGTCTCCTTTTTTAAAAATTGGGACTACATTTGCTCTCTTCCATGCCTCAGGCAATCTCCCTGTTTCGATAGATGTATTGAATATTGTTGTTAGGGATACACGTAGCGCCTCTGCTCCCTCTCTCAGCACCCATGGAGAGATGTTATCCGGCCCCATTGCCTTTGAGGTATCTAGCTCACTCAGAAGCCTCTTCACTTCTTCCTCGGTTGTGTGCCCTGTGTCCAGCACTTGGTAGTGTGCCTCACCTCTCCGTCTTTCTGGAGCCCCTTCTGTCTCCTCTGTGAACACTTCTTTGAATCTCTTGAGTTCCTCACATACTTCACAGTCATTTCTTGTTGTCTCTCCTCCTTCCTTTCTTAGCCTGATTACCTGGGTCTTGACTGTTGTTTTCCTCCTGATGTGGATGTATAACAGCTTTGGGTCAGATTTGGTTTTCGCTGCTATGTCGTTTTCATATTGTCGTTGGGCCTCCCTTCTCAACTGTACATATTCATTTCTGGCTCTACGACTGCTCTCCTTATTCTCCTGGGTCCTTTGCCTTCTATATTTCTTCCATTCCTTAGCACACTTGGTTTTTGCCTCCCTGCACCTTTGGGTGAACCATGGGCTCATCCTGGCTTTTTCATTATTCCTGTTACCCTTGGGTAACATTTTCCATCATCTCATTAACTGGCTTCCCTGCCAGTTCCCTATCCCATTGAACCCTGTTCAGGAAGTTCCTCATTCCCGTGTAGTCCCCTTTCTTGTAGTTTGGCTTCATTCGTCCTGGCCTTCCTGCTTCCCCCTCCATTTGTAGCAGCCACTGTGTATTCGAAGCTTAAAACCACATGATCGCTGGCCCCAAGGGGTCTTTCATATGTGATGACCTCAATATCTGCACTATTCAAGGTGAATACTAGGTCCAGTCTTGCTGGTTCATCCTCTCTTCTCTCTCCTGTAGTGTCCCTTAAGTGTTGGTTTTCTTCGGAAAGTTTTTCCTAGTACCACCTCGATTCATATTAGCCCCTCCATGTATCTTGGTCCCATGTGGCCATCCCAAGATCTCCCAATCGATCTCTTGTGGTTAAAGGTCTCCCATGATCAGGAAGTTTGCTGCATGCATGAGCCTTTCTGGCCACTGCAGCAGAGTGTCAACATCGCTCTATTGCTCTTGTCTTACTCTGCTGGACTCCTGCTGTTCTGTCGTGGATCTTTTTACATCACTACAATTACCACCGGTGGGACCTCCAGACTGAAGCGTTCCTACTATATAATCCGTAGCTTTTCCACTGTCTCCTCTCTCCAGCTCATCAAAATTCCATCGGTTTTTGATCAGCATTGCCACTCCTCTACCTACCTTCTGTTCCCTCTGTCTTTACTCAGGATCTGATTATCCGCCCATTGGTAAAGATCCGGCATCTGTTCACTACCTGTTATCATACCTGTGAGCTTAGTTTCTGTGAGAGATATCATGTCCGGTGATGCCTCTTTGACTCTTTCGTGCCAATCCTCCCACTTATTTGTTATTCCATCAGTTTCCTCTCTAACACTCGGTTTTGGGGGGTCTGTGAGGGTGGGGGACCTGGCAGTGTACTATGGGATGCTATTAGCTAAGTGTTGGGTGGGAGCTGTGTGTGTGGATTGTGTTAGGATAGCATTAATGATTGTGGGTTTCTGAGGATGGTTCTGTGTGTACTTGCTCTTGTTGCTCTGCCCTGCTCTGGTTGTTCTCTGCTGATTCTGTCCTCTCTCATCCTAGCTCCTTTAGCTTTTGTGTCCTTCACCCTCAGCTGCTGTCGCTCTGGTTTTGCGATCTGCTCGTCAGTAGATCACCTCTTGGTATTCTGGCGAAGTCATTAACTGTTGTTTTTTGGAGGGATCCTGTTCGACACGTATTCTGCTCCTTAATACACTATTTTATAAAAAATCACCTAGATAATAAAAATATGTGGCGTTCTTGTATAATGCTGCCTGTTTATGTCTCCCATACTGTTTTATGTATGTTATGTGCTGAAATGGTAAGTGAACATAACACACTCAAATTGTTATTTCTGTCGGTACTGATCTGGGAAACTGAAGCAAGATCACAGAAGTCATCATTCAGATGACATACTTTTCGATTATTTAACACCATGCAACGGTCCCTTTGCCCTCCATGGCGGTGATATAAACTATGTTGTGTTTATGTAGCATTCCATTCTAAGTAGATTGCAGTTTATATTAACTAGAACATTCCCATTTATCACTCACTTCTTCATACAGCCTACGTAAGTGTAAGTTTGTTATGTTCGATCCTGACAAAAACTATATTCATTTTGAGATATCGGTTATTGTTAGCTGAATACGGAGGATCCTGCTTTAGTTTCCCAGACCAAGACCACAGAAATCAACATTAATACAGTCACATTCACTTACGTTCACACATACCAACGTACATAAAACAGTAGGGGAGTCATTAACAAACTATAATTATTTTGAGAGATTACAGTCTATTGTTAGTGGAAGCTGAGCAGAAAACATTGCCAGGGTATCTGTGGTGTGGCAGCAACTCCACCACCAAGATCTTAACTCAACTAATTATGATATTAAATATTACATAGCAATATCAATAATTATAAAAATTGAATTAAAAGTATCTCCAATACATTATGATATGGAATACAATTCTTCATATTATGATAAGAATGCAAAGTTGATCATCAATAAATTATGACAACAGGAATACAAAGTATAATCAGTAGTTATGATAATAAAATGAACATCAATAATCATTAGGATATATTTTTAGTAAATCTTTTTTACGTACATGATAAGGAAAATTGTGAAGATGTTCCTCGTGATGAGATTTAATTCTGATTCTTTTCATTTTATGTCATGGTTAACTACTAAATTATATGCCTAATATATTTCCATAATTTGAGGCCATGTACAGGTAAATTGTAAATAGTTTAAATAAAAATAGCTCTTGTGTGATATGTGACAATAACATGTGATAATGGATTGTTGTTCCTTCCCGGATCCAACAATTGATAGTCATCGCATTCCTCAGGAGCTGTTATGTAACACCCTTCACTTGTTCACTGTCTCCTATTTCCTTATAATAATCATTACCAACACACTCACACACACATATATATTATATATATTTATTTTATTCTATATACTAGTTATATATATAGTAATTTATGTATGTTGGTTAGTACGTTGGTAGACAGCAACCGCCAGGAAGGTACTACCAGTCCTGCCAAGTGAGTGCATACGAAAAGCCTTGTTAGATTGTTTTACTTGATGGTAGGTTTGCTGGTGTCCTTTGTCCTGTGCTCCATAAACATGAAAGATTACCTGGTAACGTATTGCTACTCTCGTTGTACTTTAGGGTAACACTATCATTCGTGTACTATATCATATATATAACACCCCTCTGGGTTTTACTGTACTATTTTCTTTCTAGTTCTTGTTCTTGTTATTTCTCTTATCTCCTGAGGGAAGTGGAACAGATTTCTTCCTCCATAGCCATGGTGTTGTAAGAGCGACTAATATAATGCGGGAGCAAGGGGCTAGTAAACCCTTTACGTATAGTATTACTCAATGTAAAATGAAGAAAACTTTTGTCTCTCCTCGGGCCACCCCGCCTCCGTGGGGTATACGCGCCGGTGTAGTTGAAATGATATATACTATATATACTATTTATATATATATATATTTTATTATATTTATTATATATATATATATATACTATGTATTAAATTATATATATATAATATATATATTATATAATATTTATATATATATATTTATAGATAAACTATATTATATATATTTATTTATATATATATAATATATTATATTGTATATATATATATTATTATATATATATTTATATATATTATATATATCTATATAAATATATATTTATATATATAGAGGGATTTAAAATTATGCGGGAATCAAATTCAAAATGGGAATTGACACTGTTGCATTTTGATGATGATACTGGATAAACCGTGCTTATGGGAGATTCTAAGAAAAATTTGCAAGTTTAGTGGATGAGTTTGAGAATGTGTGTAAAGGTTGAAAGTTGAAAGTGAACATAGAAAAGAGTAAGGTGATGAGCGGTATCAAAATGATTTAGATAAAGAAAAATTGAGATATCAAATTGGTGAGTGAGGAGTATGGAAGAAACGTGAATGTTTCAGTTACTTGGGAGTTGACGTAGAGTCGGACGGATGGATGGATTTTATGAAGAGAGAGGATAATCATAGAATTGATGAGGAAAAAAAGGTGAGTGGTTGTCGTTGAGGTATATGTTGGAGCAAAAAAACGTTATATATGGAGGCAAGAAAGGGATCATCAAGAATGTATGAAAGTTATAGTTAGTACCAAAACACACTTTATTATGGCATGTGAAATGCTTGGGCTGGAAATTGCAGCAAGCGAGGAGACGGTTGGAAGGCACAGGCAGATGTAAATATTATGCAGAAATTCGGAGTGTGGAATTAGGAGAAGGTGTGGAGTTAATAAAAGAATTAGTAGAGGGCAGAGAGGGTTGTTGAGGTGTTTGGTCATTTAGAGAGAATGGATCAAGCTAGAATGGGCATGGAAAGCATATAAAATCTATAGGGGAAGGAAGTGGGAGTAGGGGTCGTCTCGAAAAGGGTTGGAACAGACGGGGGTAAAGGAGGTTTTGATGGGCGAGGGATTGGACTTCCAGCAACGCGTGCATGAGCGTGTTTAGATAGGAGTGAATGGAGCGAATGTTACTAAGGACCGACGATCTGTTGGAGTGTGAGGCACGGGTAATATTTAGTGAAGGTTGATTCATGGGAAACCGGTTATTTTCATTTAGTCGGTACTTGAGTCCTGGAAATGAGGATTACAATGGCCTGCCACTTTAAAGGAGGTGTTTGGGGATATTGGCATTTGGAAGGATAATTTTTTTTATTTTGTTGTGTATCTTTATTCGTATATGCTTCATTAAACTGTTGTTTCTGAGCACCTCTGCAAAACGCAGTGATAATGTAGTGTGGTGTGGTGAAAGTCGTTGAATGATGATGAAACGTATTTTCTTTTGCGGGGATTTTCTTCTTTTTTGGGTAACACTGCCTCACGGTGGGAGACGGTACCAACTTGTTGAATATTATCATACTATATTATATTTTTATATTTATTTATATATTTATATACTATATATATTTTATATTTAATTTTTATATATTTTATACTTTATATATATATATATATGTCGTGCCGTAACTAGGCAGAACTTGAGATCTTTGGGCTTAAATACAACGTTCATCTTGCCATATAGGACAAGCTCGAAAATGTGTGTATGCAATAAATTTGCCAAATATTCTTTCGAACCCTAACCGAAAAAATTATATTTCACTGTGTTTGTTTAGTATTAAAATTACTATTAAACAACATCTAAAATATATAAAGTTGAGGTTTGGCTACAAAGAAAAATGTTCTTGTTATAATTAGGTTAGGTAAGTTTTTTCAAAGATTATTTTGGAGCAAAAATTAATAATTTTTTACCATTAACATTAATGAAAAAAATATCAATCTCTTAAACGTATAGTGAAAAATTTCAGAAAGGACTTAATTATAAATGAGTTATTGTAATCGACCAGATTTTACATATTCGGCTAAAGACATATATATATATATATATATATCTATATATATATATATATTATATATATATATATAAAATACTATATTATATATATATATATATACTACTATATATTATTATATATATATATATTGTATATTATATATATAATATTACTATATATATATATATATTTATATATATATATATAATATATATATGTATATACTATATATATATTATATATATATATATACTATATATATATATATGTATATATATATATATATATATATATATATATATATATATATATTATATATATATATATATATTTATATATATATATATATATATATATATATTATATTATATATATATATATATATATATATATATATATATATTATATATATATATATATATATATATATATATATATATATATATATATATATATATATATATATATATAATATATATATATATATATATATATATATATATATATATATATATATATATATATATATATATATATATATTATATATATATATATATATATATATATATATATATATATATATATATATATATATATATATATATATATATATATATGTATGCATATAGATATATATATATATATATATATATATATTATATATATATATATATATATATATATATATATATATATATATATATATATATATATATGTATGTATATATATATTATATATATATATATATATATATATATATATATATATGTATGTATATATATATATATATATTACTGGAGTTTACCTGGAGAGAGTTTCGGGGGTCAACGCCCCCGCGGCCCGGTCTGTGACCAGGCCTCCTGGTGGATCAGCGCCTGATCAACCAGGCTGTTGCTGCTGGCTGCACGCAAACCAACGTACGAGCCACAGCCGGCTGATCAGGAACTGACTTTAGGTGCTTGTCCAGTGCCAGCTTGAAGACTGCCAGGGGTCTGTTGGTAATCCCCCTTATGTGTGCTGGGAGGCAGTTGAACAGTCTCGGGCCCCTGACACTTATTGTATGGTCTCTTAACGTGCTAGTGACACCTCTGCTTTTCATTGGGGGGATGGTGCATCGTCTGCCAAGTCTTTTGCTTTCGTAGTGAGTGATTTTCGTGTGCAAGTTCGGTACTAGTCCCTCTAGGATTTTCCAGGTGTATATAATCATGTATCTCTCCCTCCTGCGTTCCAGGGAATACAGGTTTAGAAACCTCAAGCGCTCCCAGTAATTGAGGTGTTTTATCTCCGTTATGCGCGCCGTGAAAGTTCTCTGTACATTTTCTAGGTCGGCAATTTCACCTGCCTTGAAAGGTGCTGTTAGAGTGCAGCAATATTCCAGCCTAGATAGAACAAGTGACCTGAAGAGTGTCATCATGGGCTTGGCCTCCCTAGTTTTGAAGGTTCTCATTATCCATCCTGTCATTTTTCTAGCAGATGTGATTGATACAATGTTATGGTCCTTGAAGGTGAGATCCTCCGACATAATCACTCCCAGGTTTTTGACGTTGGTGTTTCGCTCTATTTTGTGGCCAGAATTTGTTTTGTACTCTGATGAAGATTTAATTTCCTCATGTTTACCATATCTGAGTAATTGAAATTTCTCATCGTTGAACTTCATATTGTTTTCTGCAGCCCACTGAAAGATTTGGTTGATGTCCGCCTGGAGCCTTGCAGTGTCTGCAACGGAAGACACTGTCATGCAGATTCGGGTGTCATCTGCAAAGGAAGACACGGTGCTGTGGCTGACATCCTTGTCTATGTCGGATATGAGGATGAGGAACAAGATGGGAGCTAGTACTGTGCCTTGTGGAACAGAGCTTTTCACCGTAGCTGCCTCGGACTTTACTCTGTTGACGACTACTCTCTGTGTTCTGTTAGTGAGGAAATTATAGATCCATCGACCGACTTTTCCTGTTATTCCTTTAGCGCGCATTTTGTGCGCTATTACGCCATGGTCACACTTGTCGAAGGCTTTTGCAAAGTCTGTATATATTACATCTGCATTCTTTTTGTCTTCTAGTGCATTTAGGACCTTGTCGTAGTGATCCAGTAGTTGAGACAGACAGGAGCGACCTGTTCTAAACCCATGTTGCCCTGGGTTGTGTAACTGATGGGTTTCTAGATGGGTGGTGATCTTGCTTCTTAGGACCCTTTCAAAGATTTTTATGATATGGGATGTTAGTGCTATTGGTCTGTAGTTCTTTGCTGTTGCTTTACTGCCCCCTTTGTGGAGTGGGGCTATGTCTGTTGTTTTTAGTAACTGAGGGACGACCCCCGTGTCCATGCTCCCTCTCCATAGGATGGAAAAGGCTCGTGATAGGGGCTTCCTGCAGTTCTTGATGAACACAAAGTTCCATGAGTCTGGCCCTGGGGCAGAGTGCATGGGCATGTCATTTATCGCCTGTTCGAAGTCATTTGGCGTCAGGATAACATCGGATAGGCTTGTGTTAATCAAATTTTGTGGCTCTCTCATAAAAAATTCATTTTGATCTTCGACTCTCAGTCTGGTTATATATATATATATATATATAATATTATATATATATATATTATATATATATATATATATATATATATATATATATATATATATATATATATATATATATATATATATTATATATATATATATATATATATATATATATATATATATATATATATATATATATATATATATATATATATATATATATATATATATATATATATATTATATATATATATAACTTGCGATTTTGGCTTAAATAGCAGCGCTATTCTTGCCGAATAAGGCAAGCGAAAAACATGTGTATGCAATAATTTCGCAAAAATCATTCTGAACTTAACGAAAAAAAAATATTTCATTGTGACTGTTTATCATTAAATTATTCTAAACTTATCTAAAATATATTTAGTTGGATTAGGCTAAATTAAATTGTACTTGTTATAATAAGGTTTTTGTAAGATTCTTTTGGAAAAAATTATTAATTTTACGTTAACACAAATGAAAAAAATATATATACATTTAAACGATAAGAGAAAATTTCAGAAAGGGACATAATTTAAATGAGTTCTTGGCTAACGAATGGATCAGTGAAACCGTCCCGGTTGAATAACTTAGACACATGTGCAACACATGGGTATCGTTTACTGAGGAAATGTTTTCGCCACACAGTAATTCATCAGTCCATACAAAGGAGAAACGTGAGAACAGGAGAAGAATATCCTGTATTCTATTCAAGATTGATGGAACTGACCAGAAAAAAAAACATCAACTCACGGTTTGAGGGACTGATTACCTCATTCTTCTCTTGTACTTCACGATATCACCTTTCTATGGACTGATGAAGCCACTGCGTGGCGAAACATTTCCTCAATAAATAACACCAATAGTTGGACATGTGTCCGAATGATTCAACGATTTCTCTAATTAACCAGCATTGCCTATTCGGCACCCACATATATACTTACTAACTGATCTCGTTCCAATGAATTCAAGTTGGAATATTTCAGGAAATTTTCAAATTCATGGTTGATGAGATTAATGATACTTTTATAAATACATCTTCAAGAAGCTGATCAATTAATTTATCTTCCAAGATGCATCAGTCTACTACATAATGAAGTGTTTCACAAGGTAAACTTAAAAAACAACCTGATTTAGCATAGATACACAAATCGCATTATTCACTCTCTGCTGCTGTTGTAGTTTTGTGGCAACTTTTCAAAATCCTGAACCCCGACACGGAGTTTTGGTATACTTCATGAGATATCACGATGTAGGGAAACATTTCAGGTGGTCATTGTTCCAAAGAATTTTGTCCCCGTTACCGTTACAAGCCTTGAAAAATTTGACGGCGATAAATGAGGCATATTCGAATTATAACAAAATATAAAAGTTGAAGTAAAAAGAAAAAAAAAAAGATCCAAACGCGTAAAACACAAGTGAAAAAAAAAATAAATTCCTAGAAAAATATAATAAGAAAGTATAAACTATGTTAGGTGGAGGTGGGAAGCTGCCACAGTTCGAAGATTGATGCTCACGGGTCGCTGGACCGTCTTGTCTCCAGCGTTTTCCACTACGATTTTTGGAAACGTTTTTCAATAGATTTCCTATAACGATTTTAGCTGAGAAATAACAGTTCTTATAGACAAGATCTGATATACATTAGTGACCTGTTTAATTAAGAAAACAGTTTATGGCCAACAAAACGACTGTTAGATTATGCGGGAAAATCAACCTGTTCTTATGTTTCACTAATTGTGCTGCTTACCAGCAACACTCCACACACACACACCCGCACAGCACACACACCACACACACACGCACACAACACACACACAACACACACACACACACACACACACACACCTACCAAGGACGTAAAGAAACTAGAGACAGTGGCAAAGGTTTGCAACCAAGACTAGTCCAAGAGCTAAGAGGTAATGTCCTACGAGGAGAGGTAAGGGAAATCAACCTGACGATACTGAGAGGACCAGGAGAGATAGGGGGACATGATAACGACATACAAAATACCTGAGGGATTGGGACCAGGTGGACAAAGACAGGCATGTTCCAAGATTGGACTCAGTAACAAGGGGACACAGTTGAAGCTAAAGACACAGATGATACACAGGGATGTTAGGAAGTATTTCTTCAGCCCAGAGAGTCATAAGTGGAATAGTTTTTGGGAACGATGTAGTGGAGGCAGGATCCATAACTAGCTTATAAGCAGAGGTATGATAAAGCTCACGGCTCGGGGAGAGTGACCTAGTAGCGAATCACTGAAGAGGCGGGGCCAGGAGCTCGGCTCGACCCCCGCAACCTCAACTAGGTGAGACAACTAGGAGCGGTGAGTACAACATACACACGCACGCACACACACAGCAACACACACACCTACACACCACACACGACACATACAACACACGCACGCACACACACACACACACACACCACACACAACACACACACACACACACACACAACACACACACACACACACTCACCACACCCACACACACACACACACACACACACACACATTATTACTCAGAACACACACAAAAATTAAATTGAGAAAAATACTCTGTCCTGCAAATTGGCAAATCCCCCACAATGATGATCCTGCAAGCATACGCAAGAACTACAGCATTCCAGGTACACACACACCACATACATCATTCCACTAACCACACAAGCCATTACACATTTCAGTAAACACACAAGCACATACCTCATTCCACGTAAACACACAAGCAGCATAACATCATTCCACGTAAACACACACGCACATACATCATTCCACTACCACACACAAGCACATACATCATACCACGTAAACACACAAGCACATACATCATTTCCACGTAAACACACAAGCACAACATCTTCCACGTAAAACACCAAGCACAAACATCATTCCACGTAATCACACAAGCACATACATCATTCCAGGTAAACACACAAGCACATACATCAATCCACGTAAACACACAAGCACAAACATCATTCCACGTAATCACACAAGCACATACATCATTCCAGGTAAACACACAAGCACATACATCAATCCACGTAACACCAAGCACCAAACACATTCCACGTAAACACACAAACACATACAACACCATTCCACGTAAACACACAAGCACATACACCATTCCACGTAAACACACAAGCACATACACCATTCCACGTAAACACACAAGCACATACACCATTCCACGTAAACACACAAGCCACATACATCATTCCACGAAAACACCCAAGCACAAATATCAATCGACACACACACAAGCCATACATCATTCCAAGTAAACACACACTCACATATATCTGTCCACGTAACACACAAGCCATCCTATCATTCCACGTAAACACACAAGCACATACATCATTCCACGTAAAAACACACAAGCACATATATCCATTCCACGTAAACACACAAGCTCATACACCTTCCACGTAAACAACAAGGGGGGGGGGGGGGGGGGGGGTGGGGGGGGGGGGGGGGGGGGGGGGGGGGGGGGGGGGGGGGGGGGGGGGGGGGGGGGGGGGGGGGGGGGGGTGGGGGTGGGGGGGGGGGGGGGCAAGACATACACATTCCACGTAAACACACAACACATACATCATTCCACGTAAACACACAAGCACATATATCATTCTACGTGAAACACACAAGCACATAAACATTCTACATAAACACACAAGCACATATATCATTCTACGTAAACACACAACAACATATACATTCTACATAAACACACAAGCACATATATCATTCTACGTAAACACACAACACATATAACCATTCTAACATAAACACCAAGCACATATATCATTCCACGTAAACACACAAGCACATACATCATTCCACGTAAACACACAAGCACATATATCATTCCACGTAAACACACAAGCACATACATCATTCACGTAAACATCACAAGCAACATACATCCATGCACGTAAACACACAAGCACAATACATCATACTCCAACTTAAACACACAAGCACATAATCATTCTACGTAAACACACAAGCACATATATCATTCTACATAAACACACAAGCACATATATCATTCTACGTAAACACACAAGCACATATATCATTCTACATAAACACACAAGCACATATATCATTCTACGTAAACACACAAGCAACATTACATCATTCCACAGAAACACACAAGCACATATATCATTCTACGTAAACACACAAGCACATACATCATTCCACGTAAACACACAAGCACATACATCATTCCACGTAAACACACAAGCACATATATCATTCTACGTAAACACACAAGCACATACATCATTCCACATAAACACACAAGCACATATATCATTCTACGTAAACACACAAGCACATACACCATTCCACCACGTAAACACACGGCCAACATCATTCACGTAAACGCTCAAGCACATACACTATTCCACATAAACACACAAGCACATACATCGTTCCACGTAAACACAAAAGCACATACACTAATGCATGCGTAAACACACAAGCACCATTATACATCATTTCCACTAAACACACAGCAACATACCTCATTCCACGAAAACACGCACAAGCACATACATCATTCACGTAAACACACAGCACATACATCATTCCACGTAAACACACAGGCACATACATCATTCCACGTAAACACAACACAGCACATACAAATACGTTCCACGTAAACACACAACACATAAAACATTCACGTAAACAGACAAAACACATCACCACCTCATAACACACAAAAGCACATGATAAACTTCTAAGATACCGGCTTACCACAAACGCCTAAACATGAATTATCAATGCAATGAGGCAGTGAAATCTATTCTCGTTTGGTGAATAGGACTGACAAATAGAATGGGGAAGGAAGTATGAAAAAGCAACAGTGTACGATGGACTAAAAGTACATGGAAAAAAAATCAAAATAGACATAAGAGGGCAGTGGCGGCGAAAATATATCAAGATTTGGGAAGATAAATTTCTCGGCTTCCTATCATTACCTAGGTGAGTTACTGCTTTATCTCTTGTCCTCTATTTCCTCCGCTACTACTGTGACTTGTGATGCAATACATACCTAAATTTAATCGGTTTTAAAAGCGAACTACCCCATTTTTTTTGTGTCGTATGTTTCTCTAGTATCCTTGTGCCACACGATACACTTCCCATGACGGTGATGCTAGAATGGTGATGAAAGGTGGCGGATCTGGTTGTGAGGCGTTGGTGATGTGATGATGGATAATTTAAAGGTGGCAACTTTCGATGAGGGTGATAAACTGCGTGAGTATAACGGAATGTGGTGAGAGAGATTGGTACTTGTGGTGAGAGTGATGGACTCGTGGTAAATAGGGTGGGAAAAAAAAAAAGACAAGAAAGGGGAAAAAACAAAAAGGGTGTGATGGACTTCGTGGTGAGGGTGATGGCCCGGTTGGTGTGGGTGATGGACTGACGGTGCAGGGTGATGGACTGGTGGTGAGGGTGATCGACTTAGTTGGGAGGGTAATGGACCTGGTGGAGTGGGAGATGGTTTGTGGTGAGGGTGATGGGCTGTAGTGTTTGGTGATGGACAGGTGTGCTGGTGATGGAACCAGACGGTGAGGGTGAAGACTGGTGGTGAGGGTGATCGACTAGTAGGGAGGGTGATGGACTCGTGGTGGAGGGATGTCTGGTGGTGAGGGTGATGGACTGTTTGGAGAGGATGATGGACTGGTGAGGAGGGTGAAGACTGAGTTTCCGGAGTCCTCTGTGTACCCATCAGATGACCTCCCTTCCACACTTCCCTTCTAGTGATGGTGTTGATGGTGAGAGTGCAGGACTGGTGGTGAGGGTGATGTACAGGTGGTGAGGTGATGATTCTGGAGGTGAGGGTGAATGGACTGGGTGTGAGGTGGTGGAGTGGTGGTGAGTGTGTGGACTGTATTGTGGGTGATGGACTGGTGGTGTGGGGTGATGGATTGGTTGAGAGTTTGATGACTGTGGGGAGGGGTGATGGCGTGATGAGGGTGATGGACCGTGGTGATGGTGATGGACCTGGTGGTGTGGGTGAAAACTGTGGTGTAGAGTGATAGACTGGTGTGTGGAGAAGGACTGACGGTGACGGTATGGACTGGTGGTGAGGGGAGAACGACTAGTGGTGAGGAGATGGGACTGGTGGTGAGGGTGATGGGACTGTTGGCGAGGGTGATGGACAGTGTAGGTGACAGGACTGTGTTTTTTCCAGAATCCAATCAGTGTCCCCCACAGAATGAACTCCCATTTCCACACATCCCTTGCGGTGATGTACCTGGTGGTGAGGGTGAGGGACCGGATGAGAAGGGTGATGGACTGGTGGTGAGGGGATGGACTGGTGGGGAGGTGACGGTCTGGTGGTGAGGGTGATGATGGACTGGTGGGAGGGTGAAGGACAGAGAGAGGGTGAAGGACTGTGGTGAACGATGATGGATAGATTATTGTGGATGATGGTCCGTGGTGGAGAGGGTGAATGACTGGTGGGAGGGTGAAGGACTGTGTTTCCAGAAGTCCATCTGTGACCCCACAGATGAGCTCCCTTCCACACTTCCCTTGCTGGAGATGGACTGGTGTGAGGTAATGGACTGGTGTGAAGTGAAGGACTGGTGTGAGGGGGATTGGACTGTGGGAGGTGATGTTGGTGGTGAGGGTGAATGGGCTGGTGAGAGGGTGATAGGACTGTGGGCGGGTGAAGGAGGACTGGTGGTGAGGGTGAAGGACTGGTGGTAAGATATGGATAGTATTGTGGGGGATGACAGTGTTGTGGTTTATGGACTGAACGGGTGAGGGTGATGACTGGTGGTGAGGGTGATCGACTAGTGGGGAGGGTGATCGCACTGGAGGTGTGGGATGATGGGCATGGTGGTGCGGGTGGAAGGACTGTTTGTGAGGGTGATGGACTTGTGAGGGGGATGACTGGATGGGGAGGGTGATGGTCGGTGAGAGTGATGCTGGTGTTGAGGGAGATGGACTGTGGGAGGGTGAAGGACTGGAGGAGAGGGTGAAGGACTGGTGGGTGAGGGTGAAGGACTGTGGTGAGGGTGAAGGCCGTGTAAGGATAAGAAAGGTATTGAGGGAGGACTGGTGGTTTGGGTGATGGACTGACGTGAGGTGAGGCACCTGGTGTAGGAGGTGCTCGACTAGTGGGGAGGGTGATGGACTGGTGGAGTGGTGATGGACTGGTGGTGAGGTGATGGACTGGAGGGCAGGGTGAAGGACAGGGTGGTGGGTGATGGCCAGGTGGTTGGGAGAAGGACGTGGTGAGGGTGGATGGACAGGTGGCAGTGTGACTGACTGGTGGTGATGACGGTGATGGACGCTGGTGGTGAGCTTGATGGACTGGTGGGCAGAGGTGAAGGACTGGTGGTGAGGTTGATGGACTGGTGGTGAGGGTGAAGGACTGGTGTTGTTGGGTGATGGACTGGAGGTGTGGTGATGGATTGTTGAGAGGTTTAGATTGACTGGTGGGGAGGGTGATGGTCTGGTGATTGAGGGTGATGGACTCATGAGCGTGTGAAGGGACTGGTGATGGACTGGTGAGGGTGATGGACAGGAGGTTTGGATGATGGACTTGCCGCAGAGGGTGATTGACAGTGGAGAGTGTGCACGCCTATGGGGAGTGATGGATTGGATGGTGTGGGTGATGGCTGACAGTGAGGGTGATCGACTAGTGGGGAGGGAAGGCCTGTAGGTGAAGGTGATGGCCTGGTGGGAGGGTAGAAGGACTGAGTTATCAAGACCAATCTGTGTCCCCCAGATGAACTCCTTCCCCACTTCTCATGCTGGTGACGGGACTGGGGTGAGGGTGATGACTAGTGGTGTGGGGGCTGGACTGGAGGGGCAGGTGAAGGACTGTGTTTATCCAGACGTCCATCAGTGTCCCCTCATATGAACTCCCAAGCACACTACCCATGCTGGTGATGGACAGGTGGTAGAGGGTTGAAGGACAGTGAGGGTGAAGGGTCCTGTGGTGAGGTGCTTGACTGGTGGTGAGAGTGATGACTGCTGAGGAGGGCATGACTGCTGTGAGGGTGATAGGGCTGGTGCGATGAGATGGTCCTCTGTGTAGGGTGATTGAACTGGTGGGCGGGAAGATGGCTGGAGGTGAAGGGTGATTGTCCTGTTGGTGATGGTGATTGAAGTGGATGGGGAGGGTGAAGGTCTGTGTATTCCCGAAGTCCATCAGTTTCCCCTCACGAAGAAAACTCCTTCCACACTTCCCCATGGCTGTGATGGACTGGTGTTGGGGGGATGGACTGGTGGTGAGGGTGATGGACTGGTCGTGAGGGTGATGGGACAGACGGTAGGGTGATGGACTGTTGGGAGGGTGAAGAACTGGTGTTTCCAGAATCAGATCTGTGTCCTCACCTCTCCCCTCAGATTGAAGGCCTCCATTCCACACTTCACTTTGCTGGAGATGACTGGTGGTCAGGTGAATGGACTGGTGTGTGGGTGATGGATTGGTTTGAGTTTGATGACTGGTGGGGAGGGTGATGGTCTGGTTGATGAGGGTGAATGGACTCGTGGTGAGGTGAAGGAACTGGTGGTGTGGGTGATATACTGGGGAGAAGTGATACTGTGGTGTGGGTGACTGGACTGAACGTGAAGGTGATGGACTGGTGTAGAGGGTGATCGCCTATTGGGGAGGGTGATGGACTGGGTGGTGCGGGTGATGGACTGGTTGTGAGAGTGGGATGGACAAGGTATTGAGGTGATGACTGGTGGTGTGGGTGATGGATTGGTTGTGAGTTTGATGGACTGTGGGGAGGTGCTGTCTGGTGAAGAGGGAGATGACTCATGGAGAGTGTGATGGACGGTATATGGACTGGTGATGGAGATGGACTGGATGTTTGATGATGGAACTGCCGGTGAGGGTGAATGGCCTGGTGGTGCGGGAAAAACGACTAGTGGGAGGGTGCTGGACTGGTGGTGTGGGTGATGGGCTGACGGAGAGGTGATCTACTAGTGGGGAAGGGTGCTGACTGTAGGTGAGAGGGTGATGACTGGTGGTGTAGGG
The DNA here is from genome assembly GCF_026875155.1 of Cherax quadricarinatus. Taxonomy (NCBI): domain Eukaryota; kingdom Metazoa; phylum Arthropoda; class Malacostraca; order Decapoda; family Parastacidae; genus Cherax; species Cherax quadricarinatus. The sequence continues at coordinate 35,990,438 of NC_069454.1, read as the reverse complement.
GATAGACTGGTGGGGAGGGGTGATGGTCTGGTGGAGAGGGTGGATGGTCTGTTTGGAGAGGGTGATGGACAGGAGGGAGGGTGAAGGACAGGAGGAGCGGGTGAAGGAGCAGGTGGGAGGGAGTGAAGGACTGGTGGTAAGGATGAAGGCTAGGTATTGTGGTGAAGGACTGGTGGTGTGGGTGATGGACTGACGGTGAGGGGTGATGTACTGGTGTGAGGGAAATCAACAAGTGGGAGGGGTGATCCGACTGGAGGTGTGGGGAATGGCTGTGGTGAGGGAGATGGACTGTAAGTTGAAGGTGGATGGACTGGTGGGGAGGCCAGACGGACTGTGTTTCCAGAAGTCCATGCTGTGACCCCTAGGTGCACTCCCTTCCACACTTCCCTTGTTGGTGAACGGACTGGAGGTGAGGGTGATGGCCTGGTGGCGAGGGTGGATGGAACTGTCGTGAGGGTGATGGACTGGTGGGCCAGGAGAGGACTGTGGTGAGGAGATTGGACCTGGTGGTGAGGGTGATGAAACTAGGTGGTGAGGGTGATGGACTGGTATGTGGGCTGCTGGACTGAGGGTGGGTGATGGTTGGTATGAGTTTGATGACGGTGGGAGGGTGGATGGTCCTGGTGATTGAGGTGATGACCTCAAGGTGAGTTTTTTGACGGACTGGTGATGGACTGGTGAGGGTGTGACCTGGTTTTTGTAATGATGGACTCGAACCGCTGAGGGTGATGGACTGGTGGTGAGGGTGATCGCCAAGTGGGGAGGGTGAAGACTGGTGGTGTGGTTGAGATGGTCAGACCAGTGAAAAAGGGAGATCGCCAAGTGGGGAGGGTGATGGACAGTTGGTGAAGGTGATGGACTGGTGGGGAGGGTGAAGGCCTGTGTTTCAGAAGTCCATCTGTGTCCCCCTCAGATGAACTCTCCTTCCCACACTTCCCTTGCTGGTATGGACAGAGGTGAGGGGTGATGGACTGGAGGGTGATGGTCGGTGGTGAGGGTGATGGACAGGTGTGAGCGTGATGGACTGCTGAGGAGGGTGATAGTCTGCTTGTGAGGGTGATGGCTGGTGGTGAGGGTGATGACTGTTGGTGAGGGTGGATTGCTGGTGGGAGGGTGATGGGCTGGTGGTGAGGGGTGAAGGCCTGTGGCGAGGGTGATAGACTGATGGGAGGGTGGAAGGCTTGTTTTCCAGAAGTCCAATGTGTCCCTCATATGCACACCCTTCCACACATCCCTAGCTGGTGATGGCCTGGTTGTGAGGGTGATGGACAGGTGTTGGCGGGTGCTGGACTTGGTCGTGAAGGTAGATGGCCTGACGTGAGGGTGATGGACTGGTGGGCGGGTGGAAGGACTGTGTATCCAGAATTCCATCTGTGTCCCCCCTCAGAGAACTACCATTCCTCCAAACCTTATCCCTTGCTGGTGATGGACTGGTGGTCAGGTGATGGACTGGTGGGAGGGATGGTCAGGTGGAGATGGTGAATGGACTCGTGGTGAGGGTGATGGACTGGTGGTGGTGGGTGATCTACTGGTGGTGAGAGTGATAGACTGGTGGTGTGAGGTGATGGACTGACGGTGAAGGTTGATTACTGGTGGTGAGGTGATCGACCTAGTGGTGGAGGGTTGATGGACTGTGTGAGGGTGAAGGAACTGTTGGCGAGGGTGATTGGACTGTGGGGAGGGTGAAGTCACCTGTGTTTTCGAGAATCCATCTGTTGTCCCCTCCACCAAAGAGCTCCTTCCCCACTGTTCCCTTGCATGGTAAGGACGGGTGGGTGAGGGTGATGGACGCGTGGTGAAGGTGATGACTGGTGGTGAGGGGATGGACAGGTCGGGAGGGTGATGGTCTGGTGGTGAGGGTGATGGACTGGTGGGAGGGTGAAGGACTGGTGGTGAGGGTGAAGGACTGGTGGTGAGGATGATGGATAGGTATTGTGGGTGATGGTCTGGTGGTGAGGGTGATGGACTGGTGGGGAGGGTGAAGGACTGTGTTTCCAGAAGTCCATCTGTGTCCCCTCAGATGAGCTCCCTAACCAAACACTATCCCTTGCTGGAGATGGACTGGTGGTGAGGGTGATGGACTGGTGGTGAAGGTGGTGACTGTGGTGAGGGGGATGGACAGGTGGGGAGGGTGAATGGCTGGTGGTGAGGTATGGGCCTGGGGTGGTGAGGGTTGATGGACATGGTGGGCGGGTGAAGGAGCTGGTGGTAGGGTGAAGCCTGGAGGTAAGGAATGCAAGGATAGGTATTGTGGAGTGATGGACTAGTGGTGTGGGTGATGGACTGACGGGTCTGAGTGGAGCTGGCCTGGTGGTGAGGGTGATCGACTAGTGGGAGGGTGATCGACTGGAGGTGTGGGAGATGGGCTGTGGTGAGGTGATGGCCAGGTTTGGAGAGGGTGAAGGACTGGATGGGTGAGGGGGATGGACTGTATGTGTAGGGTGATGTGACTGTGTGATGGTGATTGGCTGGTGGTGAGGTAGAAGGAACTTGTGGGAGGGAGAAGGACAGTTAGGTGAGGTGAAGGACGGAGGTGAGGGTGAAGGGACCTGGTGCAGGAAATTGAGGATAAGGTAATGTGGTGATGGACTGGTGGTGAGGGTGATGGACTGCCGGATGCAGGGTGAAAGGACTGGGAGTGAGGGTGATCAACTAGTAGGGCGGTAGATCGCCTAGAGGTGTGGGAGATAGGGCATGGTGGAGAGGGGTGCTGGACTGTTGGTGAGGTGATGGAACTGGAGGGGATGAATGAAGGACAGTGTTTCCAGAAGTCCAATCTGTGTCCCCTCAGGGAACTCCCATCCACCTTCCCCTGATTGGTGGGGGGGGGCGGCCAGGTGGTGAGGTGAAATGGCCTGGTGGTGAGGTGAAGGACTGGTCGTGCGGGTGCTGGAAAGAGGGGGGCAGGTGCCAGGACTGGTGGTGAGGGTGAAGGACTGTGTGGTGAGGGTGATGGCACGGGGGAGAGGGAGATGGACCTGGAATTGTGGATTGGACTGGTGGTGATGGGTGATGGATGGTTGTGAGTATGAAGGACGGTGGGGAGGGTGATGGTCTGGAGATGAGGTGCTGAGACTCATGGTGAGTGTGATGGACTGGAGATGGACTGGAGACATGGTGATGCCAATTTGTTTGGATGATGGACTGACGCTGAGGTGATGGACTGTGTATGAGGGAGATCGACCAGTGGGGAGGGTGCTGGACTGGTGGTGTGGTGATGGCAGACAGTGAGGGTGATCGCCTAGTGGGAGGGTGATGGACTGTTGGAGAGGGTGAAAGGACTGGTGGGGAAGGGTGAAGGAACTGTGTTTTTCACCAGTCCACACACTCAACCATGAGGTCCATCACCCTCATTCACCAACCATCACCCTCCCCACCAGTCCATACCCTCACCAACAGACCATCACCCACACCACCCAGCTCATCACCCTCACCACAGACAATCACCCACCTCACTCATCCATCACTCTCACCACCAGTCCATCACCCTCACCCACCAGTCCGCCCCAGCAAGGAAAGAGTGGAAGGGAGTTTCATCCCTGGGCGGGACACAGATGGACTTCTGAAAACACAGTCCATCACCCTCCCCACTCCGTCCATCACCTCACCAACAGTCCATCACCCTCCCCACTATCGATCACCCTCACTGCAGTCCCATCACCCACACCACCAGTCCATCACACCCCCCACGTTCGATCACCCTCACCCACCAGTCCATCACCACAGCGGTCAGTCCCATCAACCAAACAACCAGTCCATCACCTCACCAGTCCACACCATCCATCACTCTCACCAGAGTCCATCACCTCATCACCAGACCAGCTCCCTCCCCACCAGTCCATCAAACTCACAACCAATCCATCACCCACACCACCAGTCCATCATCCACAATACCAGTCCATCACCCTCACCACCAGTCCATCACCCTCACCACCAGTCCATCACCCTCACCACCAGTCCTTCACCCTGCCCACCAGTCCATCACCCTCACGACCAGTCCATCACCCTCACCACCAGTCCATCACCCTCACCACCGGGTGGTGGGGGGGGGGGGGGGGTGTCCGTACAACCACAAGGGAAGTGTGGAAGGGAGTTCACCTGAGGGGACACAGATGGACTTCTGGAAACACAGTCCTTCATCCTCCCCACCAGTCCATCACCCTCACCAACAGTCCATCACCCTCACCACCAGCCCATCTCCCACACCTCCAGTCGATCACCCTCCCCACTAGTTGATCACCCTCACCACCAGTCCATCACCCTCACCGTCAGTCCATCACCCACACCACCAGTCCATCACCCACAATACCTATCCAAAATCCTTACCACCAGTCCTTCACCCTCACCACCAGTCCTTCACCCTCACCACCAGTCCTTCACCCTCCCACCAGTCCATCACCCTCACCACCAGCCCATCACCCTCACCACCAACATCACCCATCCCCACCAGTCCATCCCCCTCACAACCAGGTCCATCACCCTCACCAACAGTCCAATCCACCCTCCCCACCAGCCCATGGCTCCCACACCTCCAGTCGATCAGACCTCACCCACTAGTCGATCACCCTCACCACCATCCATCACCCTCACTCGTCAGTCCATCACCCACACCACCAGACCATCACACCACAATACCTATCATCATCCTACCACCAGTCCTTCACCCTAACCACCAGTCCTTCACCCTCCCACAAGTCCATCACCCTCACCACCAGCCCATCACCCTCACCACCAGACCATCACCCTCCCCACCAGTCCATCCCCCTCACCACCAGTCCATCACCTTCACCACCAGTCCATCACCCTCACCACCAGTCCATCACCAGCAAGGGAAGTGTGGAAGGGAGCTCATCTGAGGGGACAAAGATGGACTTCTGGAAACACAGTCCTTCACCCTCCCCACCAGTCCATCACCCTCACCACCAGACCATCACCCACAATACCTATCCATCATCCTCACCACCAGTCCTTCACCCTCACCACCAGTCCTTCACCCTCCCACCAGTCCATCACCCTCACCACCAGACCATCACCCTCCCGACCAGTCCATCCCCCTCACCACCAGTCCATCACCTTCACCACCGGTCCATCACCCTCACCACCAGTCCATCACCAGCAAGGGAAGTGTGGAAGGGAGCTCATCTGAGGGGACACAGATGGACTTCTCGAAACACAGTCCTTCACCCTCCCCACCAGTCCATCACCCTCGCCAACAGTCCATCACCCTCACCACCAGTCCATCACCCTCCCCACTAGTCGATCACCCTCACCACCAGTACATCACCTTCACCGTCAGTCCATCACCCACACCACCAGTCTATCACTCTCACCACCAGTATATCACCCACACCACCAGTCCATCACCCTCACCACGAGTCCATCACCATCATCACCAGACCATCACCCTCCCCACCAGTCCATCACCCTGACCACCAGTCCATCACCAGCAAGGGAAGTGTGGAATGGAGTTCATCTGAGGGGACACAGATGGACTTCTGGAAACACAGTCCTTCACCCTCCCCACCAGTCCATCACCCTCACCGTCAGTCCATCACCTTCACGACCAGTCCATCACCCTCAACACCAGTCCATCACCCTCACCACCAGTCCATCACCAGCAAGGGAAGTGTGGAAGGGAGTTCATCTGAGGGGACACAGGATGGACGCTCTGGAAACACAGGCCCATCACCCTCCCCATCAGTCAATCACCCTCACCAACAGACCATCACCCTCACCACCAGCCCATCACCCTCCCCACCAGTCAATCACCCTCACCAACAGACCATCACCACACTTCACCAGCCCACACCCTCCCCAGCAGACCATCACCCTCCTCAGCAGTCCATCAACTCTGCCCACCAGTCCATGAAAACAACCCTCTCCACCAGACCAACACCCTCACCATCCCTCACCCTCACCCCATCCATCACCAGCAAGGGAAGTGTGGAAGGGAGTTCATCTGAGGGGACACAGATGGACTTCTGAAAACACAGTCCTTCACCCTCCCCACCAGTCCATCACCTTCACCAACAGTCCATCACCCTCCCCACTAGTCGAGCACCCTCACTGTCAGCCCATCCACCCACACACCATCCATCACCCTCCCCACTAGTCGATCACCCACATCACCACCAGTCCATTCACCCTCAGCGTCAGTCCATCATCCAAACAACCAGTCCATCACCCTCACCAGTCCATCACCAGTCCATCAAACTCACCATGAGTCCATCACCCTCATCACCAGACCATCACCCTCCCCAACCAGTCCATCAAACTCACTAACCAATCCATCACCCACACCCACCAGTCCAATCATCCACAATACCAGTCCATCACCCTCACCACCAGTCCATCACCCTCACCAGCCAGTCATCACCCTCACCACCAGTCCTTCACCTGCCCAACAGTCCACACCCCCGGGGGGGGGGGGCACGACAGTCCATCTCCTCACCACCAGTCCATCACCTCACACCAGTTCCGTCACCAACAAGGGGAAGTGTGAAGGGAGTTTCACCTGAGGAGGGGACACAGATGGACTTCTGGAACACAGTCCTTCATCCTCCCCACCAATCCATCACCCTCAACAACATCCCATCACCCCAACACCCGCCCCATCTCCCCACTCCAGTCGATTACCCTCCCCACTAGTTGAATCACCCTCACCACCAGTCCATCACCCTCACCGTCATCCATCACCCACACCACCAGTCCATCACCCACAATACCTACTTACTTATTCCTGTTATTCACTTTAGCGGCGCATTTTTGTGCGCTATTACGGCATGGTCACACTTGTCGGAGGCTTTTGCAAAGTCTGTATAATATTACATCTGCATTCTTTTTGTCTTCTAGTGCCTTTAGGACCTGTCGATGAACCAGTAGTTGAGACAGACAGGAGGCGACCTGTTCTAAACCCTGTTTGCCCTGGGTTGTGTAACTTGGGGGGGGGGGAAATGGGTTTTCTAGATGGGTGGTAATCTTGCTTCTTAGGACCCTTTCAAAGATTTCTATGATATGGGATGTATAGTGCTATTGTCTGTAGTTCTTTGCTGTTGCTTAACAGCCCCCTTTGTGGAGTGGGGGCTATGTCTGTTGTTTTCGTAACTGAGGGAGAACCCCCGTGTCCATGCTCCCTCTCCAAGGATGGAAAAGGCTCGTGATAGGGGCTTCCTGCAGTTCTGATGAACACAAAGTTCCATGAGTCTGTGGCCCTGGGGCAGAGTGCATGGGCATGTCTTTATCGCCTGTTCGAAGTCATTTGGCGTCAGGATAACACGATTAGCTTGGTTAATCAAATTTTGTGGCTCTCTCATAAAAAATTATCCCATTTTGAACTTCGACTCTCAGTCTGGTATATATATATATAAAATATATTAGGTATATATAAATATATATAGAAATATATATATATATATATATATATATATATATATAATATATATATATATAATATATATATATATATATATTATATATATATAATATATATAATATTTAGTATATATATGAATATATATTATAAATATATATATATAGTATATATATATATATATACCTTGCGATTTTGGCTTTAATAGCAGCGCTATTACTTGCCGAAATAAGGCAAGCGAAGGAAACATGTTGATGCAATAAAATTTCGCAAAAATCATTCTGAACTTCACGAAAAAAAAAATATTTCATTGTGACTGTTATTATCATTAAATTATTCTAAACTTATCTAAAATATATTTAGTCGGATAAGGCTAAATTAAATTGTACTTGTTATAATAAGGTTTTTGTAAGATTCTTTTGGAAAAAATTATTAATTTTACGTTAACACAAATGAAAAAAATATATATACATTTAAACGATAAGAGAAAATTTCAGAAAGGGACATAATTTAAATGAGTTCTTGGCTAACGAATGGATCAGTGAAACCGTCCCGGTTGAATAACTTAGACACATGTGCAACACATGGGTATCGTTTACTGAGGAAATGTTTTCGCCACACAGTAATTCATCAGTCCATACAAAGGAGAAACGTGAGAACAGGAGAAGAATATCCTGTATTCTATTCAAGATTGATGGAACTGACCAGAAAAAAAAACATCAACTCACGGTTTGAGGGACTGATTACCTCATTCTTCTCTTGTACTTCACGATATCACCTTTCTATGGACTGATGAAGCCACTGCGTGGCGAAACATTTCCTCAATAAATAACACCAATAGTTGGACATGTGTCCGAATGATTCAACGATTTCTCTAATTAACCAGCATTGCCTATTCGGCACCCACATATATACTTACTAACTGATCTCGTTCCAATGAATTCAAGTTGGAATATTTCAGGAAATTTTCAAATTCATGGTTGATGAGATTAATGATACTTTTATAAATACATCTTCAAGAAGCTGATCAATTAATTTATCTTCCAAGATGCATCAGTCTACTACATAATGAAGTGTTTCACAAGGTAAACTTAAAAAACAACCTGATTTAGCATAGATACACAAATCGCATTATTCACTCTCTGCTGCTGTTGTAGTTTTGTGGCAACTTTTCAAAATCCTGAACCCCGACACGGAGTTTTGGTATACTTCATGAGATATCACGATGTAGGGAAACATTTCAGGTGGTCATTGTTCCAAAGAATTTTGTCCCCGTTACCGTTACAAGCCTTGAAAAATTTGACGGCGATAAATGAGGCATATTCGAATTATAACAAAATATAAAAGTTGAAGTAAAAAGAAAAAAAAAAAGATCCAAACGCGTAAAACACAAGTGAAAAAAAAAATAAATTCCTAGAAAAATATAATAAGAAAGTATAAACTATGTTAGGTGGAGGTGGGAAGCTGCCACAGTTCGAAGATTGATGCTCACGGGTCGCTGGACCGTCTTGTCTCCAGCGTTTTCCACTACGATTTTTGGAAACGTTTTTCAATAGATTTCCTATAACGATTTTAGCTGAGAAATAACAGTTCTTATAGACAAGATCTGATATACATTAGTGACCTGTTTAATTAAGAAAACAGTTTATGGCCAACAAAACGACTGTTAGATTATGCGGGAAAATCAACCTGTTCTTATGTTTCACTAATTGTGCTGCTTACCAGCAACACTCCACACACACACACCCGCACAGCACACACACCACACACACACGCACACAACACACACACAACACACACACACACACACACACACACACCTACCAAGGACGTAAAGAAACTAGAGACAGTGGCAAAGGTTTGCAACCAAGACTAGTCCAAGAGCTAAGAGGTAATGTCCTACGAGGAGAGGTAAGGGAAATCAACCTGACGATACTGAGAGGACCAGGAGAGATAGGGGGACATGATAACGACATACAAAATACCTGAGGGATTGGGACCAGGTGGACAAAGACAGGCATGTTCCAAGATTGGACTCAGTAACAAGGGGACACAGTTGAAGCTAAAGACACAGATGATACACAGGGATGTTAGGAAGTATTTCTTCAGCCCAGAGAGTCATAAGTGGAATAGTTTTTGGGAACGATGTAGTGGAGGCAGGATCCATAACTAGCTTACACACGTTTGGGCCCCGGATTTGGGCCATTACAAATCACACAAACTTGTAAATGGTCCAAGCTGGAGCGAAGCGCCCGTCGTAGCTCCTCTCTTCTATGGGGCGGGTTATTTGTGTAAGGATATTCTGTAAACACTATCTATATACTACATATATACTAAACTATACTAAAGCAAGCATATACATTTACACAATCAATCACATTTTTCAGAATTCTATTACTATATATACTTAACAATTTCCATATCTGCCCATCATTGCCTGTGCAATATAATTAGTTCAACATCTGTGGTGAGACAGTGTAGATAATTGCATGGAAATGTGTGCACCTGTGTGGCAAAGTGTTACAATATAAGATAATGAACGTAAACGTGGGAATTAGAGTTTACAGGTAACGTAGAGTGCGACGAAATATTTGTATCTTGAAGTTTGTGTGTGTGTGTGGGGTGTGTGTGTGTGTGTGTGTGTGTGTGTGTGTTTTGTGTGTGTGGTGTGTGTGTGTGTGTGTGTGTGGCGTGTGTGGGGTTTTGTGGTGTGAGTGCCTGTGTGTGCCTGTGTGGGGTGGGGGGGGGTTGTAGGGTTTCTCTCAGGAAGATCAAGAAGTGAACGCCAAAAAAATAATAAAAACTGAGCATATTTAACTGGTAAAGAATTTTTCTTGCAGTCTTGGCTTCACAAGTTTAACTTGCAAATATCTTCTTTGCTTTATCTTATACAAGTTTTTTCATCCGACTGTCAAGTCTTTACACTTCACATCTTTCTAAAAAAAACTTGAAAATATTCTTAACAACATTTTCGCTTTTAGCCTATGCAATGCAATTAAATTTAAGAAAAGTGAGAGAAAAAGCAGAAATGGGGATGTGTGTGTATTGTGGTGTGTGTGTGTGTGTGTGTGTGTGTGGTGTGTGTGTGTGTGTGTGTTTTAAATAAACCACAATGCAAAGTTACATAAATATGCATATTTGTGGACAAATGGACTAATTACAACACTTATATAGCTAAGTAAGTAAAACGAAAGAAAATTAACATAAACACGTATGAAACATAAATACAAGTCCGAGATTTTATATCAGTAACCTCAGCTTGGTGGCCGAGTTGGGAGGCAGCTCAGTCTCGTCTGGCTGGGCCCACTGTTCCAGGCTGTCTTGGTGGGGTAATTACAGGACGCAGATTTCTGTGTGTCCCCTCCTGTAATTCCACCTACCTGGACAGTCTCGGCAGTAGACCAGGTAGACAAGACCAAGTTACCACCCAGCAAGGTCACTGGGGAGGGGCCAACACCTGCTGAACCTGGGGAAGTGAGGAAGGCAGTTCATCTGAGGGCCCGCAGATGGTCTTCTGGAGACATGGAACTAGCGGAAGCACACACACACACACACACACACACACACACACACACCACCGCCACAACCACCACCACCACCAGTCCATCACCCTCACCACCAGTCCATCACCCACACCACTACTCCATCACCCTCACCACCAAGGAAAGTGTGGAAGGGAGTTCATCTGAGGGGACACAGATGGACTTCTGGAAACACAGTCCTTCACCCTCCCACCAGTCCATCACCCTCACCAACAGTCCATCACCCTCCCCACTAGTCGATCACCCTCACCGTCAGCCCATCACCCACACCACCAGTCCATCACCCTCCCCACTAGTCGATCACCCTCACCACCAGTCCAACACCCTCACAGTCAGTCCATCACCCAAACCACCAGTCCATCACCCTCACCACCAGTCCATCACACTCACCATGAGTCCATCACCCTCATCACCAGACCATTACCCTCCCCACAAGTCCAAACTCACAACCAATCCATCACCCACACCACCAGTCCATCACCCACAATACCAGTTCATCACCCTTACCACCAGTCCATCACCCTCCCCACCAGTCCATCACCCTCACCACCAGTCCATCACCAGCAAGGGAAGTGTGGAAGGGAGTTCATCTGAGGGGACACAGATGGACTTCTGGAAACAGTCCTTCACCCTCCCCACCAGTCCATCACCGTCAACACCAGACCATCACCCTCACCAACAGCCCACCAGACCATCACCCTCCTCACCAGTCCATCACTCTCACCACCAGTCCAACACCCTCACCACCAGACCACCCTCACCAGTCCATCACCCTCACCACCAGTCCATCACCAGCAAGGGAAGTCTGGAAGGGAGTTCATCTGAGGGGACACAGATGGACTCCTGGAAACACAGTCCTTCACCCTCCCCACCAGTCCATCACCCTCAGCATCAGTCCATCACCCTCCCCACTATTCGATCACCCTCACCGTCAGCCCATCACCAACACCACCAGTCCTCACCCTCCCCTCTAGTCGATCACCCTCACCACCAGTCCATCACCCTCACAGTCAGTCCATCACCCAAACCACCAGTCCATCACCCTCACCACGAGTCCATCACACTCACCATGAGTCCATCACCCTCATCACCAGACCATCACCCTCCCCACCAGTCCATCAAATTCACAACCAATCCATCACCCACACCACCAGTCCATCACCCACAATACCAGCCCATCACCCTCACCACCAGTCCATCACCCTCACCACCAGTCCTTCACCCTTCCCACCAGTCCATCACCCTCACAACGAGTCCATCACCCTAACCACCAGTCCATCACCAGCAAGGGAAGTGTGGAAGGGAGTTCATCTGAGGGCACACAGATGGACATCTGGAAACACAGTCCTTCACCCTCCCCACCAGTCCATCACCCTCACCACCAGTCCATCACCCTCACCACAAGTCCATCACCAGCAAGGGAAGTGTGGAAGGGAGTTCATCTGAGGGGACACAGATGGACTTCTGGGAATACAGTCCTTCACCCTCCACCAGTCCATCACCCTCACCAACAGTCCTTCACCCTCCCCACCAGTCCATCACCCTCCCCACTAGTCGATCAACCTCACCACCAGTCCATCACCTTCACCGTCAATCCATCACCCACACCACCAGTCTATTACTCTCACCACCAGAATATCACCCACACAAGTCGATCACCCTCACCGTCAGCCCATCACCCACACCACCAGTCCATCACCCTCCCCACTAGTCGATCACCCTCACCACCAGTCCATCACCCTCACAGTCAGTCCATCACCCAAACCACCAGTCCATCACCCTCATCACGAGTCCATAACACTCACCATGAGTCCATCACCCTCATCACCAGACCATCACCCTCCCCACCAGTCCATCAAATTCACAACCAATCCATCACCCACACCACCAGTCCATCATCCACAATACCAGTCCATCACCCTCACCACCAGTCCATCACCCTCACCAGCAGTCCTTCACCCTTCCCACCAGTCCATCACCCTCACCACGAGTCCATCACCCTAACCACCAGTCCATCACCAGCAAGGGAAGTGTGGAAGGGAGTTCATCTGAGGGCACACAGATGGACTTCTGGAAACACAGTCCTTCACCCTCCCCACCAGTCCATCACCCTCACCACAAGTCCATCACCAGCAAGGGAAGTGTGGAAGGGAGTTCATCTGAGGGGGCACAGATGGACTTCTGGGAATACAGTCCTTTACCCTCACCACTAGTCCATCACCCTCGCCACCAGCCCATCTCCCACACCACCAGTCCATCACCCTCCCCACTAGTCGATCACCCTCCCCACCAGTCAATCAAACTCACAGCCAATGCATCACCCACACCACCAGTCCATCACGTTCACCACCAGTCCATCACCCTCACCACCAGTCCATCACCAGCAAGGGAAGTGAGGAAGGGAGCTCATCTGAGGGGACACAGATGGACTTCTGGAAACACAGTCCTTCACCCTCCCCACCAATCCATCACCCTCACCAACAGTCCTTCACCCTCCCCACCAGTCCATCACCCTCCCCACTAGTCGATCACCCTGACCACCAGTCCATCACCTTCACCGTCAGTCCATCACCCACACCACCAGTCTATTAATCTCACCACCAGAATATCACCCACACCACCAGTCCATCACCCTCACCAAGAGTCCATCACCCTCATCACCAGACCATCACCCTCCCCACCAGTCCATCAAACTCTCAACCAATCCATCACCCACACCACCAGTCCATCACCCACAATACCAGTCCATCACTCTCACCACCACTAAACCACCCTCAACCACCAGTCCATCACCCAACCACCAATCATCACCCTCCCCAACCAGATCATCACCCTCACCTCCAGTACATCACCCTCACCACCAGTCCTTCACTCTCACCACAACACCATCACCAGCAAGGGAAGTGAGGAAGGGAGGTCATCTGAAGGGACACAGATGGACTTCCGGAAACACAGTCATTCACCCTCCTCACCAGTCCATCATCCTCACCAACAGTCCATCACCCTCACCACCAGCACATCACCTCCACCAACAGTCCATCACCCTCCTTACTAATCGATCACCCTCACAACCAGTCCATCACCCTCACCGTCAGTCCATCACCCACACCACCAGTCCAACACCCTCACCACGAGTCCATCACACCCACCACGAGTCCATCATCCTCACCACCAGTCCATCATCCTCATCACCAGTCCTTCACTCTCACCACCATTCCATCACAAACACCACCAGTCCATCACCCTCACCACCAGTCTATCACCCTAACCACACCACCATCACCAGCAAGGGAAGTGAGGGAGTTCATCTGACAGGACACAGATGGACTTCTGGAAACACAGTCCTTCACCCTCCCCAACCGTCTATCACCCTCACCACCAGTCAATCACCCTCACCACCAGTCCATCACCCTCACCACCAGTCCATCACCCGCACCACCAGTCCATCACCTTCCCCACCAGTCCATCACCCACACCACCAGTCCAGTCAATCACAAGGAGATTGACTGGGAAATCCTGGAGCCCCATCGGGGTCCCGAAACATGGAGAGCCAAGATGATGGATGTGGTACTGGAAAACCTCATGCATCAGCATGTTAGACACACTACCAGAGAGAGAGGAGAGCATGAACCAGCAAGACTGGACCTTGTAATCACCTTGAGTAGTTCGGACATCGAGGGTATCATGTATGAAAGGCCCCTGGGAGCTAGTGATCATGTGGTTCTGTGCTTCGACTACATAGTTGAGCTCCAAGTGGACAGAGTAGCAGGAATAGGCTGGAAAACCAAACTACAAAAGGGAACTACTCAGGCATGAGGGAAATTCCTTCAAGACATTCAGTGGGAGAGGGAACGACAGGAAAACCAGTACAAGAAAAAGATGGACATGTGGCAACAACATGCAAGAGGCAGAGGAGAGGTTTGTTCCCAAGGGAAACAGAAATAATGGGAAAAACAGAACGAGCCCTTGGTTTCACCCAAAGTGTAGGGAGGCAAAAAATAGGTTTTACTAGAGAATGGAAAAGGTATAGAAGACAGAGAACTCAGAAAAATAAAGAGATTAGCCGAAAGAGCCAGAAACGAATATGCACAGATAAAAGGGAGGCTCAGAGACAATATGAAAAGGACATAGCATCAAAAGTAAAGACTGACCAGAAGCTGTTGACAGCCACATCAGGAGGAAAACAAAAGTCAAGGACCAGGAAATCAGACTGAGGAAGGGTACGGGGAATTCACAAGAAACGACCGAGAGGTATGTCAGACTCAGCACAAGATTTAAAAAGGTATTTACAGGGAAACAGTAGGACTCCAGGAATCAGAACAGGGGCGCACACCAGCAAGTGCTGGTTTAGGACATATAACCAAGGAGGAGTTGAAGAAGCTGCTATGCGAACTTGACACCTCAAAGGCGGTGGACCAAAACAACATCACTCCATGGGTCTTTAAAGAGGGAGCAGAGATATTGGGATGAGCCATTAAAAAAGATCTTCAACACGTTATTGAAACTGGGCAACTCCTGAGGAATGGAAAATGGGAATGTGTCCCAATTTTTAAAAAGGGAGACAGACATGAGGCACTAAACTAGACCTGTATCACTAACGTGTATAGTATACAAGGTCATGGAGAAGATCATCAGGAGGAGAATGGTGAAGCACCTGGAAAGAAACAAGTGTATAATTGACAACCAGCACTGTTTCAGGGAAGGAAAATCCTGTGTCACAAACCTACTAGAGTTTTATGACAAGGTGACAGAAGTAAGACAAGAGAGAGAGGGGTGGATCGACTGCATATTTTTGGACTGCAAAAAGGCCTTCAACACAGTTCCTCACAAGAGGTTACTGCAAAAGCTAGAGGATCAGGCACACACAACAGGAAAGGCACTGCAATGGATCAGAGAATACCTGACAGGGAGGCAACAACGAGTCATGGTACGCGACGAGGTGTCAGAGTGGGCGCCTGTGACAAGCGGGGTTCCACAGGGGTCAGTCCTAGGACCTGTGCTGTTCTTGGTATATGTGAACGACATAACGGAAGGGATAGACTCAGAAGTGTCCTTGTTTGCAGATGATGCGAAGTTAATGAGAAGAATCAAATCGGATGAGGATCAGGCAGGACTACAAAGAGACCTGGACAGGCTGGTCCAGCAACTGGCTCCTTGAATTTAACCCTGCCAAATGCAAAGTCATGAAGATTGGGGAAGGGCAAAGAAGACTGCAGACACAATATAGTTTAGATGGCCAAAGACTGCAAACCTCACTCAAGGAAAAAGATCTGGGGGTGAGTATAACACCGAGCATATCTCCTGAGGCACACATCAATCAGATAACTGCTGCAGCATAGGGGCGTTTGGCAAACCTACGGATAGCACTCCGATACCTCAGTAAGGATTCGTTTAAGACTCTGTATACCATTTACGTCAGGCCCATACTGGAGTATGCAGCACTAGTTTGAAATCCACACCTAGTCAAGCACGTCAAGAAATTAGAGAAAGTGCAAAGGTTTGCAACAAGACTAGTCCCAGAGCTACGGGGATTGTCCTACGAAGAAAGGTTGAGGGAAATCGGCCTGACGACACTGGAGGACAGGAGGGTCAGGGGAGACATGATAACGACATATAAAATACTGCACGGAATAGACAAGGTGGACAAAGACGGGATGTTCCAGAGATGGGACACAGACACAAGAGGTCACAATTGGAAGTTGAAGACTCAGATGAATCAAAGGGATGTTAGGAAGTATTTCTTCAGTCATAGAGTAGTCAGGCCCTGGAATAGTCTAGAAAGTGACGTAGTGGAGGCGGGAACCATACATAGTTTTAAGGCGAGGTATGATAGAGCTCATGGGGCAGGGAGAGAGAGGACCTAGTAGCAATCAGCGAACAGGCGGGGCCAGGAGCTGTGACTCGACGCCTACAACCACAAATAGGTGAGTACAAATAGGTGAGTACCCTCACCACAAATCCATCACGCTCACCACCAGTCCACCCTCACCACCAGTACATCACCCTCACCACCAGTCCATCACATTCACCTCCAGTCCATCACCCACAGCACTAGTCCTTCACTCTCACCACCAGTCCATCACCCTCACCACCAGTCCATCACCAGCAAGGGAAGTGTGGAAGGGAGTTCATCGGAGGGGACACAGATGAACTTCTGTAAACACAGTCCTTCACCCTCCCCACCAGTCCATCACCCTCACCATCAGTCCATCACCCTCCCCCACCCTCACCACAAGTCCATCACCCTCACCACCAGTCCATCACATTCACCTCCAGTCCAACACCCACAGCACTAGTCCATCACCCTCACCACAAGTCCATCACCAGCAAGGGAAGTGTGGAAGGGAGTTCATCTGAGGGGACACAGATGAACTTCTGCAAACACAGTCATTCACCCTCCCCACCAGTCCATCACCCTCACCGTCAGTCCATCACCCTCACCTCAGTCCATCACCCTCCCCACCAGCCCATCACCTTCACCACCAGCCCATCACCCTCACCACCAGCCCATCACCCTCACCACCAGCCCATCACTCTCCCTACCAGTCCATTACCAGCAAAGGAAGAGTTTAAGGAACTTCATCTGAGGGTACACAGATGGACATCCGGAAGCATAGTCCTTCACCCTCCCCACCAGTCCATCAAACTCACAACCAACCCATCACCCACACCACCAGTCCATCACGCATACCACCAGTCCATCACCCAAATCACCAGTCCATCACCCTCACCACCAGTCTATCATCCTCACCACCAGACCATCACCCTCACCACCAGCCCTTCACCCTCCCCACCAGTACATCACCCTCACCACAAGTCCATCACCGTCACCACCAGTCCACCACCCTCACCATCAGTCCATCACCCTCACCACCAGACCATCACCCACACCACCAGTCCATCACCCTCACCACCAGTCTATCACCCTCACCGCCAGTCCTTCACCCTCACCACAACACCATCACCAGCAAGGGAAGTGAGGAAGGGAGTTCATCTGAGGGGACACAAATGGACTTCCGGAAACACAGTGCTTCACCCTCCCCAGCAGTCCATCACCCTCACGAAGAGTCCTTCACACTCTCCACCAGTCGATCACCCTCACCACCAGTCCATCACCCTCACCGCCAGTCCCTCACCCTCACCACCAGTCCATCACCCTCAAAACCAGTCCTTCACTCTCACCACAACACCACCAGCAAGGAAAGTGAGGAAGGGAGTTCATCTGAGGGGACACAAATGGACTTCCGGAAACACAGTGCTTCACCCTCCCCACCAGTCCATCACCCTCACCAAGAGTCCTTCACACTCTCCACCAGTCGATCACCCTAACCTTCAGTCCATCACCCTCACTACCAGTCAATCACTCTCACCACCAGTCCATCACTATTACCACTAGTCCATCACCCTCAATACCACGCTATCACCCTCACCACCAGTCATTCACCCTCACCACGAGCCCATCGCCATCACCACCAGTCCATCACCCTCACCACCAGTCCATCACCCTCACCACCAGTCCATCACCCTCACCACCAGTCCATCACCCACACCACCAGTCCATCATCCTCCCAACCAGTCCATCACCCACACCAGTCCATCACCCTCACCACCAACCCATCACCCTCACCAGCAGTCCATGACCCTCACCACCTGTCCATCACCGTCACCACCAGTCTAGCACCCACACCGACAATCCTTCACCCTCACCACAACACCACCAGCAAGTGAAGTGAGAAAGGGAGTTCATCTGAGGGGACACAGATGGACCTAGGGAAACACAGTCCTTCACCCTCCCCACCAGTCCATCATCCTGACCACCAGTTCATCACCCTCACCACCAGTCCATCACCCACACCACCAGTCCATCACCCACACCACCAGTCCATCACCCTCACCGCCAGTCCAACACCCTCACCACCAGTCCATCACCCTCACCACAAGTCCATCCACACCACCAGACCATCACCCTCCCCGACAGTCCATCACCCTCACCACCAGTCCATCACCCTCACCACCAGTCCATCACCCTCACCTCCAGACCATCACCCTCAGTCCATCACCAGCAAGGGAAGTGTGGAAGGGAGTTCTTCTGAGGGGACACAGATGGACTTCTGGAAACACAATCCTTCATCCTCCCCACCAGTCCATCACCCTCACCACCAGTCCATCACCCTCACCACCAGTCCATCGCCCTCACCACCAGACCATCACCCTCACCACCAGTCCATCACCTTCACTACCAGACCATCACCCTTACCACCAGACCATCACCCTCACTACAAGTCCATCACCCTCACCACCATTCCTTCACCCTCACCACCAGTCCTTCACCCTCACCACCAGTCCATCAAACTCACCGCAAGTCCATCACCCTCACCACCAGTATTTCCCCCTCACCACCAGACCATCACCCTCACCACAACAACATCACCAGCAAGGGAAGTGAGAAAGGGAGTTCATCTGAGGGGACACAGATGGACCTCTAGAAACACAGTCCTTCACCCTCCCCACCAGTCTATCATCCTGACCGCCAGTTCATCACCCTAACCACCTCTTCATCAGCTTCACCACCAGTCCAACACTCTCACCACCAGTCCATCACACTCCCCACCATTCCATCACCCACACCACCAGTCCATCACCCTCACCACCAGTCCACCACCCTCACCACCAGTCCATCACCCTCACCACAAGTCCACCCACACCACCAGACCATCACCCTCACCACCAATCCATCACCCTCACCACCAGTCAATCACCCTCACCACGAGCCCATCACCATCACCATCAGTCCATCACCCTCACCACCAGTCCATCACCTTCACCACCAGTCCATCACCCACACCACCAGTCCATCACCCACACCACCAGTCCATCACCCTCCCCTCCAGTCCATCACACACACTAGTCCATCACCCTCACCACCAATCCATCACCCTCACCACCAGTCCATCACCCTCTCGTCCTGTCCATCACCCTCACCACCAGTCTATCACCCACACCGCCAATCCTTCACCCTCACCACAACACCACCAGTAAGTGAAGTGAGAAAGGGAGTTCATCTGAGGGGACACAGATGGACCTCTGGAAACACAGTCCTTCACCCTCCCCACCAGTCCACCATCCTGACCGCCAGTTCATCACCCTCACCACCTCTTCATCAGGATCACCACCAGTCCATCACTCTCACCACCAGTCCATCACACTCCCCACCATTCCATCACCCTCACCACCAGTCCGTCACCCACACCACCAGTCCACCCTCCCAATCAGTCCATCAACCACACAACCAGTCCATCACCCTCCCCACCAGTCCATCACCCTCACCACCAGTCCATCACCCTCACCACCAGGCCATCATCCTCACCACCAGTCCATCACCCTCACCACCAGCCCACAACCCTCACCGCCAGTTCATCACCCTCACCACCTGTTCATCACCCTTATCGCCAATCCATCACCCTCTCCGCCAATCCATCGCCCTCACCTCCAGACCATCACCCTCAGTCCATCACAAGCAAGGGAAGTGTGGAAGGGAGTTCATCTGAGAGGACACAGATGGACTTCTGGAAACACAATCCTTCATCCTCCCCACCAGTCCATCACCCTCACCACCAGTCCATCACCCTCACCACCAGTCCATCACCCTCACCACCAGTCGATCACCCTTACCACCAGTCCATCACCCTCACCACCAGTCCATCATCCTCTCCACCAGACCATCACCCTCACCACCAGTCCATCACCTCCACTACCAGACCATCACCCTTACTACCAGACCATCACCCTCACCACAAGTCCATTACCCTCACCACCACTCCTTCACCCTCACCACCAGACCATCACCCTCACCGCAAGTCCATCACCCTCACCACCAGTATTTCCTCCTCACCACCAGACCATCACCCTCACCACAACACCATCACCAGCAAGGGAAGTGAGGAAGGGAGTTCATCTGAGGGGACACAGATGGACTTCTGGAAACACAGTCCTTCACCCTCCCCACCAGTCCATCAAACTCTCAACCAATCCATCACCCACACCACCAGTCCATCACCCAAAATACCAGTCCATCACCCTCACCGCCAGTCAATCACCCTCACCACCAGTCCATCACCCTCGCCACCAGTCCGTCACCCACACCACCAGTCCATCACCCTCCCCACCAGTCCATCACCCACACCACCAGTCCATCACCTTCACCACCAATCCATCACCCACAACACCAGTCCTTCACCCTCCCCACCAGTCCATAACCCACACCACCAGTCCTTCACCCTCTCCACCAGTCGATCATCGTCACCACCAGTCCATCACCCTCCCCGTCAGTCCATGACCCACACCACCAGTCCATCTCTCTCACCACCAGTCCATCACCCACAACACCAGTCCATCACCCTCACCACCAGTCCACCACCCTCACGACCAGTCCACCACCCTCACGACCAGTCCACCACCCTCACGACCAGTCCTTCACACTCACCACAACACCATCACCAGCAGTCCATCACCCACAACACCAGTCCATCACCCTCACCACCAGTCCACCACCCTCACGACCAGTCCACCACCCTCACGACCAGTCCACCACCCTCACGACCAGTCCTTCACACTCACCACAACACCATCACCAGCAGTCCATCACCCACAACACCAGTCCATCACCCTCACCACCAGTCCACCACCCTCACGACCAGTCCACCACCCTCACCACCAGTCCTTCACACTCACCACAACACCATCACCAGCAGTCCATCACCCACAACACCAGTACATCACCCTCACCACCAGTCCCCACCCTCACGACCAGTCCACCACCCTCACCACAAGCCCTTCACCCTCCCCACCAGTACATCACCCTCACCACAAGTATATCACCCTCACCACCAGTCCACCACCCTCACCATCAGTGCATCACCCTCACCACCAGACCATCACCCTCACACCAGTCCACCACCCTCACCATCAGTGCATCACCCTCACCCCCAGACCATCACCCTCACCACCAGTCCTTCACCCTCCCCACCAGTCCATCGCCCTCACCAAAAGTCCATCACCCTCACCACCAGTCCATCACCAGCAATGGAAGTGTGGAAAGGAGTTCATCTGAGGGGACACAGATGGACTTCTGGAAACACAGTCCTTCACCCTCCCCACCAGCCCATCACCCTCACCACCAGACCATCACCCTCCTCACCAGTCCATCACTCTCACCACCAGTCCATCACCCTCACTACCAGACCATCACCCTCACCAGTCCATCACCCTCACCACCAGTCCATCACCAGCAAGGGAAGTGTGGAAGGGAGTTAATCTGAGGGGACGCAGATGGGCTTCTGGAAACACAGTCCTTCCCCCTCCCCACAGCCCATCACTCTCCACCAGTCCATCACCCTCACTACCAGTCGTTCACCCTCACTCCCGGGACCATCACCCTCACCAGTCCATCACTCTCCCCAAACCAGTCCATCACCCTCACTCCCAGTCCATCACCCTCACCAACAGTCCATCACTATCCCCTCTAGTCGATCACCCACATCGTCAGCCCATCCACCACACAACCAGTCCTCACCACCCCCACTAGTCGATCACCCTCACAACCAGACCTCACCCTCCAGTCAGTCCATCACCCAAACCACCAGTCCATCACCCTCATCACCAGACTATCACCCTCCCACCAGTTCATCAAACTCACAACCAACCCATCACCACACCACCAGTACATCACCCACAATACAGTCCATCACCCTCACCACCAGTCCTTCACCCTCCCAACCAGTCCATCACCCTCACCACCAGTCCATACCTGGAAGGGAAGTGTGGAAGGGAGTTCATCTGAGGGGACACAGATAGACTCCTGGAACCACAGTTTTTCACCCTCACCACCAGGCCATCACCCTCACCACCAGTCCATCACCCTCACCACAAGTCCATCATCCTCACCCCGTCCATCACCTCACCACCACCCCACAACCCTCACCGCCATCCATCACCCTCACCACCTTTTCCCATCACCCTCATCGCCAGTCCATCACCCTCTCCGCCAATCCATCACCCTCACCTCCAGACCATCACCCTCAGTCCATCACAAGCAAGGGAAGTGTGGAAGGGAGTTAATCTGAGGGGACACAGATGGAGTTCTGGAAACACAATCCTTGATCCTCCCCACCAGTCCATCACCCTCGCCACCATCCATCACCCTCACCACCAGTCCATCACCCTCACCACTAGCGCACAACCCTCAACGCCAGTTCATAACCCTCATCCCCTGTTCATCACCTCGCCACCTCCATCACCTCACCACCAGTCCATCACCCTCACCACTAGCGCACAACCCTCAACGCCAGTTCATCACCCTCATCACCTGTTCATCACCCTCGCCACCATCCATCACCCTCACCACCAGTCCATCACCCTCACCACTAGCGCACAACCCTCAACGCCAGTTCATCACCCTCATCACCTGTTCATCCCCTCGCCACCATCCATAAACCCTCACCACCAGTCCATCACCTCACCACTAGGCACAACCCTCAACGCCAGTTCATAAACCTCACACCAGTCCATCACCCTCACCACCAGCCATCACCCTCATAAACAAGTTCATCACCCTCACACAAGTCCATCACTCTCACCACATTCCTTCACCCTCCCACCAGCCATCACCCTCACCACCAGCCATCACCCTAAACCACAAGTCATCAC
>NC_069454.1:35949322-35959322 GCF_026875155.1 Cherax quadricarinatus | reverse complement strand
CCCCTGTTTTCAGGATTATCTGTGTGGGGAGCTTTATGGCTTATGTTTCCAACATCTAACCTGAACGCGTGTCATTTTTTAGGAAATTCCCAAAATAGTTAGGGTAAATCTGTAAGAGGGGTGTTTTGCCTTTCTATTTTTTTTTTAGAAGCCCCCCAAATTGGAAGCTTAACTTGAATTTTGGAAGGTGCGCAAGGAATCACTCGTTAAAGAGGGAGAAGAGAGCATTTTTGGGACTTTAGAGGGGTTTTTTTAATTTGATTTATGTGGAAATTTTTCTTTTCGTGGGTTTTCAGGGGGAATACCACAAAAATTTTCATCATAATTTTACTCAGTTTGTAGGGCCCCTAAATCTAGTTTTAAGATGCGGGGGGGAAAAGGTTCCCGCACCCGCACCTTGTCTCCCGGGTTCGAAACGAATCGAAACGAAGCGAATGACGACGAGGCGTCTGAGATGGGGGAAGGAAAGGGTAAGGGGGGATGGAAATAACTGGGAAAAAAGGGAAAGGGGGGGAAAAGGAGGAAACAAAGGGAAGTGGCCCCAACCCCTTTTGGGGGCTTGGTACCGAAAATACTAGAGGCGTGATGGGGAAAGGGTTAAATGAGGGCGTTATTGGCTCTTAGGGGAAGGGTTTTGGGAAGGGAGGGGGAGCTGAGGTGTCAGTGGCAGCAAAAGGAGGGTTTTTATTCTTTGATCTGGTTGTCAATGCTTTGAATTTGTTTAAGAGGTTGTGTCACACGTATGCGAGAGCTGAGAAAGTTCGTTTGGTTTTGGGTTGGTGGGTTATTGGTTGACGGGAGGGAATGGGTTTTCGTCGTGGGCACGTTGCAGTGTTGTCTTGGGAATGTTTTGGGTGATTTTTTTGGGAGTCATTGGGTGGGGTTTGTGCGTGGTGAAGAACATGAGTCCTTTGTGTTAACCCTAGTGTTCCCGGTAATCACTGGTGAGGTGTAGAAGGCGGTGGGAAGTTGAGGAAGGTGGGTTGATGGGGAGGGAGGTTGTTGATGGTGTTAAAAGGTGGAATTGAAGATTCGCGTATTTCAATAGACAATAGAAAGTTTTTCTGGTGGGAAGGCTTTTGATTGTTGGATTCAGGAGGTGTGGGGCGGTGGGGGTTCTCATTGGACGTTGTTGGAGTGACGTCACTAGTTGGTGGTGGTGATGGAGCTTCTGCAGCAGAGGTGGTGATTAAGTCCTTGGTGAATTTGAGAATTTCTTCAGAAGGTGGAGATGCTGGAAATGTAATGATGGCATATGATTAATGCAAAATAACTATAACACGTTGATGGTAGAGTTAAAGGATCCATGTTCTGCATGTGAGCGTATAGTAGACTAAAGTGGATCTTCGTTAGGTCACATGTTGGTGGTGGTGGAGGCGGGCTGAGTAGATGCTTGAAGTAATTTAGTAGTGTCTGCATGCAACTTTGCAACTGCGGCATACGTTGGGTGTGTTGTTGGTAGATTTTTTCTTTGCTGCATCTTGTGTTTTCTTCATAATATCCTTTCTAGTAGGACATTTTGCTGCCAGTGTATGGTGATCATTACTTTTGCAGTTTAAACACGCTGGTTGTGTTGGAGCAACCAGCGTGTTTAAGTAGAGTGCTATGCAAGGCGTCTTCTTCCATCCATCCTTCCTTGAGCACCTGCAGAGGACTACATACAGTGTGCAGAAGATTACCTGAAATGGACAGTATCTGTTGATTCCTGCCACAGTGTCTTCACTGCGAACACCCAATAGGACGTGATTCTTTCCCAGTTGATAAAAATTTTCCCAGGCCCTTGGCATGAGGATGATGCTGGAAAAATTTTTAAAATTATCCCTGCCTGGTTAAAGCTTCCCTAAAAGTTTTGGCTATAAAGTTAGTCTTGGTCTCATAGATTAGGAATGCCAAAGTAAGATATAAATTAGTTATTGCTTTAAGAAGACTTTAGTGATTATACTGCGCATTGTGATGCTTCTGGATCTAGTAACTTGTCCGTGATAATAAAAAAGTATGGTTTCCTGTTTGGTTTTGGTGTGGTCCCACACAATGAATGATTAGTTGCAAACAGTTTCCATCTGCGGTTGGGATGAAGTGGCAGGTTAATGGGGCGTCGGTTTTCTCTTGTTGACATTCCCTACAGGGGATGCGATTCCCCCAATTTGCCTTATTTTTGGCAAATAAAACTTTAAATATTCTTAAAGGTTTTTTTTATTCCTAAATGATTCTTAAAAAGGAATTGTGGGGTATGTTCAAAATTTGGCCCTAAATTTCTTGGGAAATTTTTCCAGTCTTCTGATTTTAAGCTCCCCCCTTTCCTCCTACCAGCCCTTGTGCAGGCAGTGGTTGTTTTTAAATTTTATATTTGAGGGTGTTGAGGGGTTTCCCCCTGGCTCCCCTTGAAAAGTGAGTTAAGGAAAGGTTCTCTTCGTTTTGTTCTTCTCGAAAGGACTTTCCCTGGGATGGAACGGGGATTTTAGAATCCTGCAACCCTGGGTAGGAAGATTGGTCGGGACTTTTCACAAAATTTTTACGGGGTCTGGCCAGTTTTCTTCGTAAAACAAAATTTTTAGCCCCCGATTGAGTCGTCCAAGGGGGGGGTTTCCCCTTTCGCAGACATCCCTTCCCATTTTGCCCCGGGTTATGGCCAAAATCGGAGAAAAATTAGTCACTACAGGTTCTGGGCATTTTTTAATTAAGAAAGTTATTACCCAGCTAACAAAGGCATCTTTTATAGGGAATCCCTCAGAAACACCTACAGTCAATTTCCCTTTTTAATATTTACCTTTTACAGATCTCATGAAAAGGGAGAGAAAAAACGGTTTTCCCCCAAATGTTTGAAGAGAAAGGGGGAGTGCAGCGCGTCCTTTCAGAGAGGGGAGAGTAACCTACTTTTTAAGGAACAAGAGCCCGGTATCCTTAAAAGGTGTTACTTAAAAAAATTTTTTTTTATTCTCTTGAAGGGAGATGTGGCAGGTAATGTGTATGGGGGGCCCTACACGCTTATTCTTTTTGGGGCATCTCCCCCCAATGTTGATTTTTCCTAATGACTGGGGTTTAATTGGGGGTTGACTTGACTTTGGCCATGTTTATGACAACGAAAAAAGATTATTTCAAACTTTAATTTGGCTCCCTGTTTTTTTTGTGGGTGGGGCTCTCGGGGTTACTGGCGTCGTTGCTCACCATGAGTTTGATGTCGTCGCTCACCAGATTGACCGCTAGTTTGATGTCGTTGCTCATCAGACGACTTACTTGGTTTGCATCGTTGTTCACTTTCATCCTGCCACTTCATCCTCTAGTCAGAGTCAGGTCCATAACGATTTCTATTCATGCCAGGCTGTTGGGAAGAAAGATTAGACAGCTCGGACAAGGAGCAGTTAGCCTCAAAAGTGTCAGCCAGCCTGGCAGCCTCAAAAGCAATGGTCAACGAATGATATTCAAGACTCTAACTTCTGGTCCAACAAATTCCAGCAGGTTTTCCACCAAAAGTAACTGCACTAAGCCGAAGAAGTTAGCGACACCACTTGCCTTATAGCACTTCGTAAAAGTTTTTGACTGCTGCCTTACAAAGTCTACATGAGACTGACCCAGCTGATACTTGCACAATTTGAATTCCTTCCTGTACTTGGCGGCAATTCACTGATATGCCCCCAAGAACCGTTGTTTTAACAACCCGATAATCAGCAAATTCTTCATTATTTAAAATAGGTGCGAACTCTTGTCCTTTGAGGTACAACGCTGTGTGCACCAGTGCTGCCCGGTGCTCCCCGCGCTACCTCAATGCTTGTGCCTTACTTTTTTTTCAGATGCCTCGAGAAACACTTCAGGCTCAGACTCAACAAAACTAACCTCCAAGGAAGGTTCCTTGATGTTGGTGAGGGACTCTTGGTCTAGGGAATTGGATTTGTGCTCCAGTTCCCTGAATTAAACCTGAATACCTCCCACATCCCCCCACAGGCGCTGCATAATCCTACGGGTTTAGCGCCCCCTCCTTGATTATAATAATAAGCAAAGCGAAGTACTAACAATGTTTTTTTCACTCTAAAGTAGTTACCAATAGTTTGTTTCAATTGCCTCCTCTTCTTCTCTCTATCAAGCTCCTCTTTACCAAATGCTCGTAACTCTCTGGTTGTTTTGAGAATGAGTTTAGTTAACTCAAGCGCCAACGAAGGTGACTCGTCATGAGATAAACCCGGTGCACCACCTGCTTCACCAGACTGCTGCTCTGATTCCTCCCACATTACGAAGGAACCTAAGCGGAGATCAGCGATTAATAGTGAGAGTTCATTGGTATTCTATGCCAATGGAACGAGCAATTTTCCAGCAGCAAAGCAAGAGTAGAGATAGTTTGGGCAGATTTAGAGAGTATATTCAGACACCAGCCGCCTCACCCATGTTTGTGGTTAAACCCAACTTAAAACGCTATTGTAATGCACGAAAAAAGCAGCATTGCAGGATACCATTAGTAGCAAGACTGGACAAGCAGTACATAAGGCGATAGCCGATGCTATAATGACTGGATACCAAAGACCAGCCTCTAGCTTCAGCTCCAGCTACTGGACAAGCTCACATATTATGAGCACAAGTAATTGGTGGCCTGTGAGACCTGGTCGTATGGGAAATTGGAGCAAACAAACTCTGACAGTTGGACTAATGCACATTTTGCCTTCACACCACTATATACAGATATGTACAATGTACAATATTTACAGATTAGAATAGTAATAAGTGTAAACCACATCTGACGATGGCCAAAGCAGAAGCCTGAAAGAGTGCAATGTACTCAATGAACAGGTAGGCAATGTCTGCCAGTGCTTACGCAAGGTGAACCACGTTGCTTCACCTTTGGCGGGCTTGCTTGTGATTGGGGACAATGAACCAAGGTACTGATTTGTAAGGACGGGTGGTTACTATCGATTCGTTTTTTTAAAACCCTTAGCACCCAGTTCGCGGTTGGAGGCCCAGCATTTATGGGCGGTGTAGTGACATTCGCCGAATCAAATTGTAACTTGCTCTTGGCATGCCAACTAACCTTCGGACACTACTCTCGCAGCAAAGTCTTCGCTATAACCTTCAAACAATACACTCCACATAGTGTCACAGTATAATTAAAAATACACTCACAAAATCTCACAGTAACATTCAACACTACTTTCACTGTAGTGTTTCCCATTAAACCTTCAACAGTACTCTCACAGTAATTTATTACGTAATATTCAACAATCCTACTTCACAGAGGTCTCTCTCACGGATACCTTCAACCATGCTCACAGAGGTTCTATTTCTCACTATAACCTTCAACACTACATTCACGTAGTCTCTCGTAGTAATCCAGAAACGATACATACACTCACAGTAGTGTGTCTGATATTAACTTACAGCAAAACTCACAGAAGGGTGGCTTCACAGTACCTTAAACACTACTCTCAGAACTTTCAACACTCACATTAGACTCGGCAACCCTCAACACTTCTTTCTAACAGAGTGTCTAACAGTACATTCAGACTATTCTGTCTCACCAGTAACAGTTAACAATACTTTCTTTCACATTAGCGTCTCTTAGTAACATTAAAAGTACTGGTTTCTCACAGTAAACTTCAACACTGCACTCACAGTTGCATTATCAATTTACTCTTCGACAACACTATCATATTAGTGCGTCACAGTAACTTCACTATTCTCACAGTAGTGTCTCAACAGTTGACCTTCATCACTGCTCACAGTAGTGTCTTTTACAGTAGTAACCTCCAAAACACTAATCTCACCAGTACTGTGTCTCAACATTAACCTTCAGCAACGGCTTATACGGACAGTTGGGTATCAAAACTGCACTCACTGTAGTCTCTCACAGTAACATTTAAATTACTCACTTAGTGTCGTCACAGTAACCTCGGGAACATGCTCACCAGGCAGTGTGCAGTAATCTTCACAAACATTACTCCGCAGTAGTTTCACAGGAACTAACAATCTTATTCTCACTCTAGTGTTTCACAGTAACCTTCATACCACTTCGCTCACAGTAACAACATCGCTACAATCATATTAGTGTGTCACACAGTAGCCTTCAAAACACTAACTCTGACGAAGTATCTCAAGCTATCAATCAAACATCTACTCACAGTATTGTCCAGTTACTGTCAACAGTACTCCATGGTAGTGTCTTCAGTAACCAACAACGCTACACTCAATTGTGTGTCTAACATAACTTTCATCTGGGAATTGCAGGTTGTACACTATGGCTCCACAGTGGATTACATCAAGGTAGATCCCTTTAAGTGTAGTTCTCAACTGGAAAAGGAGTCAGCAAGACCATCCTGCCGGGACAAGTGTTCCGCAAGCATTTGTACTTGGGCCACTGTTTTATGGATTGTCCTACTTTAATGTCCTTCATATAATCCTTAGTCCATGCCATTTACCGATGAAATGCACTTTGACATTTACTTATCCAAAGAGACGGAAATGCCAGGGTGCTGTAAGCTACATGAATCACCAGCAACAGCTATATCAGCCTGGGGTTAAAAACCGATTGGCAGGTCTTATTTGCTACTGTGAAAACGCACCATTGATGTTGGTTTAATCACCATGATGTAATGCCGGAGCAGTAGTAAAGTATTAAATGGGAGTGTTGGTTCTTGAGGGACGAGTTGTTATCCTTTTGGTGAAAATATGACTCCATACTGACCATGGAAGAACCACTTTGTAAATCTTGCAAACATAGCGGCCAGAAGCTGACAGCACTTCGACGTATATCGCATTCTGCTCGACTGTATAGAGAGATTGCAAGATTCAGTACGAGGCACAAGTTACGCTCCATCACATTGAATATGTTACACTTTTCTTGAATTACCTGCCCATCATCTCATCTGTAATTTCTTGACAAGAGTAGAGAACAGAGCAAGACGACCTTCATCTCTCGACTGGACCCCAGCCTGGGTAGATCTGTTCTTTTCAGCAGAGTCTTCAAACTCCGGGAGGGATGAAGGGGGTTTTGACTGCTCAGCGCGAACGAAAATTTTTTTCCGAAAAAAAAAATTCCAAACTGAGGTTAATCTTATAGAAAAATAGCTTAACTCTCTGGCAACACAATGGTACCAGAATCATTGTTCTGCGGACATTCCTAAGGGAATTATGGTCATTTAAATACACCTAGGGTGACGTCACCACCCGCGGCAGGTGTGCTCACCTGTCGTCAATTTATTTTTTTTTTTCCGTTTTTTTTTTCGTTTGTATTTATGTATTATTCTTTCTAAGATAATAATTGACGATTTGGTATCATAATACAGTGGGTGGGACTTATACGTAGAGTTCCAACCAACCAGGAACCTCCGACACCATTTTGCTGACGTCATGGAAATTCCAGTCTCGGGGGGGGGCGGGGAATAGGGGCTCAAATATAACGCTATTTATAGCTTCTACGGCTTATTTATCTATCACAATTGATTAATATGACATAATAAACAATATAAATAACAAAAAAGTATGGTAAATACTCCAGAATGAATAATATATGGAAT
Source organism: Cherax quadricarinatus (assembly GCF_026875155.1). Taxonomy (NCBI): domain Eukaryota; kingdom Metazoa; phylum Arthropoda; class Malacostraca; order Decapoda; family Parastacidae; genus Cherax; species Cherax quadricarinatus. The sequence continues at coordinate 35,951,826 of NC_069454.1, read as the reverse complement.
ATTCCCGGTGGTCTGGTGGCTAAAGCTCCCGCTTCACACACGGAGTGCCCGGGTTACATAAGAACATAAAAACATAAAAACGAAGGAAACACTGCAGAAGGCCTACTGGCCCATGCGAGGCAGGTCCAAGTCTCCTACCGGCTTAAGCCAATGCACCCAACCTAGTCAGGTCAGGTCACCCTTGACTTAAGGGAGGAACACGGCAACCGACCTGGTAGCACAAGCTATCAGGTCTAACTTCCAAACCCACCCCATCCACTCATGTATTTATCCAACCTATTTTTAAAGCTACACAACGTTCTGGGGCCCCTATAACGGTACTTGGGAGTTTGTTCCACTCATCCACAACTCTATTACCAAACCAGTACTTTCCTATATCCTTCTGAATCTGAATTTTTCCAACTTAAAACCATTGCTGCGAGTCCTTCTAGGTAGATATTTTCAGCACACTATTTACATCCCCTTTATTTATTCCTGTCTTCCATTTATACAACCTCAATCATATCCCCCCCAATTCTACGTCTTTCTAGGAGTGCAGATTCAGGGCCGTTAGTCTATCCTCATAGGGAAGGTTTCTGATACATGGGATCAACTTTGTCATCCTCCTTTGTACATTTTCCAGAGAAATTTATATCCATTCTGTAATAAGGTGACCAAAACTGTGCTGCATAATCTAAATGAGGCCTAACCAAGGATGTATAGAGTTGAAGAACAACCTGAGGACTCCTATTATTTATGCTTCTTGATATGAAGCCAAGGTTTCTATTAGCTTTATTGCGAACACTTATGCACTGTTGTCTTGGTTTCAGTTTACTGCTAACCGAACTCCTAAATCTTTTCGCAATCCGTAATATTAAGATCTACATTATTTAGTTTATATGTGGCACGTTTCCTTACACCTATTGTCCTGTTCACCTAGCAGCAAATAGGTACCTGGGTGTTAGTCGACTGGTGTGGGTCGCATCTGGGGGACAAGTTAAGGACCCAATGGAAATAAGTTAGAACAGTCCTCGATGACGCACTGACTTTCTTGGGTTATCCTGGGTGGCTAACCCTCCGGGGTTAAAAATCCGAACAAAATCTTATCTTATCTTATCTTATCTTAGCGCTCCAGGGGGAATAATAGTTTTCCCATTCTAAGAGAGGGGCTTCCATTCTTTTTTCTCTCACCTCCAGGGTCCTTATATTAAAGAAAAACGAACATGGTTAACTATGATATACACTGTAATGCAGTATAAGACTGAGAAAAATGTTATTTTCTCGAAAAAAAAAAAAAAAAAAGGTTTGGCCCGGCTGTTTCGCGGATTATCTCGGAAGTAAGTTATTCACATATATGAGCAAACCCTTCGTTAATAATAGCAGGAAATTGTAATGAAATTCACAGAGAACATAAAGGAAAGATTGTTTTACAAGCCCATGGATCGCTTTTTGAGATATCATAATTTGTTTATGATTTTTGTGAGGGCAAAAAGTCAGATATTTGGCTTGAAAGTCAAAAAACATACAAAATTTATTTTTTTTAAGAATGAAGAAAGGATAAAATTACAGAACGGCAATCCATTAGAAATACAGTTTAGCATTTTTTTTATGCGTTTGATAATGCCAAAACAACTTCTCCAAGTCCCACTTCGACGGTACCTTGAATATGTATGATTTATTAGTAAATAATTTTTTTCTCAGTTGTTTTTTGAGCTATCTTATTGAAACTTGGTCACATTACTATTGAAAGGTGCTTCTTTTTCGTACAAAAAAAATGAAAGAAATCGAACGAAAATTAAAAAAAAAAAATTACCCTTCAATGACCCCTGAAGGCGGCCTTATTGTTATGTACAAGACCAACATTGTCAAAGTACCACACTTAGCTCCACTCCGAGGAGAGTGAGAACTGAACTTATACACAACAAGACGGGCAGCAGTAACTTCACTTTGATTGTCCCCTTCTTCCGAACATCGCTACATCTGAGGTCATATATTCCCAGGATGACTCGAGTCTGGAACATGATGGTACTGCATAATGATAGCATCGAAATAAAGTCAGTTGATCAAATGAAATTCCAGGCCCACAGATGGTTCCAACTTCATCCTGTTCCCTATTTGTAGGTCTCATAACAATAAAAAAAGTTTTTAAATTAGCTGGTGTAGGTAACAGTTCTATTCTTATAAAAAGAGTTAAGAATCCTTAACCTAACCGTGTTAAACCCTGTATAAAATAGAGAGAGAGAGAGAGAAAGAGAGAGAGAGAGACAGACAGACAGAGAGACAGACAGACAGATAAACATACACAATTCTGGAAAGTAAAAGGGAAAGAGTAATCAACTAATGCTGAAGTAGGCAAGGGAAATAGAAGAAAGAATGAAGGGTAAAAGACCCAGATGAATTTAGGGTAGGAGAGGAAAACTGAGAAAGGGCCTAAATGACAAACAGAGGTTTAATTAAAGAGACCACGAGAGGAAAGAAGACAGGAGGAGGGACAACACCCCTAGTGACATTGATAAGTTTAATGG
>NC_069454.1:35932105-35948822 GCF_026875155.1 Cherax quadricarinatus | reverse complement strand
TGTAAGAGAGGTGTTGTGAAGGGCAGGGGGAAAAAAACTGAAGTTCTTGTAGTAAACAAAGTGGGAGTTTGGCTGACGTCAGCAAGAGGAACAAATGTATTACGCAAAAACGGAACGCAGCCACAAGAACAATCAATAAGTAAAATATTTTTAAAAAAAGGTACAGTAAAAACAAGAACAGGGTAGTAATAGAAAAGAATAGTAGATTAACACAAAAAAGTCACTCCTTAGCATAGTATAACCCAAAGTACAACAATAAGTAACACACGGGGGAAAGGCATTAACTAAAACAGTAAGGAAACACACAGAAAATTTCAGTAACACATAAGGAAACATAAGGAACGTCGTTTTAACGAGAAACAGAAGTGTTCGAATTTCAGTATGCACAAGAACATACAAAAATAAACAGAAAAATTTACGGAACAGTAAGCAACATTATAATACATAATAGAAAATCGAAACAATAAAAAAGGGGTTCCAGCGCCATTGTGGCATCAAAAAAAAATTGAAATACCTTTTCAAGGGGTCGAGTCTCAAATTGTTTTTTAATTTTTCCCAGTTTTTTTTATTTTTTTTGTCTTTGTGACTGGGGAATATTTTCTCGAAATGGGGAAAAAGACGTAAAAGAAAACGGTAGTAACAGACGGAAGAAAAAACATACTAAAGATAACAACGTGAAGACATGAAAACTAGAAAGTGAGATTTTTTAAAATTTTTCTGAACTTCTTATTTCCATAAGAAAATTTCAAAGTGTATTTCTTGCGTTTTAAAAGTAATTTTTTGTCAATTGTCATTTTTTTATAAATTCCCATATAAATTTGGATATTTAAAATAGCAAAAAGGCACAATATTGTGATGAAAAGATAACAAAATAATCCCACATAGAAGAGGGGAGTTACGCGACGTTTCGGCCCTTTAAAAAGTAAAACCTAACGTTGTAATGGCCCAAAGGGGGACCGAAGCGTCGGTAGCCCCTTTTCTTCTATTGGGGTTTTTTGTAAAAGGATATCTATTACCCTTACTATATACTACTTTAAATACTAAAAAAACTAAAGCAAGCATAACATTTACACATCAATCACTTTTTTTCAAAATTTTCTATTATAAATACTTAACAATTTCCATATCTCCCCATCATTCCTGGAAAATAAATTTTTTTTCTAAACGGTACAGTGGGTATGGCATGGAAATGTGGCACCTATGCCATAAGGTTACAATAAAAGAAAATGAACGTAAACGTGGTTTTAGAACAGGTACGTAATGTGAGAAAGTATTTGTATCTTGAAGTTTTGTGTGTGTGTGTGTGTGTGTGGTGTGTGTGTGTGTGTGTGGTGTGTTGTGTGTGTGTGTGTGGTGGTTGTGGTGTGTGTGTGTGTGGGGTTGTGTGTGCGTTGCGTGTGTGTGTGTGTGGGGTGTGAGTGCCTGTGTGTCCCGGTGTGGGGGGGGGGTTTTTGGGTTTTTTCCCCGGGAAAATAAAGAAGTAACCCCAGAAAAATAATAAAAAAGAGGCTATTTAACTGGTAAGAATTATTTCTTGCGTTTGCCTTTCACAGAAAACTTGAAAATTTTTTTTGCTTTTTCTTATCAATTTTTTCTCGGGACGCAAGTCTTACACTTCCATTTTTCAAAAATAACTTGAAAATTTCTGTAACAACATTTTTTTTTACGTTTTATTGCCATGCAAGCAATTTAATTTTAAAAAGTGATGAAAAAGCAGAAATGAGGATGTGTGAGGTGGTGTTGGTGTTTATAAACCCATGGAAGCTCTAAATATGCAATTTTTGGGGCAAAGGCTAATTACAAACTAATAGAATAAGTAAAAAACGAAAAAAATTAACATAAAAAAGTTATGAAAAAAAATCCCAAATCCGAGTTTTTTTACATTTAAACCCAGCTTTGGGGGGGCCATTTGGGGGGCAGCTCAGTCTCGTCTGGTGGTCTACTGTTCCAGGCTGTCTTGGGGGTGAATTACAGGGGCACAGATTTTTGTGTGTCCCCTCCTGTAAACCACCCACCTGGGCAGTCCCCGACAGTTTGACCCGGTTGACAAGACCAATTTAAACCCTCCCGCAAGGTCAAGGGGGGGGGGGCCCCCACCCGCTAACCTGGGGAAGTGAAAGGGAAAATTCATCTAGGGGCCCCAATGGACTTCTGGGGGGCATGGAAAAGGGAAAGCAAACACACACACACCCCACCCCACACCACCACCGCCACAACCACCCCGAAACACCCTCCCCTCACCCTCCCACCAGTCTACCCCCCTCCCCCACCCGTCCATCACCCACACCCCTACTCCAAACACCCTCACCACCAAGGAAAGTGGGAAGGGGGTTCATCGAGGGGACACAGATGGGCTTCTGGAAAAAAACAGGCCCTTTCCCCACCATCCAACCCCTCACCAACAGTCCCTTCCCTCCCCCTAGTCGATCACACTCACCGGCAGCCCATTTTTCCCCCACCCCCCAGTCCCCCTCACCCTCCCCACTAGTGATCACCCCCCACCACCCTCCAAACCCTCACAGTCAGTCCATCACCCAAACCACCCGTCCATTCACCCTCACCACCAGTCCATCACACTCACCAATTTAGTCCCCTCACATTCATCACCAGACCATTACCCTCCCCCAAAAGTCCAAACTCACAAAAATCCATCCCCCCACACCACCATCCCCTACACACAATACCAGTCCATCACCCCCACCACCAGTCCATTTACCCTCCCCACCAGGCCCTCACCCTCACCCCATCCACACCCCGAAAAGGGGAATGTAGAAGGGAGTTCATTTTGAGGGGACACAATGGACTTTTTGGAAACCAAGGGCCTTCACCCTCCCCACCATCCAAACAAAGGCCCAAAACCAAAACCATCCCCTTCACCAACAGCCCATCACCCTCACCACCAACCATTTACCCTCCCACCAGTCCCTCACTCTCACCACCAGTTCCCAAAACCCTCACCACCAGAACCCTCACCCCCACCAGTCCTTTACCCTCAACCCCCAGTCCATCACCAGCAAGGGAAAATGGGAAGGGAGTTCATCTGAGGGGACACAGATGGACTTCTGGAAAACAAAGTCCCCTTTACCCTCCCCCCCAGTCCATCACCCTCACAACAGTCCATCACCCTCCCCCCCTAGTCGTCACCCTCAAACCCCAGCCCCTTTACCAACACCACCAGTCCTCCCCTCCCCCCTATCCATCACCATCACCACCATCCATCACCCTCCACCGCAGTCCATCACAAAAAACCACCGTCCTTTACCATCACCACCAGTCCACCACCACCCGGTTCATCCCCCCTCATCCCCCAGACCATCACCCTTTCCCCCCAAAATCCATCAAAATCACAACCAAAACCATCAGCCACACCCCCCATCCAACCCCCTTTACCACCATCCATAAAACCCCCACCACCCCTACTTCACCCCCCCCACCAGTCCATCACCCCCACCACCAGTCCCTCAAACCCCAACCCCCCAGTCCATCACAAGCAAGGGGAAATGTTTTGGGAAAAAAGTTCACTGGGGGGGGAACCCCCCCCAGATTTGGGCTTTAAGAAACACAGCCCCTTTACCCTCACCACCATTTTTCCCTCACCCTCACCAAAAAGTCCTTTAAACCCCACCACCAGCCCCCATCTCCCACCCACCGGCCTCACCCTACCACTAGTCGATCACCCTCACCCGACCATAAACCCTCCTCCAAGTCCATCACTCTCCCACGAGTCCCCTCACCCCCACCACCATTTTCCCTCACCCCCCCACCCCGTCCCCTCACCTCACCACCAGTCCCCACCCGAAGGGAAGTTGGAAGGGAGTTCAAACTGAGGGGACCCCAGAGGGGCTTCCCGGAAACACGTCCTTTACCCCCCCCACCGTCCCTCACCCCCACAAACAACCATTCACCCCACCACCACCCCAAACACCCTCACCACCAAAAACCCTAAACCCCCCCACCATCCATCACCTCACCACCCGTCCGCACCCTCACCACCGACCATCCCCCTTTTACCATCCATAAACCCCCCCCACCGCCATCACCAAGGGAAAGGGAAATGTGGGAAGGGGGTTCATCTTAGGGGAACAGATGGGGTTCTGGAAACACAGGGCCCCTTTACCCTCCCCACCAGTCCATCAAACCCCCACCACCAGGGCCATCAAACCCTCACTCCCAAATTTTATTACACTCACCCCCAGTCCAAACACCCTCACCGCCCGTCCATCAACCACACCACTAGTCCATCACCCTCACCACCGTCCTTCAACCCCGCAAGGGGAAATGTGGGGAAAGGGGGTTCATCTGAGGGGGCACAGATGGACTTCTGGAAAAAAAAACCCGTCCTTCACCCCCCCACCAGTCCTTCACCCCCCCCACCAGTCCCTCACCATCACCAAACCCGACCATCACCCTCACCACCACCCAAACACCTCCCCCACCAGACCCATCCCCTCCTCAAACCCGTCCATCCCCTTCACCACCAGTCATCCCCCTCACCAACCCAAACCCTCACACTAAACCCGTCCAAACAAAACCCCGGAAGTGTGGAAAAGGGGGTTTTATTGAGGGACCAGATGGACTTCTGCAAACACAGTCCTCCCCCCCTTCCCCACCAGTCCATCACCCTCACCAACAACCTTTACCCTCCCCCTAGTTTGATCAACCCCCAAACCCTCAGCCCCTACCCACACCCCCGTCCATCCCCCCCCCCACTATCGTTTACCCCCCACCACCAGTCCATCCCCCCTCACCGTCAGTCCACACCCAAAGCACCCGTCCATCCCCCCTCACCACACCCCTCACACTCACCATGAGGGCCCCTCACCCTCATCCCCAAAACCATTTTCCCCCCCCCACCAGTCCCCAAAAATCATAAAAACCCGTCCCTTCCCCCCACACCACCAGTCCATCACCCACAAATTCCAGTCCACACCCTCACCACCACCCTACCCTCACGACCCGTCCTTTTACCCTCCCCACCATCCAAACACCCCCCCCCCACCATCCATCAAACCCCCACCACCAAACCATCACCCTCACCCCAAACCCCTCACCCCCACGACCAGACCACACCCTCCCCACCAGTCAAACACTCTCACCCCCAGCCCATCACCCTCACGCCAACCATCACCCTCATTTACCAACCCCCCACCCTCCCCACCAGTCCATCAAATTCACAACCAATCCCTCACCCACACCCCCATCCCCTCACCCACAATACCAGTCCATCACCCCCACCACCATTCCCCCACCCTCACCACCAAAACCTTCACCCTTCCCCCCAGTCCCATCACCCTCACCACGAGTCCATGACCCTAACCACCAGTCCATCACCAGCAAGGGAAGTGTGGAAGGGAGTTCATCTGAGGGGACACAGATGGACATCTGGAAACACAGTCCTTCACCCTCCCCACCAGTCCATCACCCTCACCACAAGTCCATCACCAGCAATGGAAGTGTGGAAGGGAGTTCATCTGAGGGGACACAGATGGACTTCTGGAAACACAGTCCTTCACCCTCACCACCAGTCCATCACCCTCACCAACAGTCCATCACCCTTGCCACCAGCCCATCTCCCACACCACCAGTCCATCACCCTCCCCACTCGTCGATCACCCTCCCCAGCAGTCAATCAAACTCACAGCCAATGCATTACCCACACCACCAGTCCATCACCTTCACCACCAGTCCATCACCCTCACCACCAGTCCATCACCAGCAAGGGAAGTGTGGAAGGGAGCTCATCTGAGGGGACACAGATGGACTTCTGGAAACACAGTCCTTCACCCTCCCCACCAGTCCATCACCCTCACCAACAGTCCATCACCCTCACCACCAGTCCATCACCCTCCCCACTAGTCGATCACCCTCACCACCAGTCCATCACCTTCACCGTCAGTCCATCACCCACACCACCAGTCTATCACTCTCACCACCAGTATATCACCCACACCACCAGTCCATCACCCTCACCACGAGTCCATCACCCTCATCACCAGACCATCACCCTCCCCACCAGTCCATCAAACTCACAACCAATCCATCACCCACACCACCAGTCCATCACCCACAATACCAGTCCATCACCCTCACCACCACTACACCACCCTCACCTCCAGTCCATCACCCTCACCACCAGATCATCACCCTCACCACCAGATCATCACCCTCACCTCCAGTACATAACCCTCACCACCAGCCCATCAACCAGCAAGGGAAGTGAGGAAGGGAGGTCATCTGAAGGGACACAGATGGACTTCCGGAAACACAGTCATTCACCCTCCTCACCAGTCCATCATCCTCACAAACAGTCCATCACCCTCACCACCGGCACATCACCTCCACCACCAGTCCATCACCCTCCTTACTAGTCGATCACCCTCACCACGAGTCCATCACCCTCACCGTCAGTCCATCACCCTCACCACGAGTCCATCACACTCGCCACGAGTCCATCACCCTCACCACCAGTCCATCGCCAACACCACCAGCCCATCACCCACACCACCAGCCCATCACCCACACCACCAGTCCATTACCCTCCCCACTAGTCGATCACCCTCACCACCAGTCCATCACCCTCACCGTCAGTCCATCACCCACACCACCAGTCCATCACCCTCACCACGAGTCCATCATCCTCACCCCCCCGTCCATCACCTAAACGCCGGGGTCCTAAATCTCACCACCAGTCCATCACAAACACCCCCGTCCACCCCCTCCCACCAGTTATCACCCTCACCCACCACCACCCACCACCCAAGGGGAAGTGAGGGGTTCTTTCTGGGGAGGACACAGGGGGGATTCGGGGAAACTTTAGCCCTTCACCCCCCCCAAACCCGTCTTTTCACCCTCACCATCGTAAATCACCCTCACCACCAGTCCATCCCCCTCCCACCGTCCATCACCCGCACCCCCGGGTCCATCACCTCCCCCACCAGTCCATCCCCCACACCACCAGCCCAGTCAATCACAAGGAGATTGCCCTGGGGAAATCTGGGCCCCATGGGGGCCCCAAAAACTGGAGACCCAAGATGAGGGATGTGGTGCTGGAAAAAACCTCCCTGCATAGCCCTGTTAGACAAAATACCAGAGAGAGAGGAGGGGATGAAAACCCCCAAAGGGCTGGACCTTGTAGTCCCTTGAGTAGTTCGGGAATCGAGGGTATCATGTTTAAAGGGCCCCCTGGGAGCTAGTGATCTGTGGTTCGTGCTTCGATCTTTGTTGAGCTCCAAGTGGCAGAGTAGAGGAAATAGGCTGGGAAAAAAAAAACTAAAAAAGGGGGGGAACTACTCAGGCATGAGGAACTTCCTTCAAGACTTTCAGTGGGAGGGAACTGACAGGAAAAACCGTAAAGAAATTAGGCTATGTGGCAACAACTGAAAGGGGAAAAACAGAAATAAGGGAAAAAAAAAAAAAAGACCCCTTGGTCCCCCAAAGGTGTGGGAGGCAAAAATGGGTGTACTAGAAAATGGAAAGGTACAGAAGCAGAGAACTCAGAAAAAAAAAAGAGTTACCCGAAGGGGGCAGAACGAATATGTCAGATAAAAAGGGGAGGTCGGGGAACAATTGAAAAGGACATAGCATCAAAAGTAAAGCGCCCCGGATGTTGTACAGCAAAAGGGGGGAAAACAACAGTCAAGGACCAGGAAATCAGCTGAGGAAGGGTGAGGGGGGAATTTACAAGAAACGACCGGAGGTATTCAGGACTCAGCACAAGTTTTAAAAAGGAATTTACAGTGGAAAACCAGTGGACCCCAGGAAATGAACAGGGGGGCACACCGCAAGTGTGGATGACGTACATAAAACCCAAGGAGGAGTTAAAAGAAGCTGCTATGCGAATTGACCCTAAAAGGCGGTGGGACCAGACAACTTTCCATGGGTTTTTAAAAGAGGGAGCAAGATATTGATGAGCCATTAACAAAGTCTTCAAACGTTATTTGAAACTGGGCAACTCCTTGAGGTATGGAAATGGCAAATGTAGTCCCCTTTTTTTAAAAAAAGGGAGACAGCAGAGGCACTAAACTGCCTGTATCACTAAAGTGTTAGTATGAAGGGCATGGAGAAGATCATCAGGAGGAGAAGGTGAAGACCTGGAGAGAAAAAAAGTGTTTTTAAATTGCAACCAGCACTGTTTCAGGGAAGGAAAAAACCTGTGTCACAAACCTACTAGAGTTTTTTGAAAGGTGAAGAAAAAAGATAGAGAGGGGGGGGTGGATCGACTGCCCTTTTTTGGGGACTGGAAGAAGGCCTTCGACACAGTTCCTCACAAGAGGTTACTGCAAAAGCTAGAGGATCAGGCACACATAACAGGAAAGGCACTGCAATGGATCAGAGAATACCTGACAGGGAGGAAAACAACGAGTCATGGTACGCGACGAGGTGTCAGAGTGGGCGCCTGTGACAAGCGGGGTTCCACAGGGGTCAGTCCTAGGACCTGTGCTGTTCTTGGTATATGTGAACGACATAACGGAAGGGATAGACTCAGAAGTGTCCTTGTTTGCAGATGATGCGAAGTTAATGAGAAGAATCAAATCGGATGAGGATCAGGCAGGACTACAAAGAGACTGGACAGGCTACAAGCCTGGTCCAGCAACTGGCTCCTTGATTTAACCCTGCCAAATGCAAAGTCATGAAGATTGGGGAAGGGCAAAGAAGACTGCAGACACAATATAGTTTAGATGGCCAAAGACTGCAAACCTCACTCAAGGAAAAAGATCTGGGGGTGAGTATAACACCGAGCATATCTCCTGAGGCGCACATCAATCAGAAAAACTGCTGCAGCATAGGGGCGCTTGGCAAACCTACGGATAGCATTCCGATACCTCAGTAAGGATTCGTTTAAGACTCTGTATACCATTTACGTCAGGCCCATACTGGAGTATGCAGCACTAGTTTGAAATCCACACCTAGTCAAGCACGTCAAGAAATTAGAGAAAGTGCAAAGGTTTGCAACAAGACTAGTCCCAGAGCTACGGGGATTGTCCTACGAAGAAAGGTTGAGGAAATCGGCCTGACGACACTGGAGGACAGGAGGGTCAGGGGAGACATGATAACGACATATAAAATACTGCGCGGAATAGACAAGGTGGACAAAGACGGGATGTTCCAGAGATGGGACACAGACACAAGAGGTCACAATTGGAAGTTGAAGACTCAGATGAATCAAAGGGATGTTAGGAAGTATTTCTTCAGTCATAGAGTAGTCAGGCCGTGGAATAGTCTAGAAAGTGGGCGTAGTGGAGGCGGGAACCATACATAGTTTTAAGGCGAGGTATGATAGAGCTCATGGGGCAGGGAGAGAGACGACCTAGTAGCAATCAGCGAAGAGGCGGGGCCAGGAGCTGTGACTCGACCCCTGCAACCACAAATAGGTGAGCACAAATAGGTGAGTACCCTCACCACAAATCCATCACGCTCACCACCAGTCCACCCTCACCACCAGTCCATCACCCTCACCACCAGTCCATCACATTCACCTCCAGTCCATCACCCACAGCACTAGTCCTTCACTCTCACCACCAGTCCATCACCCTCACCACCAGTCCATCACCCTCACCACCAGTCCATCACCAGAAAGGGAAGTGTGGAAGGGAGTTCATCGGAGGGGACACAGATGAACTTCTGCAAACACAGTCCTTCACCCTCCCCACCAGTCCATCACCCTCACCATCAGTCCATCACCCTCCCCCACCTCACCACCAGTCCATCACCCTCACACCAGTCCATCACATTCACCTCCAGTCCATCACCCACAGCACTAGTCCATCACTCTCACCACCAGTCCATCACACTCACCACCAGTCCATCACCCTCACCACCAGTCCATTTACCGCAAGGGAAGTGTGGAAGGGCGTTCATCTGAGGGGACACAGATGAACTTCTGCAAACACAGTCCTTCACCCTCCCCACCAGTCCATCACCCTCACCATCAGTCCATCATCCTCCCCCACCCCCACCACCAGTCCATCACCCTCACCACCAGTCCATCACCCTCACCACCAGTCCATCACATTCACCTCCAGTTTCCCTCAACCACAGCACTAGTCCATCACTTTTCACCACCAGTCCATCACCCTCACCACCAGTCCTTCACCCTCCCCCACCAGTCCATCACCCTCACCGTCAGTCCACACCCTCACCATCAGTCCATCACCCTCCCCCCCAGCCCCTCACCCTCACCACCAGCCCCTCACCTCACCACCAGCCCATCACTCTCCCCACAGTCCATTACCAGCAAAGGAAGAGTTTAAAGGGAAATTCTCTGGGGTACAAAAGAAGGACATCCCGGGAAACATAGTCCTTCACCCCTCCCACCAGTCCATCAAAACTCACAAAACCAACCCATCACACACACCCCCAGTCCATCACGTACACCACCAGGGCCATCACCCACATCACCGTCACACCCTCACCACCAGTCTATCATCCTCCCCCACCAGACCATCACCCTCACCAACAGCCCTTCACCCTCCCCACCCGCATATCACCCTCACCACAAGTCCATCACCGTCACCACCAGTCCACCCCCCTCACCATCAGTCCATCACCCTCACCACCAGACCATCACCCACACCACCAGTCCATCTCCCTCACCACCAGTCTATCACCCTCACCGCCAGTCCTTCACCCTCACCACAACACCATCACCAGTAAAGGAAGTGAGGGAGTTCATCCGAGATGACACAGATGGACTTCTGGAAACACAGTCCTTCACCCTCCCCACCAGTACATCACGCACACCACCAGTCAATCACCCTCACCAACAGTCCATCACCCTCACCGCCAGTCCTTCACCCTCACCACAACACCATCACCAGCAAGGGAAGTGAGGGAGTTCATCCGAGATGACACAGATGGACTTCTGGAAACACAGTCCTTCACCCTCCCCACCAGTACATCACGCACACCACCAGTCAATCACCCTCACCAACAGTCCATCACCCTCGCCCCCAGTCCATCACCCACACCACAGTCCATCACCCTCCCCACCGGGCCATCACCCACACCACCAGTCCATCACCTTCACCACCAATCCATCACCCCAACTCCAGTCCTTCACCCTTCCCACCAGTCCATAACCCACACCACCAGTCCTTCACCCTCTCCCCAGTCGTAATCGTCACCACCAGTCCATCACCCTCCCGTCAGTCCATTACCCACACCACCAGCCATCTCTCTCACCACCAGTCCATCACCCCCAAAAAAACCAGTCCATCACCCTCACCACCAGTCCACACCCTGGACCAGTCCACCACCCTCACGACCAGTCTTCACACTCACCACAACACCATCACCAGCAGTCTATCACCCACAACACCAGTCCATCACCCTCACCACCAGTCCCCCACCCCCACGCCAGTCCACCACCCTCACCACCAGCCCCTTTCCCTCCCCACCAGTAAAATCACCTCACCCACAGTCCATCACCCTCACCACCAGTCCATCACCCTCACCACCCGTCCATCACCCTCACCACATGTCCACCCACACCACCAGACCATCACCCTCACACCCAAACCATCACCCTCACCTCCCGTCAATCACCCTCACCAAAGAGGCCATCACCTCACCATCAGTCCATCACCCTCACCACCAGTCCATCACCCCCACCACCAGTCCATCACCACAATCCAGTCCATCACCCACACCACCAGTCCATCACCCTCCCCTCCAGTCCATCACCCACACTAGTCCATCACCCTCACCACCAATGCATCACCCTCACCACCAGTCCATCACCCTCTCCTCCTGTCCATCACCCTCACCACCAGTCTATCACCCACACCGCCAGTCCTTCACCCTCACCACAACACCACCAGTAAGTGAAGTGAGAAAGGGAGTTCGTCTGAGGGGACACAGATGGACCTCTGGAAACACAGTCCTTCACCCTCCCCAACAGTCCACCATCCTGACCGCCAGTTCATCACCCTCACCACCTGTTCATCAGCTTCACCACCAGTCCATCACTCTCACCACCAGTCCAACACACTCCCCACCATTCCATCACCCTCACCACCAGTCCATCACCCACACCACCAGTCCATCACCCTCCCCACCAGTCCATCACCCTCACCACCAGTCCATCACCCTCCCCACCAGTCCATCACCCTCCCCACCCGTCCATCACCCACACCACAGTCCATCACCCTCCCCACCAGTCCATCACCCTCCCCACCAGTCCATTCCCCTCACCACCAGTCCATCACCCACACCACCAGTCCATCACCCTCCCCACCAGTCCATCACACTCTCCACCATTCCATCACCCTCACCACCAGTCCATCACCCACACACCAGTCCATCACCCTCCCCACCAGTCCATCACCCTCCCCACAGTCCATCACCCTCCCCCTCAGTCCATCAACCACAAACCCGTCCATCACCCTCCCCACCAGTCCATCACCCTCACCACTAGTCCCTCACCCCCACCACCAGGCCATCATCCTCACCACCAGTCCATCACCCCTCACCACCAGCCACAACCCTCACCACCAGTTCATCACCCTCACCACCTTTTTCATCACCCTCATCGCCAATCCATCACCCTCTCCGCCAATCCATCACCCTCACCTCCAGACCATCACCTCAGTCCATCACAAGCAAGGGAAGTGTGGAAGGGAGTTCATCTGTGGGGACACAGATGGACTTCTGGAAACACAATCCTTCTCCTCCCCACCAGTCCATCACCCTCACCACAGTCGATCACCCTTACCACCAGTCCATCACCCTCACCAATAGTCCATCACCCTCTCCACCCGACCATCACCTCACCACCAGTCCATCACCTTCAATACCAGACCATCACCCTTACCACCAGACCATCACCCTCACCACAACTCCATCACCCTCACCACCACTCCTTCATCCTCTCCACCAGTCCTTCACCCTCACCACCAGTCCATCACCCTCACCGCAAGTCCATCACCCTCACCACCAGTATTTCCCCCTCACCACCAGACCCTCACCCTCACCACAACACCATCACAGCAAGGGAAGTGAGGACGGGAGTTCATCTGAGGGGACACAGATGGACTTCTGGAAACACAGTCCTTCACCCTCCCCACCAGTCCATCAAACTCACAACCAATCCAACACCCACACCCCCAGTCCATCACCCACAATACCAGTCCATCACCCTCACCGCCCGTCAATCACCCTCACCACCAGTCCATCCCCTCGCCACCTGTCCGTCACCCACACCACCAGTCCATCACCCTCCCCACCCGTCCATTTAACCCACACCACCAGTCTTTCACCCTCTCCACCAGTCGATCATGTCACCACCAGTCCATTTACCCTCCCCGTCAGTCCATGACCCACACCACCAGTCCATCTCTCTCACACCAGTCCTTCACACTCACCACAACACCATCACCAGCGTCCATCACCCACAAACACCAGTCCATCACCTCACCACCGTCCCACCACCCTCACGACCAGTCCACCACCCTCACCACCAGCCCTTCACCCTCCCCACCAGTGCATCACCCTCACCACAAGTCCATCACCCTCACCACCAGTCCACCACCCTCACCATCAGTGCATCACCCTCACCACCAGACCATCACCCTCACCACCAGACCATCACCCACACCACCAGTCCATCACCCTCACGACGAGTCTATCACCCTCACCACCAGTCCTTCACCCTCACCACAACACCATCACCAGCAAGGGAAGTGAGGGAGTTCATCTGAAGGGACACAGATTGACTTCCGGAAACATAGTCCTTCACCCTCCCCACAAGTCCTTCACCCTCACCAACAGTCCATCACCCTCATGTTCAGTCCATCACCATTACCACCAATCCATCACCCACACCACCAGTCCTTCACACTCACCACAACACCATCACCAGCAAGGGAAGTGAGGAAGGGAGTTCATCTGAGTGGACACAAATGGACTTCCGGAAACACAGTCCTTCACCCTCCCCAGCAGTCCATCACCCTCACGAAGAGTCCTTCACACTCTCCACCAGTCGATCACCCTCACCACCAGTCCTTCACCCTCCCCACCAGTCCATCACCCTCACCACCAGTCCATCACCCTCACCACCAGTCCGTCACTCTCACCACCAGTCCATCACCCTCACTACCAGACCATCACCCTCACC
Source organism: Cherax quadricarinatus (assembly GCF_026875155.1). NCBI lineage: Eukaryota > Metazoa > Arthropoda > Malacostraca > Decapoda > Parastacidae > Cherax > Cherax quadricarinatus. Next base: position 35,934,709 of record NC_069454.1, on the reverse strand, counting down.
AGTCCATCACCCTTACCACCAGTCCATCACCAGCAAGGGAAGTGTGGAAGGGATTTCATCTGAGGGGACACAGATGGGCTTCTGGAAACAGTCCTTCACCATCCCCACCAGTCCATCACCCTCACCAGCAGTCCATCATTATCCCCACTAGTCGATCACCCACACTGTCAGCCCATCACCCACACAACCAGTCCATCACCCTCCCCACTAGTCGATCACCCTCACCACAGTCCATCCCCCCTCAACGTCAGTCCATCACCCAAACCACCACCCATCACCCTCACCACGAGTCCATCACACTCACCATGAGCCCATCACCCTAATCACCAGACTATCACCCTCCCAACCAGTCCATCAAACTCACAACCAATCCATCACCCACACCACCAGGCCATCACCCCCAATACCAGTCCATCACCCTCACCACCTGTCTTTCACCCTCTCCACCAGTCCATCACCCTCACCACCAGTCCATCACCAGCAAGTGAAGTGTGGAAGGGAGTTCATCTGAGGGGACACAGATAGACATCTGGAACCACAGTTTTTCACCCTCACCACCAGTCCATCACCCCTCCCACGAGTCGAATCAAAAACCCTCACCACCAGTCCACACCCTCACCGATCAAGTCCATCACCCTCACCACGAGTGCATCACTCTCATCACCAGACCATCACCCTCCCCACCAGTCAATCAAACTCACAAGCAATCCATCACCCTCACCACCAGTCCATCACCTACAATACCTGTCCATCACCCTCACCACCAGTCTAATTTCATTCCCTCACCACCAGATTCCTTCACCCCTCTCACACCAGTCCTTTCACTCCCCACCAGTCTAACACCCTCAACCGCAGACTTTCACCTTCCACCAGCCCATCACCCTCACCTCCAGACCATCACCTCACCACCAGTCCATCACCCTCTGCACAGTCCTCACCAGCAAGGGAAGTGTGGAGGGAGCTCTCTGAGGGGACACAGATGGATTCTAGGAAACACAGTCCTTCACCTCCCCGCCAGTCCAATCACCATCACGTCAGCTCATCACCCTCACCTCGAGTCCATCACACTCACCACGAGTCCATCCACCCTCACCACCAGTCCATCCACCAACACCACCAGCCCATCACCCACACCCACCAGCCCACACCCACATACCAGTCCATTACCCTCCCACGTATTCGATCACCTCACTTACCAGTCCATCACCCTCACGTCAGTCCATCACCTTCACCACGAGTCCATCACACTCCACGAGTCCATCATCCTCACCAACAGTCCATCACTCTCTCACCAGTCTATCACCTCACCACCCAGTCTATCACCCCCACACACCACCATCACAAGCAAGGGAAGTGAGGGCAGTTCATCTGAGAGGGACAGATGGCGTCTGGAAACACAGTCCTTCACCCTCCCAACAGTCTATCACCCACACCACCAGTCAAACACCCTCTGGCACAACCAGTTCCATCGCCCTCACACCTGTTTATCACCCTCACCACCAGTCCATCACCCACACCACCAGTCCATCACCCTCCCCACCACCAATCCATCACGCTCACCACCAGTCCAATCACCCTCACCACATCCATCACCCTCGACAATCAAGTCCATCTCCTTCACCTCCAGTCCATCACACACACCACTAGTCATCACCTCTCACCCACCAGTCCATCACCTCACCACAGTCATCACCTCACAAACCAGCCCAGCACCCTCACCACCAGTCATCACCCTCACACCAGCCCATCACTACCACCAGTCCATCACCCTCACCACCAGACCATCACTTTCTCCCCACAGTCCATTAGCAGCAAAGGAAGAGATTAAGGAACTTCAATCTGAGGGGACACAGATGGACATTCGGAAGCATAGTCCTTCACCCTCCCACCAGCTCATCAAAACTCACCAACAGTCTATCATCATCACCAACCAGCCCTCACCCTCACACCAGTCCATCATTCCCTCACACCAGACCATCAATCTCCCCACCAGTCCATTAAGGCTCAGCAAGGAAGGAGTTTAAGAACTTCATCTGAGGGGACACGGATGGGACATTCGGAGCATAGTCCTTCACCCCTCCCTCAGTCCATCAAACTCACAACAGTCTATCATCCTCATACCAGACCATCACCCTCATCAACCAGCCTTTCACCCTACCCACCAGTACATCACCCTCACCCACAAGTCCATCACCACTCACCACTCAGTCACCACCCTCACCATCAGTCCATCACGTCCTCACCACCAGACCATCACCCTCACCACCAGTCCTCATCCTCACCACAGTATTCACCCTCACCACAACTACCATACCAGCAAGGGATGTGAGGAAGGGAGGTTCATCTGAGGGGGACACAGATGGACTTCGGAGACACAGCCCTTCACCCTCCCCACCAGTCCATGACCCTCACCACCTGTCTATCACCTCACCACCAGTCCTTCACCCTCACCACAACACCATCACCAGCAAGGGAAGTGAGGAAGGGAGGTCATCTGAGGGGACAAAGATGGACTTCTGGAAACACAGTCCTTCACCCTCCCCACCAGTCCATCACCCTCACCACCAGTCCATCACCCTCACCACCAGTCCATCACCCTCACCA
>NC_069454.1:35917105-35927105 GCF_026875155.1 Cherax quadricarinatus | reverse complement strand
CCTGTTCTTCAAGATTCTCCTTCGTGTATGGACTGATTGAAAGCCACTGTGTGGCGAAACATTTCCTCAATAAAGATACCCCAAGAGTCTGCACATGTGTCTAATTTAATCAACGTTGTCGGTTCACTGAACCATTCGTCTAGCAAGAACTCAATTTTAAATTAAGTCCTTTCTGAATTTTTCTCTTATACGTTTAAATATATATATTTTTTTTCATTTGTGTTAACCGATAAAAATATATTTTTTCCAAAAAAGAATCTTGAAAACCTTATTATAACAAAACACAATTAAATTTAGCCTAATCCAACTAAATATATTTTAGATAAGTTTAGAATAATTTAATGATAAACAGTAAACCATGAAATTTTTTTTTTCGTTATGTTCAGAATAAATTTTTGCGAAATTATTGCATACACATGTTTTCGCTTGCCTTATTCGGCAAGAATAGCGCTGCTATTTAAGCCAAAATCGCAAGTTTTATATATATTTTATTTTAATATATAATATAATATATATATATATATATATATATATATATATATATATATATATTATATATTTATATTATATATATATATATATATATATATATATATATATATATATAATTATATAATATATATATATTATATATATATATATATATATTTCGTGCCGAATATGTAAAAACTGGTCAATTAGAAAGAACTCATTTAAAATTAAGTCCTTTCTGAAATTTTTCTTATACGTTTAAAGTTTATATTTTTTTCATTAATGTTAATGTAAAAAATTTGATTTTGCCCCAAAGAATCTTTGAAAACTAAACCCAACCTTTTTTATAACAAGAGCAATTTATTTTAACCTAACCCAACTAAATATATTTTAGATTTGTTTACAGTAATTTTAATACTAAACAAACACAGTGAAATATATTTTTTTCGTTAGGTTCAGAATGATTTTGGCGAAAAATTTTTGCATACACAAATTTTCGCTTGTCCTATATGGGAAGATGAGCGTTGCTATTTAACCAAGATCGCAAGTTCTGCCTATTCGGCTCTACATATATAACATGCTAGGAATTCCGCGAGAGCATTGCGAAATATAACACAAACACTGATATCTGCTGAAGGATACTCGAACCCTACAACCTTAAGGACAAGGTACGCAAGTGCTTTACCAATCTACATCGCACAACTGGATTGCTCTCGCGCGAATTCCTTGCATTGGTTGAAATCTTCTAGTAAGGCTGATGGCATGCAGGGGATGAGATGAAAAGCTGTAAGCTTCTCCCCGAAAGCTGCTGCCTTGGATCAAACGTGTAGCTCATGCTACACGGCCAAGGTCATTGGTCCAGTGTGGGTAGATTGGTTAAAGCACTGCGTACCTGGTCCTAAGGTATCGTAGGTTTTCGAGTCTCCTACAGCCAGACATCATGTTTATATATATACATATATTTCAAACACACCGGCCGTAACCCACGAGCGGGGTGGCCCAAAGGAGAGATCAAAGATTTCTCCTTTTACATTTAGTAATATATACAGAGAAGGGCATTCTAGCCCCCCCTGCTCCCGGCATTTTAGCGCCTCTACAACATCGAATTGCTAACGACTGAGGAAGAATTCTGTTCCACTTCCCCATGATATAATAGGATATAAACAAGAATAAGAACTAGAAAGGAAATAGCAGAAAACCCAGAGGGGTGTGTATATATATGATTTGTAACACGTATGTGTAGTTTAGCCTAAGTGTAGTAGAAGTAGCAAGACGTACCTGAAATCTTGCATGTTATTATGAGACAGGAAAAAGGACACCATCACCAGAAACCTACCATCATGTAAAACAAATACAGCATTCGTTTTGCAACTCACTTGGCAGGACGGTAGTACCTACCCTGGGCGGTTTGCGTATCTAACCAACCTACTACCTACATAATATATATTAGTATAAATATCTATATATATAAATATATAAATATATATATATAAATATAATATATAATAATATATATATATATATATATATAGATATATATATATATATATAATATATATATATATATATAACACGTAACAACATGTACCGTATGTGCCCCTTTATATCAATAGAGTCTCACTAGGATCTTCAGTACCAAATTATGTAATAAAATATTCCCTATATATAAAATAATTAAAATATATATCTATATATCTAATATATATATAAATATACATATATAATATATATATATATATATATAATATATATATATAAATATATATATATAATATATATAATATATATATATATATATATATATGGGAGCAAGGGGCTAGTAACCCTTCTCCAGAATATATACAAATTAAAATGAGAAACTTCAGTTTTTTCTTTTGGGCCACCCCACCTCAGGGGGAAAAACGGCTGGTACGTTGAAAGAAAAAAAAGATATATATATATATATATATATATATAAAAATATATATATATATAAAATAATATTATATATATATTATTAAAAATTTTTATTTATTATAGGAGACAAAAAAGTAAGGGGTTTTACATATCGCCGGGGAAAAGTGAGACTATCATGTTGGACCCCGGGGGAAGGAACAAAAACCCTTATCAACAGTTTTGTCAATATCAATCAAGAGCAAATTTTTTATTTATACATTTGCAATAACTTACATGGCCTAAAATTAGGAAATATTCCAAAAATTTTTAGTTAACCATAATAATAAAAAGAACATAAATCTCACACGAGGAAATCTTCACAATTTTCCCTTTTTCACGTAAAAATAAGTTTTAACGAAAAAATTTTCCAAATAAATTATTGAGGGTTTTCATTTTTTATCATAACTACTATGATACTTTGATTCCTGTTGTCAAATTACTGAGACATTTTGCATTCTTATCAAAAATTGAAGTTTATCTTATCATAATTATTGAAGATCTTTGACTCTTATCATAATTATAGATGTGCTTTGAAATTTTTATTATCAAATTATTTGGGTAAATCGGGGGGGTTGCGCCACACCTCAAAAACTCGGGCAATGTTTTCTCTCAGCTTCACAAACAATAGCCCTGTTTCTGAAAAAAATTAAATTTTTTAATGTCTTTTCCCCGGTTTTATGTACGGATTGTGAACGTAAGTGAATGTAACAGTATTAATGTTTATTTCTGTGGTCTGGCTGGGAAACAAAGCAAGGATCTCCGAATTCTCTAACAAAAGACCGATATCTCAAAATGATTTAAATTTGGGGTCGGATCGATCATAACAACTTACACCTTCGTAAGGCTTAATGATAGGAGTGGATAAATGGAATGTTATAGTTTATAAACCAATCTACTTTAAAAGATGCACATTAAACACAACATAGTGTACACACCGTTCATGGTTTAAATATCGAAAAGAGCTCGGGTTTATGAATTTTGGTGATTTCTTTAGTTTCCCAATCAGACCACAGAAATAAACATTTAGGTGTTATGTTCCTTAAACCCTTTACACATAACATACATAAAACAATGGAACATTAACAGGGGGCATTAACAAAAACGCCACCTATTTTATTTCTAGTGTTTTTTTTAAAATATGTAATTAAGGACAGAAAAGGGGTTGGGGGGGGCAGGTCCCAAGAAACCACAGTTAAGCTTGGCAGAAACAAGAGGGGGGTTTTAGACTGAACAATCGCAAAAAGAGCGACAGCAGCTGAGGTGAGGACACAAAAGCTAAAGGGGCTAGGATGAGAGAGGACAGAATCAGCAGAGGGCAAAAATTTTATATAACTTACGGCTACTTTACCATTACCTTCTTCATGGTCCCAAGAAAGTAATAGTTAACTGGGAAGCTCTTCTCAAAGACAGCTTTAAGTCGGGAGAAATGTTGGTGCCAAGTATCGAAAGCTACTACTATTTCGTCCAAATGAGATGCCGTGCCTTCAGGTCTTTTAATAGCCTTTGACAGATAAGGCGGAGATTTCCTTTGCCTTATCTCTTAAAGGTACCTGATAGCAACGTTTAAGATGGTCTAGTTTGTAAACAAAAGTAGCCTTACCCATAGAGTCCATTACGTCATCCAAACTTGGTAGAGGGTAAGCATCTGGAATAGTGATCTCATTCACCTTACGGTAGTCTGTACACATTCGGAAACCTCCATCAGACTTCTTAACAAGGATACATGGTGAAGCCCACGTAATGGATAACTCCTCCTCTAATCCGTGTTCTCACAAAAATGCTACCTCCTGCTGAAGTAGCCCCTGTTTTTCAGGATTAGCTCTGTAGTGGAGAGCTTAATAGGCTTAATGTTTCCAACATCTACATCATGATACGCCAGTGTACATTTTTTCAGGAAGTCCGAAAATATGTTAGGGTAAATCTGTAAGAGGGCTGTTAGCCTTACTATTTGATTTTTAGACAGCCCCAACATTAGGAAGCTTAACTTGAATTTCTGGAATGGTGCGCAAGGAATCAGCGTCGTCTAAAGAGGCAGAAGAGAGTCATTACTGGGACTTTATGAGGGTTATTTTAATTTGATTTATGTGGTAAATTTTACTTTTCGTGGGTTTATCATGGGGAACTACCACATAATTTACATCATAGATTTTACTCATGATTTGTATGGGTCCCATAAATCTAGCTTTTAAGATGCGGCCGGGTACAGGTTCCTGCACCAGCACCTTGTCTCCTGGATTCGAATCGAATCGAATCGAAGCGAAGTAGACGACGAGAGCTGTCGTGAGATGGGAAGGAAGAAGGATAAGGGAGGATGGAAATAACTGGAAAAGGATGGGAAGGAGGGGAAGAGGAGGAATCAAGGCAAGTGGCCCAACCACTTTGGGACATGTGGTACCGAAGTACTAGAGGCGTAGATGGAGAGGCTTAAATGATGTCGTTACTTGGCTCTCTAGGAGAGGATGGCGAAGGCAGCGGCAGGAGCTGAGAGTGTCAGTAGGCAGCAAGTAGGAGGAGTTAGTTATTCTCTTGATCTGGTTGTCAATGTCTTTGAATTTTTGTGTTCTAGAGAGTATGGTGTCACACGATAATGCGAGAGCCTGTAGAAGAGTCGTATGGTTTGGAGTTGGTGGATTATCTGGTTGACGGTAGGCGAATGGGCTTTTCGTCGTGGTGCAACGTTTGCAGTGTTTGTTCTTGGAGATGTTGGATGAGTTTTTAGGCGAGTCATAGGGCTGGGGATATGTGTCGTGGTGAAAGAACATGATCCTTTGTGTTTAACCCATATTGTTTCCAGGTAATCCTGACGTGAGTGAGGTGTAAAGGCGATGGTGAAGTTTGAGGAAGTGGTGTTGATGGCGGAGTAGGTTTTTGAGTGGTGTTAAAAGGTGGAATTGACGATTCGCTGTCATCTTCATAGAACGACTAAAAGATGTTTCTGGTGGCACGGCTTCTGATGGTTAGGATTTCAGTGATGTGGTGGCCGGTGGAGGCATCTCATTGGACAAGATTTGGAGTGACGTCACTAGTGGTGGTGGAGATGGAGCTTCTTCAGCAGCAGCGGTGGGGATTAAGTCCTTGGTGAATTTGAGAATTTCTTCAGAGGTGGAGATGCTGGAAATGTAATGATGGCATAAAAATGAATGCAAATAACTCGATGATGGTAGAGTAAAAGGATCCATGTCAGCTTGAGAGCGGTTAGTCGACTAAATGGATCTTCGTTAGGTCACATGTTGTGGTGGTGGAGGCGGCTGAGTAGAATGCTTGACAGTAATTTATAGTGTCTGCATGCAACTTTCAACTGCGGGCATACTTTGGTGTGTTGTTGGGATAGATTTTTTCTTTGCTGCATCTTTGTGTTTTCTTCAATAATATCCTTTCTAGACGGACATTTTGCTGCCATGTATGGTGATCATTACTTTTGCAGTATTAAACACTCTGGTTGTGTTGGAGCAACCAGCGTGTTTAAGTAAGTGCTATGCCAAGGCGTCTCTTCCATCCATCGCTTCCTTGAGCACGTCGCAGAGGACATCATACAGTGTGCCAGAAGATTACCTGCTAATGGGACTGTATTCTGTTGATTCCTGCAACAGTTTTCTCTCACTGCAGCTGCGAACACCAACATAGGACGTGGATTCATCCAGTCTGATGATAATCTTTCCAAGGCACCTTGGCACTAGAGGATTATAGACAGTGGATAATTTTTTAAATTTATACCTAGCCTTGGTGAAAGCATCCCTAAAAGTTTGGCTAAAAAGTTAAGTACTCTGGTTCCTACATAGACTAGGATGCAAAGTTACGATATAAATCCTAGTTATTGTTTAAGAAATGACTTTAGTGATTATTCTGGCGCATTGGTGAACTGCTTCTGGATACCTAGTAACTTTGTCGCGTGAAAAAAATAAGTAACAGGTTCCTGACTTGATTTTTTGGTAAAGTCCCACACAATGAATGATTAGCTCTGCAAACAGTTTGTCCATCTGCAGTCTGGGATGAAGCAGCGCAGTAAATGGGGCGGTCCAGGTTTCCTACATGTGGACATTCCCCCTAACTAATGACAAGAGCGGATGAGATTCCTCACATCTACCTTATTTTTGGCTAATCCAACTTTCAATATTCTCTAAAGAGTTTTTGTAATTCCTAAATGATCTCTTAAAAAGGAATTGTGGGGTATTTCAAAATTTGTGACCTAAATTTTCCTTAGAAAATTCCAGTCTATCTGATTTTAAGCTCACAGCCCTTCCTCCTTACCAGCTCTCTGTGGCAGAGCAGTAGGTTTGGTATGTTTTAATTTTATATTTGATTGGAGATCTGAGTGGGATTCACCCATGGCTGCCTAAAAGTGAAGTTTAAGGAAGGATCCTCTTCGTTGTTCTTCTCGAACGGACATTCCCTCAGGCATGGAAACAGAGATTCTAGCAATCCCTGCAACCCTGGAGTAGGAAACATGGCCCTGGGACTTTTCACAAAATTTACGAGGCTCGGCCATGTTTCTCGTAAAACAAATTGTCTAGCCCATGATCTGAGTCGTCCAAGGATGGGGTCACCATTCTCGACAGAACATCCTTCCGATTTTGCCCGAGTTATGGCCAACATCGCGAGAAGAATTATCACTACAGGTTCTGGACATTTGTCGAATTAAGAAAGTTATATTACCCAGCAATAACACGGCATCTTTCATAGAATCCCTCCAGAAACGCCCTAACAGTCAAATATCCTTTATAATATTCAACTTGTACATGTAACTCATGTAAAGGGAGAGAAAATACAGCTCCTTCCAAATGCTTTGAAGAGAACGAGGAGTGCAGGACGTCTTTCAAGAGGGGAGAGTAATCCCTCACTTATAAGGGAACAATGAGCCCCCTGGAATCCCATAAAAGAAAAGTTGATACTCAATATTTTTTTTCATTCCTCTTGAAGGGAGAAAGTGGCAAGGTAATGTAGTATGATGGCCATATCACGCTCTACTTCTTTTTGGTTCATCTCCCCTCAAGGAAGGTTTCCTTGATGTTGGTGAGGGCTTCTTGATTTAGGAATTGGATCTCTGCTTCCAGTTCCCCGAAAATAAAGCCTGAATGCCTTCCAATCCCCCCCCAGGCGCTGTAATACCCTGTCCGGGGTTAGCGCTTCCCCCTTGATTATAATAATAATAATTTGGTTCATCTCAAAAGGGAGGATGTTGAATTTTCCTAATGACTGGGGTTTAATTGGGGAGTTCGACTTGACGTGGCCAGGTTTATGACAACGATAACAGATTATTTCATACTTTAATTTGCTCCTTTTAAATTTTTGTGGCTGGCGCCTCTCGGTACTGGCGTCGTTGCTCACCATGAGTTTGATGTCGTCGCTCACCACATTGACCGCTAGTTTGATGTCGTTGCTCATCAGACGACTTACTTGGTTTGCATCGTTGTTCACTTTCATTCTGCCACTTCATCCTCTAGTCAGAGTCAGGTCCATACGATTTCTATTCATGCCAGGCTTTTGGGAAAAAAAGATTAGACAGCTCGACAAGGACAGTTAGCCTCAAAAGTGTCAGCCAGCCTGGAAAGCCTCAAAAGCAATGGTCAACGAATGATATTCAAGACTCTAACTTCTGGTCCAAAAATTCCAGCAGGTTTTCCACCAAAAGTAACTGCACAAAGGGCCGAAGAAGTTAGCGACACCCACTTGCCTTATACCACTTCGTAAAAGTTTTTGACTGATGCCTTAAAAAGGGTTTTAACATGAGACTGACCCAGCTGATACTTGCACAATTTGAATTCCTTCCTGTACTTGGCGGCAATTCACTGATATGCCCCCAAGAACCGTTGTTTTAACAACCCGATAATCAGCAAATTCTTCATTATTTAAAATAGGTGCGAACTCTTGTCCTTTGAGGTACAACGCTGTGTGCACCCGTGCTGCTCAGTGCTCCCCGCGCTACCTCAATGCTCGTGCCTTACTTTTTTTTCAGATGCCTCGAACAACACTTCAGGCTCAGACTCAACAAAACTAACCTCCAAGGAAGGTTCCTTGATGTTGGTGAGGGACTCTTGGTCTAGGGAATTGGATTTGTGCTCCAGTTCCCTGAATTAAACCTCCCACATCCCCCCACAGGCGCTGCATAATCCTACGAGTTTAGCGCCCCCTCCTTGATTATAAAAATAAGCAAAGCGAAGTACTAACAATGTTTTTTGCACTCTAAAGTAGTTACCAATAGTTTGTTTCAATTGCCTCCTCTTCTCTCTATCAAGCTTTACCAAATGCTCGTAACTCTCTGGTTGTTTGAGTATGAGTTTAGTTAACTCAACCGCCAACGAAAGTGACTCGTCATGAGATAAACCCGGTGCACCATCTGCTTCACCAGACTGCTGCTCTGATTCCTCCCGCATTACGAAGGAACCTAAGCGGAGATCAGCGATTAATAGTGAGAGTTCATTGGTATTCTATGCCAATGGAACGAGCAATTTGCCAGCAACGATGTAGAGATAGTTTGGGCAGATTTAGAAGAGTATATTCAGACACCAGCCTCCTCACTCATCTTGGTGGTGTAACTCAACATAAAACGCTATTTGTAATGCACGCAACAAGCAGCAATAGCAGGATACACATAGTAGCAAGACTGACAGGCAGTACAAAAGGCGATAGCGTGCAATATGACTGATACCAAGACCAGCTCAAACTTCAGCTCCAGCTATGGACAAGCCTCCATATTATGAGCACAGTTAAAGGATGGCCTGTGAAACCTGTCGTAATGGGAATTGGAACAAACAAACTCAGCAGTAACTAATGCACATTTTGCCTTCACTCACTATAAAACAGAAAATGTACAATGTACAATATTTACAGATGAATAGTATAAGTGTACACCACATGACAGATGGCAAAGCAGAAGCCAAAAGAGTGCAATGTACTCAATGAACAGGTTTGGCAAGTTTTGCCAGTGCTTACCGCAAGTGAACCAGTTGCTTCAGCTTTGGCGGGCTTGCTTGTGATTGGGCAATGAACCAAGGTACTGATTTAAGGACGGGTACCATACGATCGTTAAACCCTGCACCCAATTTTCGCTGGTTGGGAGGCAGCCTATATGGGGGTGTGACATTCGCCCAATAAATTGTAACATGCTCTTTGCATGCCACACTAACCTCGACACTACTCTCGCAGCAATGTCTTTCGCAGTAACCTTCAACAATTTCACTCACAATAGTGTCACAGTAAAATTAAAAACTACACTCACAATAATCCACAGTAACATTCAACACTACTTTCACTGTAGTGTTTCCCATTAACCTTTAACAGTACTCTCACAGTAATATCTTACAGTAATATTCAACAATCCTACTCACAGAGGTTGCTCTCTCACGATAACCTTCAACCCGCTCACAGAGGTTCATTTCTCACTATAACCTTCAACACTACATTCACCGTAGTCTCTCGTAGTAAAACCAGAACGCTACAACTCACAGTAGTGTGTCTGATATTAACTTTTCAGCATAACTCACAGAAGGGTGCTTCACAGTAACCTTAAACACTACTCCAGAACTTTCAAAAAACTCACATTGACCGGCAACCCTCAACATTTTCAAAAGTAGTGTCTAACAGTAACATTCAAACT
>NC_069454.1:35885944-35916605 GCF_026875155.1 Cherax quadricarinatus | reverse complement strand
TCAGGGTAATGATATGATTTTGTGTATATGGACTCAGTAAGGTTTTTGACCGGGTCCCACTCAGAGACTATTGAGGAAATTAAAGACATGGAATAGGAGGAGAATTTTTTTCCTGGATAGAGGCATGGTTGAAAATAGGCAGCAGGAGTTTGCAAAAAATGGGGAGAAAATCAGAGGGGGGGAAAGCGTCCGAGGGGGTTTTCCCAAGGGGGTCAGTTTTGGGCCCCCCTGCTTTACAATCTACATAAAACATGATGAGGGTTAAAGAGGACACGGAAGTTTGCCATGACCCAAAAAATGGGCCCGTCGAATTATTCTGACGGGGAAATTCGAGCACCCCAGGAAGATTTGAAAGACTGATGCAGTGGTCGGAGAAGGGGCAGATGCCTTTAATTTTATAGAAAAATGCAAAGTTCTAAATGTTGGACGGACAAAAACCATCCCAACATAAAAACTAATAATGAGATTTTAAATTTTTCGGATTGAAAAAAAGTTTTATGTTTGGTTAGGTTTTTGAAACCAAGAAACGTGCATGTGTTCGCAATAAAGCTAATAAAATCTTGGCTTCAATCAAGAAGCAAAATAATAGGATCTCGGGTTTTTTCTTCACTCTATACACCTTGGTTAGGCCCTCATTTAGTTTGCTGACAGTTTGGTCACCGTTTTACAAATGGATTAAATTCTCGGGAAAAAATGTACAAAGGAGGATGCAAATTTGACCCTGTATCAGAAACCTTTCCCCATGGGGTAGACTGGGCCCCTGAAACTGCACTTCTAGAAAGACGTAGAATTGGGGGGATATGATTGAGGGTATAAATGGAAGACAGGAATAAATAAAGGGGATGTAAAAAGTGTGCTGAAAATATCTAGCCCAGCAGGGCTGCAGAATGGTTTTTAAATTGGAAAAAAAATTAGATTCAGAAGGTATGGAAAGTATGGTTTTGGTAATAAGTTGTGGATGGTTTTAACAAAAAACCCCAAATACGTTATAGAGGCGAGTTGTGTGCTTTTAAAAAAAGGTTGGATAATACATGAGTAGATGTGGGTTTGGGGGTGATTAGCCTGATGTTGTGACCCGGTCGGTTGCCGGTTCCCCTTAATCAATGTGATGCCGGGCTGGTTGGGTGCTTTTCTTAAGCCGGTAGGAGACTTGGCCCGCCTGCATGGGCAGTGGGCCCTTTGAGTGTTCCATCTTTCTTTTTTTTTATGTTTGTGTATGTATGTGAGTAGTATAGTACTGGTTAGTAGTAGTATAGATGGTGTAGTAGTATAGCCTTGTATGTGTATAGTACTGGTGTAGTATTTTAAAATTCAGTATAGTCTTTATAGTAGGGGTAGAGTAGTATAGTATGATATGTAGTATAGTTGGTATAGAGTAGTATAGTACTGGATAGTAGTAGTATGTACTGGTTAGTGTAGTATATTTATGGTTAGTAGTTAGTCTGGTATAGTATGGTATGTAGTGTTGTACTGGTATAGAGTAAGTACTGGTATAGTAGTTTAGTATGGTTGTTGTATAGTATGGTGTAGTAGTAGTTGTACACGTATGTAGTAGTATAGTACTGGTATAGTGTGTATATAGGGTAATATTTGTATTGTATGGTATGTAGTAGTATAGTATGGTATAGTAGTTAGTACTGGTATGTAGTGATAGTATGGTTAGTAGTAGTATGTACTGGTTAGTAGTTAGTACTGGTATATTTGTTAGTATGGTATAGTGTATCCCTTGGTTTGTAGTAGTATAGTATGGTATAGTAGTATAGTACGGGTATAGTGTATAGTATGGTATGTGTACGTCTGGTATATAGTTTAGTACTGGTTTTGTTTATAGTACGGGTGTAGTAGTATAGTATGGAAATTTTTATATAATGTGGTGTAGTTATGTAGGGTATAGTAGTTTTTTGTAGGGGATTTTTGTATGGGTACTGGTATTTGTAGTATAGACGGGTAGTAGTAGTAAAGTACGGGTAGTAATTTATGTATTTGTAGTTTAGTAGTGGTTTAGTAGTGTAATAGAAAGTATTTTAAATAGTAAAATGTTTTAAATAGTGTGTAGTATAATAGTGGTATTGTGTATTTTTTATGTAGTGTAATAGTTAGTATTGTAGTAGTAACGTAGTGAAGGTATTAGTATTGTTGTGTAGCAGCAGTGTATAGTATTAGTGTATGAAAAATTTTTTTAGAATAGTTTTTAGTAATGTAGTGCCTAGTAATTGTTGTAATAGTAGTAGTAGTAGTTGTAGTTTTTTGTTGAAGTATAGTATTAGAAGTGTAGTATTTATATTATTTTTTGTATTTTTGTATTTATTTTAGTAGTATGTATTAGTATTTTTAAGTAATGTTTTTTTTGTAGTAGTAGTGCCGTAGTATTATTAGTAGTAGTAGTGAGAAGTTTAATTTTGTAGTGAAAGTACAGTATTTATATATTATTAGTGTGTGAATAGTATTAGTAGTAGTGTGTTAGTGTAGCAGCTTTTTAGTTTAGTTGGAAAAATAGTAGCTTAATGTGCAGTAGTAGTACAGCAGTAGAAGCTCGGTAGTCACGAAAAGGCTTGATCGAGGGGAAATAAACGCCACAATGACTACTGTCAGGGAGGCTGGAGTGGGAATTAACACACCGTGCTACTGTCAGGAGGCTGGAGTGGGAATAACACACCGATGCTACTGTCAGGGAGGCTTGGTTGAAGCTTTGATCCAAATCTGGAATAATAACAATAATAATTAATAATAATAAATAATAATAATATTAAACAAACGGTGGTAAAAACTCCTCAATTACTGGGAGCGCTTGTGGTTCCTGAACCTGTATTCCTGGAAAGGCAGGCGGGGAGAGATACAGATTACATACACCTGGAAAATCCAAAAGGGACTAGTACGAACTTGCACACGAAAATCACTCACTACGAAAAGCAAAAGGACTTGGCAGGACGAAGCAAACATTCCCCCCAACTGAAAAAGCAAAGGTTGTCACTAGGCACGTTAAGAGACCATACAAACAAGTGTCAGGGGCCCGAGATGTTCAACTGCCTCCCAGCATAACATAAGGGGCGAATACCAACAGACCCCTGGCAGTCTTCTGGTGCACTGGAACAAGCACCTAAAGTCGGTTCCTGACCAGCCGGGATGTGGCTCGTACGTTGTTTGCTGTGCAGCCAGCAGCATACAGCCTGGTTGATAAGGCTCTGATCCACCAGGAGGGCCTGGTCACATGACCGCGCGACGCGGGGGCGTTGACCCCGGAACTCTCTCCAGGTAAACTCCAGGTAAGATATTTGCGACACGGTTCGCTCAGAGTTATCTCTGAGTTACCAGACTTGCCACGTGGAGGCCAGTGGGTTCGTCTTTAGGGTCCCCCACCCTCGCCCTCCCCAGGGTCAAGGTGTCCAGGAATTCAGCCGTGGGCCCCCGGATGTCTCCCCTTCATCATTTCCCTTAGGGTCAGCCTCGCTCTCTTTCTCTCTCTGCTTCCAGCCTCAGCCTTCCCCAGGTTCATGTATCCAGGATCCATCTGTCTGCCTTACGGATGTTTTCACTTCCTCACTTCCCTAGGTCAGCCTCACCAACCTGTTTTTCTTGTTCTGTCCCAGGTTATGTATCCAGGAATCCTTCCGTCTACCGCGGAACATTCTTCCCTTCCCCACTTACCCAAGGTCAGCCTCAAAATGCATGTTTTCTTGCCTTGCTCTGTTCATGATCCAGGAATCAATCCGCTCGCTCCCGGATGTCTCTTCTTCCCACTTACCTAAGGTCAGCCTCAACAACAACCTTCCTCAAGTTTCATGTAGCCGGAATCCATCCGCTCGCTCCGGATGTCTTCCCTTCCCCATTTCCCTATGGTTCGGCGGTTGGCCTTCACGGATCAGTGTCTCCAGAATCCACTACGTCACCTCAGGTGACTCCCCTTCACCACTTCCCCAGGTCAGCGGTATTCTTGCCGTTTCCGCAGGATATGGATCCAAGGGATCCTTCCGTCTACCGCCGAAGGATACTTTCCTTCCCCACTTACACAAGGTCAGCCTCAACTGCATGTATTCTTGCCTTGCTCAGGTTAATGAATCAGGAAATCCATTACCGCATCGATCCGGATGTCTCTACCCTTACCCACTTACCAAGGTCAGCCTCAACAACTTACCTTCCCCAAAGTTCATGTATGCAGGAATCCATCCGCTCGCTCGGTGTCTTCCCTTCCCCTTTTCCCTAAGGTCGGCGATGCCTTCCCCGGATCAGTGTCTCAGGAGTCACAATTCTGTCACCTAGTGGACCTCCCTTTACCACTCCCCAAGGTCAGCGGTATCCGTTGCCATTCACTGGTTCATGTATCAGGGAATCCTTCCGTCTACGCCGGATATCTTCCTTCCCCACTTACCCAAGGTCAGCATCAACTGCATGTATTCTTGCCTTGCTTCAGGTTTCATGTATCCAGAATTCCATCCGCTCGCTCCGGATGTCTCCAATTTCCCCACTTACCAAGGTCAGGCCTCAACAACAACCTTCCTCAAGTTCATGTATCCTGGAATCCATCGACTCGCTCGGAGTTTCCCTTCCCCATTCCCTATGGTCGGCGGTTTGCCTTCCGGTCAGTGTCTCCAGGAGTCCACTTTTGTCACCTGAGTGGACTCACCTTTCCCAATTCCGAGATCAGCGGTTTTTAATTTTTCTTTTTTTTGGGCCATTCCCCAGGATCATGTATCCAGGAATTCTTTCCGTCTACCGCGGATATCTTTCCTTCCCCACGACTTACCCAAGGTCAGCCTCAACTGCATGTATTCTTGCCTTGTCAGGTTCTGTATCCAGGACCCATCGCTCGCTCCGGATGTCTCCCTTCCCCACTTACCCAAGGTCAGCTCAACAACAACCTTCATCTAGTTCATGTATCCAGGATCCGTCCGCTCGCTCCCGGATGTCTTCCCTTCCCCATTTCCCTAAGGTGGCGGTTGCCTTCCCGGATCAGTGTCTCCAGGAGTCCACTTGTGTCATCTGTAGTGGACTCCCTTCCCCACTTCCCAGAGTCAGCGGATTGCCTTCCCCGGATCAGTGTCTCAGGAGTCCACTTGTGTCACATGTGTGGACTCCCTTCCCCACTTCCCCAGAGGTCAGCGGTGTGCCTCAATCCCAGGATCAGTGTACTCCAGGAGTCCACTAGTGTCACCTCAGGTGGACTCCCTTCCCCACTTCCCAGAGTCAGCGGTTGCCACCTTCTGTGACCTCTCTGCATGGAAACTTGGTCTTGTCTCGCGGGTCTACGGTAGAGACTGTCCAGGTGGGTGAAGTATGGAGGTGACACACACAGAAAACTGCGTCCAGTAATAATTACACCCACCAAGACAGCCTGGACGTAGGTTCAGCCTAGACGCACCAAGCTGCCTCACAGTTCCGCACCTCGAGAGGCTAATTATGTAACGTAATTTTGGAATCTTTTATGTTATACACTATGAAAATATACTTGAGATCAAGTTGTTTTTTATTAGTTAGCTGTTAAATGTTATTTGGTGAGTGTTCTTTAGTGCAGATGAATACCCAAATGTTGGTTTAATTTGTCCACCACCATCATAACTATGTTAAATATTACACTGCTTTCATTTTTGGTTTATTTTATCCGTCTTTTGCATTTGACACTGATAGCCTAAAAAGCGCAGAAATTGTTTTACATACACTATCTATAAGTATTTTCACAAATATTTATACGTTAAACACATTCACCTTACTCATACATCCTTATACATACACTTGCATGCATAAACATCACACGCTATCCCTGTACTAACAAATACGCTCACAACAATGTACACCAGTTATCTCCTCTCACTATATATGTCTGAGAATCCCACATATACATAGCACACAAACATATCACTCCAAAGCCCATCCCAAGAACAACTTATGTACATACATGTGCTACACATTCTCATAGACATCATGTTACTCGTGCACATGATTACAACAATGTAGCAGAGACAATATATGGGAAATTTAGATATGAGTATTTGCTTCAATATTCAGAATATATAAGACAAAAAAATGTTGGTTTACAGTAATTTGAGAACATTGTTTGTGTAACTTGTGAATATTTAAAGATGTGACAGCTGTACCACGGAACTGTGCTGACAGCAGAGTCAGCCAGGCTGACAGCAGAGTCAGCCAAGCTGACAGCTGTACCACGGAACTGTGCTCTTCTTTACTCTGAATTATTATGTAGATCATACAAGTTTTTTTTTTTGTTTACTTTTCATTTTCATCTAACATAGACATTCCTTCAAACACACATATATACATACATGTGTACCACATATAACATCACTACAAACACACATATATACATACATGTGTACACATATACATCACTACAAACACACATATATACATACATGTGTACACATATACATCACTACAAACACACATATATACATACATGTGTACACATATACATCCACTACAACACTATATTTATCATACATGTGACACATATAAATCTCTACAAACACACATATATACATCATGTGTACACATTATACATCACTACAAACCACACATATATACAGACATGTGTACAACATATGCATCACTACAAAACACTCATATATACATACATGGGGTACACATTATACATTCACTTCCAACACACTACTACCAACACCACTTATATACCATACATGTGTACACATATACATCACTACAAACCACTATTACCTAACACTCATATTTACTCAACTAAAATGTGTTACCTCATACACTTCACTACAAACACACTTACTACCAACAAACATTTTATACTACATGTGTACACATACACATCACTACAGTCACTCTACAACCAACACACATCATGTAATAATGTGAATACAACATACACTCCATTACAAACACACTACTACCAACACACTTATTATACATACATGTGTACCCATACACACCACTACAAAACACCCTACTACCAACACACTTATATACATACCATTTGTATACATACACATCCTACAAACACACTACTACCAACACACAAATATAACATGTCCACACATACACATCACTACAAACCACCTACTACCCAACCACACATATATAACATGTGTACACACATACATCACTACAAACACACCATACCATCACAATATATTACATACATGTGTACACACATACATCACTCAAAAACATACTACCAACACACATTATAATACATATGTACACGTATCATAGGACATATCAACACTCCTCCCTCACCATTGTTAAAATTAAAATTATTATTGTATAAATTGTGAGAGGGAATTTAGGATAATTTTTGGTTTATTATCTCATTTAAATTTTCTATAAGAAAGTGCAATAAGAGGTTATAATTTTTTGATGAAATAATGTGGTAAAAGATGTAAATATGTGATGAAATTATAACTTGAGAGACTGTGGTTAAGATAAAGAAGTATTAGAAGAATAAAAAAACTTTGTTTAAGTAGAATTAATTAATAATAACTTTCTCAATTTTTTTCTATACTGACACTTCTCTCACCCGCTTTATTAATGACTTTAAAAAAAACAATCACACAACAGGACCAAAAAATAAAAACTTTCCCTGATGAAAAAAAAAACACTCGACTTGATTGATTCGATCTGTTGTATTGACAATAAGAATTGTTGGTGGTGGCTGCCACGACCTGGCCAGTACGACTGTGTGTTGCCAAACAACCTGGCAGTACGATCGGTGTGTTTCCACAAAACCTGGCAGATACGGACTGTGTGTTGCCACAACCTGGCAGTACGACTGTGTGCTGCCACAATCCTGGCCA
This sequence comes from Cherax quadricarinatus, assembly GCF_026875155.1. Lineage (NCBI taxonomy): Eukaryota > Metazoa > Arthropoda > Malacostraca > Decapoda > Parastacidae > Cherax > Cherax quadricarinatus. Next base: position 35,908,830 of record NC_069454.1, on the reverse strand, counting down.
GTACGACTGTGTGTTTCACAACTGGCCAGTACGGACTGTCGTGCTGCCCACAACCTGGCCAGTACGACTGATGTGCTGCCAAACCTGGCCAGTACGACTGTGTGCTGCCACAAAACTGGGCCAGTACGGACTGTGTGTTGCCACAACCTGGCCATACGACCTGTGTGGTTGCCCACAACCTGGCCAGTACGACTGTGGTGTTGCACAACTGGCCAGTACGTCAGTGTGGTTGCCCAACTTGCCAGTACGTCTGTGTGTTGCCACAACCTGGCCAGTAGACTGTGTTGTTGCCACACCCTGGCCAGTACGACTGTGTGTTGCCACAACCTGGCCAGTACGACTGTGTGTTGCACTACTGGCCTGTACGACTGATGTTGTGTTGCCACAACCTGGCAGTACGACTGTGTTGTTGCCACAAACCTGGCCAGTACGACTGTGTGTTGCCACAACCTGAGCCAGTACGACTGTGTGTTGCCACAACCTGGCAGTACGACTGTGTGTTGCAACAACCTGGCCAGTACGACGGATGTGTTGCCACAACCTGGCAGTACGACTGTGTGCTGCCAAACCTGGCCAGTAGACTTTGTGTGCCACACCTGGCCGTACGACTGTGGTTTGCCACAACCTGGCCAGTACGACTGTGTGTTGCCACAATCCTGGCCAGTACGATCTGTGTGCTGCCACAACTGGCCCCAGTACGACTGTGTGCAGCATAACTGGCCAGACGACTGTGTGTTGCCACCACTGGCAATACGACTGTGTGTTGCCACAAAATGAGACTGTACGACGTGTGTTGCCACAACCTGCCAGTTACGTACTGTGTTGCCAACAACTGCCAGTACGACTGCTGTGTTGCCACAACTGGCCAGTACGACTGTTTGTTGCACAAACCTGGCCTGTACGGACTGTGTGTTGCCACAACCTGGACAGTTCGGACTAGTTCCGTTGCCACCCACAACCGCCAAGGGACGACTGTGTGTTGCCCACACTGGCAGTACGACTGTGTGTTGCCACAACCTTGCCCAGTACCGACCTGTGTGTTGTCACAACCCTGGCAGTACGATGTTGCTGTTGCCACAACATGGCAGTACGGACTGTGTGTTGCCACAACCTGGCCAGTACGACTGTGTGTTGCCACAACCTGGCCAGTGCGACTTGTGTGTTGCCACAAACCCTGGCCAGTACGACTGTGTGTTGCCTCAACCTGGCCAGTACGATGTGTGTTGCACAACCTGGCCAGTACGACTGGTGTTGCCACAACCTGCGCCAGACGACTGTTGTTGCCACAACCTGGCCGTACGGACTGTGTGTTGCCACTATGGCCAGTACGGACTGTGTGTTGCCACAACTGGCCCAGTACGACTGTGTGTTGCAACAACTGGCCAGTACGATGTGTGTATTGCCCACAACCTGGCCCAGTACGACTGTGTGCTGCCACAACCTGGCCACAGTACGGTCTGTGTGCTGACCACAACATGGACCTGTTAGGTACGTGTGTTGCCACAACCTGGCCAGTACGGACTGTGTGGTTGCCAAACCTGGCCAGTAGACTGTGCTGTGCTGCCACAACTGAGCCAGTACGACTGTGTGCTGCCATAACCTGGGCCGTACGACTGTGTGTTGCCACACCTGGCCAATACGACTGTGTGTTGCCACAACTGGCCAGTACGACGTTGTGTTGCCACAACCTGACCAGTACGACTGTTGTGTTGTCACAACTGCCAGAGTCCGACTGTGTGTTGCCCACCCCTGGCCAGTACGACTGTTTGTTGCCTCAACTGGCAGTACGACTGTGTGTTTGCCACAACCTGGACAGTACGAATGTTCGTTGCCACAACATGCCCAGTACGACTGTGGTGTTGCCAAAACCTGGGCCAGTACGACTGTGTGTTGCCACTCCAACCTGACCCACAGTACGACCTGTTGTTGTTCAAACCTGGCCAGTACGGACTGTGTGTTGCCACAACCTGGTCCAGTACGGATGTGTGTTGTCCAAACAGGGACAGTACGACTGTGTTTGCCACAAATGGCCAGTACAGACATGTGTGTTGCCACAAACTGGCATTACGACTGTGTGTTGCCACAACTTGTTACCAGTCGACTCCCGTGTGTTGCCACCAACCTGGCCAGTACGAATGTGTGTTGCCACAACCTGGCCTGTACGACTGTGTGTGCCACAACCCTGGCCAGTACGGACTGTGTGTTGCCACAACCGGCCAGTACGACTGTGTGATTCCACAACAGGACCGTACGACTGTGTGTTGCCACAACCTGGCCGTATACGATGTTTGTTGGCACAACTGGCCAGTTAAGACTATGTTGCCCACAACCTTGCCTGTACGACTGTGTGTTGCACACCTGCCAGTACGACTGTATGGTTTGCCCACAACCTGGCCAGTACGACTGTTGTGTTGCCAAAACTGGACCAGTTGACTGTGTGTTGCCACAACCTGACCAGTTACGACTGTGGGTTGCCACAACCTGGCCAGTAACGACTGTCGTGTTGCCACAACCTTGCCAGTACGACTGTGTGTTGCCTCACCATGGCTTGGCCAGGTACGACTGTGTGTTGTCACACCTGGCCAGTACGACTGTGTGTTGCCATCAACTGGTCAGTACGCTGTGTGTTGCACAACCTGGTCTCAGTACGGACTGTGTTGTTTGCCACAACCTGGCAGGACGACCTGTGTGTTGCCAACAACCTGCGCCAGACGGACTGTGTGTTGCACAACCCCTGGTCAGTACGCTGTGTGTTACCCACAACATGGTCAGTACGACCGGGTGTTTGCCACAACATGCGCCAGTACGACTGGTGTTGCCACAACCTGGCCAGTACGACTGTGCATGTTGCCACAAACCCTGGCCAGTAGACTGTCTGTTGCCACAACTGGCCAGTACGACTGGTGTGTTGCCACAACCTGGCCAGTACGACTGTGTTAACAAACCTGCCAGTACGACTGTGTGACCAACAACCCTGGCCAGTTCGACTGTGTTGCCACAACCTGCCCAGTACGACTGTGTGTTGCCACAACCTGGCCAGTACGACTGTTGTGTTGCCAACAACCTGCCCAGTACGACTGTTCCACAACCTGGCAGTACGACTGTTTGTGTGTTGCCACAACCTGGCCAGTACGACTGTTTTGTTGCACAACCTGACCAGTACGACTGTTTGCACTACTGGCCAGTAACGACTGAGAGCTGCCACAACTGCCAGTACGACTGTGTTATTGCCACACCTGCGTCAGACGATGTGTGTTGTTTCAACCTGGCCAGTACGACTGTGTGTAGCATCCCAATCCTGGCAGTATTCGACCGTGTATTGCCACAACCTGCTTTAGTACGACTGTGTGTTTTGTCTCAACCGTGCCAGTACGACTCTGTGTTGTCACAAACCTGGCCAGTCGATGTGTGTTGCACAAACCTGGCCAGTACGACTCGGTTTCTCACAAAACCTGGCAGTACGTTGTGTGTTGTCACCAACCTGGCCAGTACCACTGTGTGTTGTTCAACCTGGCCGCCCCCCCCAAGTATGAATGTGTGTTGTCAACACTAGCCAGTACAACTGTGTGTTGTCACAACCTGGGCCCAGTACGAGATGTGTGTTGCAACAACCTGCCCATTAGACTGTCTGAGTTTGCCACAACCGGAAAGTACGAGTTGTGTGTTGTCAAAACCTTGCCAGTACGGCTGTGTTGTGTTGTCACAACCTGGCCAGTACCACTGTGTTGTTGTTTCAACCTGGCCAGTATGAATGTGTGTTGTCACTAACCTAGCCAGTTACAACTGTTGTGTTGTCAAAACTTGCCAGTACGATGTTTTGTGGTGTCCACAAATGGCCAGTTTCCACTGTGTGTTTCTACTACACTGGCCAGTACGGACTGCTGTTGGTCACAACCTGGCCAGTACGAATGTGTGTTGTCAGAACTGGCCAGTACGACCTGTGTTGTCAAAACCTGGCCAGTTACGAATGCGTGTTGCCACAAACCTGGCTAGTACGCCTGTGTTGTCACAACCTGACCCATTACGAATTGAGTTGCCAAAACCTGCCAGTACGAAATGTGTGTTGCCACAACCTGGCCAGTACGACCTGTGTTGTCACAAGCTGCCCAGTACGACTGTGCGTTGTGACAACTGGCCAGTACGACTGTGTGGTGTCACAACTGGCCAGGACGACTCTTGTGTTGTCTCAATCTGAGGGGCCAGTAGATAGTGTGTTAATGGTTAAAACTTCTATTGCTCTATTACACTTCCGGTGGTGAACTGGGAACCAGGCCTTGACACGAAGGAGATTCTTACAGAGGAAGGGGATAACGACCCGTGCTACTGATTCTTCATTCCCCGAGGACAGGTCATTCCAAACTTTTTGTTGGAGGACCCCCGACTCACATATTGTGATCATTCGTACCTATTATTCTCCTCTCTTTGAAGCCATTTATGTTAGTAAGTTGGTGATGAAGTTTCTGTCAGCTACGGCACTAGGAAGCATGAACGCATTTGACCATAATCGACATTATACTGCCATACCTGCCAGGGGAGCCAGTAATGCAGTGTGGGAAGAAAACATATCCTGCCAGGGAAGCAATAATGCCAGTGTGGGAGACCATAATACTGCCATACCTGCCAGGGGGAGACAAGTAGATGCCAGTGTGGAAGACACAACATACCTGCCAGGGAAGACAATAATGCCAGTGTGGGAGACACTACATACCTGCCATACCTGCCAGGGGAGACAGTAATGTCAGTGTGGAAGACACAACATACCTGCCAGGGAAGACAATAATGCCAGTGTGGGAGACACTACATACCTGCCATACCTGCCAGGGGAGACAGTAATGCCAGTGTGGAAGACACAACATACCGGCCAGGAGAAGACATTCAATTGCCTGTGTGGGAGACACTACATACCGCCATATCTGCCAGGGAGGACAGTAATGCAAGGTGAGAGAACAAGATACCTACCTGGGGAGATAGTAATGCCAGTGTGGGAGACACAAGATACCTGCCAGGAGAGACAGTAATGCCAGTGTGGGAGACACAACATACCTTCCAGGAGAAACAGTAATGTCAGTGTGGGAGACACAACATACCTGCCAGGAGAGACAGTAATATCAGTGTGGGAGACACAAACATTCGTGGCCCAGGAGAGACAGTTAATGACAGTGTGGAGACAACATACCTGCAGGAAGACTTGTAATGCCAGTGTGGGAGGGACAACATACCTGCCAGGGGAGACAGTAATGCCAGTGTGGGAGGGCACATCATACCTGCCAGTGGATATAGTAATGCAGTGTGCGGAGACACAACATGCCTGCCAGGAGAGGTGTAATACCAGTGCTGGGGCAAAGGATACCTGCCAGGAGAGACAGTATAATGACAGTGTGTGGAGGACATCAACATACCTGCCAGGATGAGACTGTAATGCAGGTGGGAGGCAAAACATAACCTACCTGGGGAGAAAGTATGCCAGTGTGAGAGACACCAAGATACCTCGAGAGACAGTAACGCGCAGTGTGGGAGACACAACATACCTTGCCAGGAGCAGACAGCAATGCCAGTGTGGGAGACACAACATACCTGCCAGGAGAGACAGTAATGCCAGTGTGCGAGACACAAGATACCTGCCAGGGGAGACAGTAATGCCAGCGTGGGAGAGACAAGATACCTGCCAGGAGAGACAGTAATGCCAGTGTGGGAGACACAGTATATCTGCCAGGAGACAGTAATGCCAGTGTGGGAGACACAAGATACCTACCAGGAGAGACAGTAATGTCATGGTGGGAGACGCAAGATACATGCCTGGGGAGACAATAATGCCAGTGTGGGAGGCACTACATACCTGCCAGGGGAAGACAGTAATTCCAGTGTGGGAGACACTAAGACTGCCAGGAGGAGCAGTAATGCCAGTGTGGAAGACACAACATACTCGCCAGCGGAGACAATAATGCCATGTGGGAGAACTACATACCTGCCAGGGGAAGACAAAATGCCAGTGTGGGAGACACACGATACCTGCCAGGGGAGGACGTCATTGCCAGTGTGGGAGGCGACTACATACCTAGCAGGGAGACAGTAATGCAGTGTGGGAGACATTACATACCTGCCAGAGGAGACAGTTATGCCAGAGTGGGAGGCATACATTCGCCAGGGGGATGACATATAATGCCAGTGTGGGAGACACAAAATACCTGCCCAGGGGAGACAGTAATGCCCAGTGTGTGGGGAGGCACAACATACTGCAGGGAGACAGTAATGCAGTGTGGGAGGCACCACATACCTGCCAGGTGAGACAGTCTTGCCAGTGTGGGAGACACTACATACCTGCAGGTGGACAGGTCATGCCAGTGTGGAAGCAAAACATACTACCAGAGGAGTCAGTAATGGCAAGTGTGGGAGAAATAATACCTGCCAGGGGAGACAATAATGCCAGTGTGGGAGACACAAACATCCTGCCAGGGGAGACCAGTATTACCAGTGTGGAGGCACACATACCTGCCAGGGGACGACAGTAATAGCAGTGTGGAGGCCACAACATACCTGCCAGGAGAGGACCAATAATGCCAGTGTGGGAGACACTACATCTGCCAGGAGAGACAGTAATGCCAGTGTGGGAGGACACAACCATACCTGCAGGATATAAACAGTCATCCACGTGTGGGAGACACTACATACCTAGCCAGGGGAGACATAATGCCAGTGTGGGAGACACAACATACCTGCAGGGGAGGACAATAATGCCAGTGTGGGAGACACAACTTACCTGCATAGGAGAGACAATAATGCCAGTGTGGAGACACAAAACATACCTGCCAGGAGAGACAAATATGGCCAGTGTGGGAGACACAACATACCTCGCCAGGAGAGACAAGTCATGCCAGTGTGGGAGACCTAATACCTGCCAGGAGAGACAATAATGCCAGTGTGGAGAACAACATACTGCCAGGAGAGGACAGTCATGCTGTTTGGGAGACACAAACATACTGCAGTGAGAGACAGTCATGCCAGTGTGGGAGACACAACATACCTGCACAGGAGAGGACAGTCATGACGTGTGGAGGACCACATACTGCCAGGGAGAGACAGTAATGCCAGTGTGGGAGACCCACTTCATACCTGCCAGGGGAGACTGTAATGACAGTGTGGGGAGAAATAATACCTGCAGGGGAGACAGTCATGCCCGTGTGGGAGCACAACATACTGCCAGGAGAGTCAGTCATGCCAGTGGTGGGGAGACACACATACTGCCGGAAGAGAGACATTCATGCCAGTGTGGGTGACACAACCATACCTGCCAGGAGTGACAGTCATGCCAGTGTGGGTGGGACAATACATACCTGACAGGGGAGACAGTATGTCAGAGGTGGGAGACACTACATATCTGCCAGGGGGAAACAGTCATGCCAGTGTGCGAGACACTACATACATGCAGGGGAGACAGTCATGCCAGTGTGGGAGACACTAATTACCTGCCATGGGAGACAGTCATGCCAGTGGGGAGACACTGTTGTGGGTAAAGTTTGAAAGATGCTTGGCGGTAATAGGCTGTGTTAAAACCTTTACTTCAAATTTAACAACCAGAGCAAGCACGTCAACTCAGCAAGCACGCAACACAGCAGGCACGTCAGCACAGCAAGCACGTCAAAAACAGAAGCACGTCAACACAGCAAAACACGTCAACACAGCAGCACGTCATACACTTCAAGGCACGTCAACCGTGAAAGAGCCGAAATGTAATACGCAAACGCGGAGCAACATACACGCAACCAACGGCTGAATAACTGACAAGTACAGTAATGTGGCAAGCAAAGAGCACGGTAACCTTTATTCGTCGCATGTACACACCCTCACTTAAGGGCTATCTCCCCCAACCAGTCGAACAGGTACTAAATGTTGACGTGGGGCCCCGTCGGTCAATTCAGTACCCAGGTTCCAGCCGGATGAGAAGATGGTTTTGGCCAATCAGCAGAGGTGATCGTGGGGTACCACTCACCTGTCTGCCTTGTCCAGCCCCATCCAGAGGCTGGATGAAGCACGGTCTGCTCTCTAGTGGCTTCTTATTTTGACCTTGCTTACCGTGGTGTGCACTAATTATACCTATTGTGGTACATAGTGTATTACTGTACTTACTTCTGTTCTAACTGGCGGAAGGATATAATGCAAGTCAAAAAGCTTTTCTGTTGTGTTTATTTCGATCCCTTTACACACAGGATAACAGGAATCGGGGGTCTCCTGGGTTTGTAATAGGTAACAAATGAAAAGTTACAGTAACTTCCAATAACAGCATACTAAACACATACACAAGTGAAAGTTTGTGTATGCAATAACTTCGCAAAAAAATCATTCTTAACCTACCGGAAAAAAAAATGTATATTTTTCATTGTGTTTGTTTATTATTAAATTTATTGTTAAACTTATCTAAAAACATTTTTAGTTAAATTAGGACTAATCAAATTATATTAAATTAAAGGTTAGTAAGTTTTCTAAGGTTCTTTTAGAAACAAAGTTATTAGTTTTTACCATTAACATAAATGAAAAAAATATATCTTTAACGCACAGAGGAATTATAAGAAGGGACTCAATTTTACATGAGGTCTTGTTAACTGACCCGTTTTTCACCCATTCGGATATGGGATATTGGCCAGTTTGGAAAGGAGTTCTAATATTACTTCATATATGCTTCTAAACTGCTGTTCTGAGCGCCTTGCAAAAGACAGTGATTATGTGTGAGTGAGGGGAAGTGTTTGAATGATGATGAATGTATTTCCTTTTTGGGGGATTTTTTTCATATTATGATATAACGTGGGGTGGCACCGCCGAGATGCACTGACGTGTTATTCCGAGTAGGAATAACCCACCCATGGTACTGTTCAGGGAGGCTGGAGTGGGAATAACCCCACCATGGTTACTTCTGGGAGCTGGAGTAGGAATAAACCCACCATGGTTACTGTTCAGGGACGGCTGGTGTAGGAATAAAACCCCCACCATGGTACTGTCAGGGAGGGCTGGAGGGTGGGAATAACACCACCATGGCTACTCACGTCGGGAGGCTGGAGTGTGGAATAACACCTCCTGGTTACTGTCAGCGGAGGCGGGATGTGGGAATAAACACCACATGGGTTTACTGTCAGGGAGGCTGGAGTGGGAATAATACCACCATGGTACTGTCAGGGAGGATGGAGTGGGAAATAACACCACCATGGATACTGTAGGGATGGATGGTGTTGGATTAACACCACCATGGCTACGTCAGGGAGGATGGAGTGGGAATAACACCACATGGCTTACTGTAAGGGAGGCTGTGAGTGGGAAATAACACACCGATGCTACTGTCATGGAGGCTGGAGTGGGAAATAACACACCAATGCTACTGTCAGGGAGGTGTCGAGTGGGAATACACCACCGATGTACTGTCAGGAGGCTGGAGTGGATTACACCACGATGCTACTGTCAGGGAGGCTCGGAGGGGAATAACACCTACCGATGCTACTGTCAGGGTAGGCTGGAGTGGAATAACACCACCCATGTTACTGTCATGGAGGCTTGAGTGGGAATAACACCACGATGCTACTGTCAGTGAGGCTGGAGTGGGAAATAACACCGCCGCGATGCTACTGTCAGGGAGGCTGGAGTGGGAATAACACCACCGATGCTACTGTCAGGGAGGCTGGAGTGGGAATAACACCACCGATGCTACTATCAGGGAGGCTGGAGTGGGGGTAATAACACCACATGCTACTGTCAGGGAGGCTGGAGTGGAATAACACCACGTGCTACTGTAAGGGAAGGCTGGAGTGGGAATAAAACACCACCAATGCTACTTGTCAGCAAGGCTGAGTGGGAATAACACACCATGCTACTGTCAGGAGGCTGGAGTGGGAATAAACACCACAATGCTTCTGTCAGGGAGGCCTGGAGTGGAATAACCCACCAATGCTAAATGTCAGGAGGCTGGCAGTGGGAATAACAACCACCCAATGCTACTGTCAGGGAGGCTGGAGTGGGAATAACCACCACCAATGCTACTGTCAGGGAGGCTGGAGTGGGAAATAACACCACCGATGCTACTGTCAGCAGGTGGAGTGGGAAATAACACCACCCATGCATCTGTCAGCAAAGGCTGGAGTGGGAAAGGAATAACACCACCAATGCTCTGTCAGGGAGGCTGGAGTGGCGAATAAATCAACGATGCTACTGTCAGGGAGGCCTGGAGTGGGAATAAACACCACCTATGCTTCTGTCAGGGAGGCTGAATTGGGAATAACACCACCAATGCTTACTGTCAGGGAGGCTGGAGTGGGATATAACACACCAATGCACTGTCAGGGAGGCTGGAGTGGGATAAGTACACCCACCGATGCTCACTGTTCAGCAAGGCTGGAGTGGGAATAAACACCACCATGCTATGTCAGGGAGGCTGAGTGGGAATAACACCACCAATGCTATGTCAGCAGGCTGGAGTGGAATAAAAACACCACCAATGCTACTGTCAGGAGGCTGGAGGGGAATAACACCACCAAATGTACTGGTCAGGGGGCTTGGAGTGGGTATAACTCCACACAATGCTACTGTCACAGCAAGGCTGGAGTGGGAATAAACCAACAATGCTACTGTCAGGGAGGGCTGGAGTGGGAATAAACACACCGACATGCTACGTCGGGAGGCTGGAGTGGGGAATAACACCACCAATGACTATGTCAGGAGCTGGAGTGGGATAACACCACCGATGTACTGTCAGGGAGGTGGGGAGTGGGAATAACACACTCAATGTACTGTCTAGGGAGGTGGAAGTGGGAATAAACACCACCAATTGCTTACTGCTCAGGGAGGCTGGAGTGGGAATAACACCGGATGCTAATGACAGGAGGCTGGAGTGGGAATAACACCCCGATGCTACTGTCAGGGAGCTGGAGTGGGAATAAACACCACAAATGCTACTGTAATGGAGGCTGGAGTGCGGAATAACACCACCATGCTACTGTCAGGGAGGTTGGAGTGGGAATAACACCACCATTGCTTTACTGTCAGGGAGCTGGTGTGGGAATAACACCACCGTAGCTACTGTCAGGGAGTTGGAGTGGGATTAACACCAACCGATGCTACTGTCAGGGAGGCGGGAAGTGGAATAACACACCAAGGACTACTGTCAGGGAGGCTGGAGGGGAAATAAACGCCACAATGACTACTGTCAGGGAGGCTGGAGTGGGAATTAACACACCGTGCTACTGTCAGGAGGCTGGAGTGGGAATAACACACCGATGCTACTGTCAGGGAGGCTTGGTTGAAGCTTTGATCCAAATCTGGAATAATAACAATAATAATTAATAATAATAAATAATAATAATATTAAACAAACGGTGGTAAAAACTCCTCAATTACTGGGAGCGCTTGTGGTTCCTGAACCTGTATTCCTGGAAAGGCAGGCGGGGAGAGATACAGATTACATACACCTGGAAAATCCAAAAGGGACTAGTACGAACTTGCACACGAAAATCACTCACTACGAAAAGCAAAAGGACTTGGCAGGACGAAGCAAACATTCCCCCCAACTGAAAAAGCAAAGGTTGTCACTAGGCACGTTAAGAGACCATACAAACAAGTGTCAGGGGCCCGAGATGTTCAACTGCCTCCCAGCATAACATAAGGGGCGAATACCAACAGACCCCTGGCAGTCTTCTGGTGCACTGGAACAAGCACCTAAAGTCGGTTCCTGACCAGCCGGGATGTGGCTCGTACGTTGTTTGCTGTGCAGCCAGCAGCATACAGCCTGGTTGATAAGGCTCTGATCCACCAGGAGGGCCTGGTCACATGACCGCGCGACGCGGGGGCGTTGACCCCGGAACTCTCTCCAGGTAAACTCCAGGTAAGATATTTGCGACACGGTTCGCTCAGAGTTATCTCTGAGTTACCAGACTTGCCACGTGGAGGCCAGTGGGTTCGTCTTTAGGGTCCCCCACCCTCGCCCTCCCCAGGGTCAAGGTGTCCAGGAATTCAGCCGTGGGCCCCCGGATGTCTCCCCTTCATCATTTCCCTTAGGGTCAGCCTCGCTCTCTTTCTCTCTCTGCTTCCAGCCTCAGCCTTCCCCAGGTTCATGTATCCAGGATCCATCTGTCTGCCTTACGGATGTTTTCACTTCCTCACTTCCCTAGGTCAGCCTCACCAACCTGTTTTTCTTGTTCTGTCCCAGGTTATGTATCCAGGAATCCTTCCGTCTACCGCGGAACATTCTTCCCTTCCCCACTTACCCAAGGTCAGCCTCAAAATGCATGTTTTCTTGCCTTGCTCTGTTCATGATCCAGGAATCAATCCGCTCGCTCCCGGATGTCTCTTCTTCCCACTTACCTAAGGTCAGCCTCAACAACAACCTTCCTCAAGTTTCATGTAGCCGGAATCCATCCGCTCGCTCCGGATGTCTTCCCTTCCCCATTTCCCTATGGTTCGGCGGTTGGCCTTCACGGATCAGTGTCTCCAGAATCCACTACGTCACCTCAGGTGACTCCCCTTCACCACTTCCCCAGGTCAGCGGTATTCTTGCCGTTTCCGCAGGATATGGATCCAAGGGATCCTTCCGTCTACCGCCGAAGGATACTTTCCTTCCCCACTTACACAAGGTCAGCCTCAACTGCATGTATTCTTGCCTTGCTCAGGTTAATGAATCAGGAAATCCATTACCGCATCGATCCGGATGTCTCTACCCTTACCCACTTACCAAGGTCAGCCTCAACAACTTACCTTCCCCAAAGTTCATGTATGCAGGAATCCATCCGCTCGCTCGGTGTCTTCCCTTCCCCTTTTCCCTAAGGTCGGCGATGCCTTCCCCGGATCAGTGTCTCAGGAGTCACAATTCTGTCACCTAGTGGACCTCCCTTTACCACTCCCCAAGGTCAGCGGTATCCGTTGCCATTCACTGGTTCATGTATCAGGGAATCCTTCCGTCTACGCCGGATATCTTCCTTCCCCACTTACCCAAGGTCAGCATCAACTGCATGTATTCTTGCCTTGCTTCAGGTTTCATGTATCCAGAATTCCATCCGCTCGCTCCGGATGTCTCCAATTTCCCCACTTACCAAGGTCAGGCCTCAACAACAACCTTCCTCAAGTTCATGTATCCTGGAATCCATCGACTCGCTCGGAGTTTCCCTTCCCCATTCCCTATGGTCGGCGGTTTGCCTTCCGGTCAGTGTCTCCAGGAGTCCACTTTTGTCACCTGAGTGGACTCACCTTTCCCAATTCCGAGATCAGCGGTTTTTAATTTTTCTTTTTTTTGGGCCATTCCCCAGGATCATGTATCCAGGAATTCTTTCCGTCTACCGCGGATATCTTTCCTTCCCCACGACTTACCCAAGGTCAGCCTCAACTGCATGTATTCTTGCCTTGTCAGGTTCTGTATCCAGGACCCATCGCTCGCTCCGGATGTCTCCCTTCCCCACTTACCCAAGGTCAGCTCAACAACAACCTTCATCTAGTTCATGTATCCAGGATCCGTCCGCTCGCTCCCGGATGTCTTCCCTTCCCCATTTCCCTAAGGTGGCGGTTGCCTTCCCGGATCAGTGTCTCCAGGAGTCCACTTGTGTCATCTGTAGTGGACTCCCTTCCCCACTTCCCAGAGTCAGCGGATTGCCTTCCCCGGATCAGTGTCTCAGGAGTCCACTTGTGTCACATGTGTGGACTCCCTTCCCCACTTCCCCAGAGGTCAGCGGTGTGCCTCAATCCCAGGATCAGTGTACTCCAGGAGTCCACTAGTGTCACCTCAGGTGGACTCCCTTCCCCACTTCCCAGAGTCAGCGGTTGCCACCTTCTGTGACCTCTCTGCATGGAAACTTGGTCTTGTCTCGCGGGTCTACGGTAGAGACTGTCCAGGTGGGTGAAGTATGGAGGTGACACACACAGAAAACTGCGTCCAGTAATAATTACACCCACCAAGACAGCCTGGACGTAGGTTCAGCCTAGACGCACCAAGCTGCCTCACAGTTCCGCACCTCGAGAGGCTAATTATGTAACGTAATTTTGGAATCTTTTATGTTATACACTATGAAAATATACTTGAGATCAAGTTGTTTTTTATTAGTTAGCTGTTAAATGTTATTTGGTGAGTGTTCTTTAGTGCAGATGAATACCCAAATGTTGGTTTAATTTGTCCACCACCATCATAACTATGTTAAATATTACACTGCTTTCATTTTTGGTTTATTTTATCCGTCTTTTGCATTTGACACTGATAGCCTAAAAAGCGCAGAAATTGTTTTACATACACTATCTATAAGTATTTTCACAAATATTTATACGTTAAACACATTCACCTTACTCATACATCCTTATACATACACTTGCATGCATAAACATCACACGCTATCCCTGTACTAACAAATACGCTCACAACAATGTACACCAGTTATCTCCTCTCACTATATATGTCTGAGAATCCCACATATACATAGCACACAAACATATCACTCCAAAGCCCATCCCAAGAACAACTTATGTACATACATGTGCTACACATTCTCATAGACATCATGTTACTCGTGCACATGATTACAACAATGTAGCAGAGAAATATATGGAAATTTTAGATATGAGTATTTGCTTCAATATTCAGAATATATAAGACAAAAAAATGTTGGTTTACAGTAATTTGAGAACATTGTTTGTGTAACTTGTGAATATTTAAAGATGTGACAGCTGTACCACGGAACTGTGCTGACAGCAGAGTCAGCCAGGCTGACAGCAGAGTCAGTCAAGCTGACAGCTGTACCACGGAACTGTGCTCTTCTTTACTCTGAATTATTATGTAGATCATACAAGTTTTTTTTTTTGTTTACTTTTCACTTTCATCTAACATAGACATTCCTTCAAACACACATATATACATACATGTGTACCACATATAACATCACTACAAACACACATATATACATACATGTGTACACATATACATCACTACAAACACACATATATACATACATGTGTACACATATACATCACTACAAACACACATATATACATACATGTGTACACATATACATCCACTACAACACTATATTTATCATACATGTGACACATATAAATCTCTACAAACACACATATATACATCATGTGTACACATTATACATCACTACAAACCACACATATATACAGACATGTGTACAACATATGCATCACTACAAAACACTCATATATACATACATGGGGTACACATTATACATTCACTTCCAACACACTACTACCAACACCACTTATATACCATACATGTGTACACATATACATCACTACAAACCACTATTACCTAACACTCATATTTACTCAACTAAAATGTGTTACCTCATACACTTCACTACAAACACACTTACTACCAACAAACATTTTATACTACATGTGTACACATACACATCACTACAGTCACTCTACAACCAACACACATCATGTAATAATGTGAATACAACATACACTCCATTACAAACACACTACTACCAACACACTTATTATACATACATGTGTACCCATACACACCACTACAAAACACCCTACTACCAACACACTTATATACATACCATTTGTATACATACACATCCTACAAACACACTACTACCAACACACAAATATAACATGTCCACACATACACATCACTACAAACCACCTACTACCCAACCACACATATATAACATGTGTACACACATACATCACTACAAACACACCATACCATCACAATATATTACATACATGTGTACACACATACATCACTCAAAAACATACTACCAACACACATTATAATACATATGTACACGTATCATAGGACATATCAACACTCCTCCCTCACCATTGTTAAAATTAAAATTATTATTGTATAAATTGTGAGAGGGAATTTAGGATAATTTTTGGTTTATTATCTCATTTAAATTTTCTATAAGAAAGTGCAATAAGAGGTTATAATTTTTTGATGAAATAATGTGGTAAAAGATGTAAATATGTGATGAAATTATAACTTGAGAGACTGTGGTTAAGATAAAGAAGTATTAGAAGAATAAAAAAACTTTGTTTAAGTAGAATTAATTAATAATAACTTTCTCAATTTTTTTCTATACTGACACTTCTCTCACCCGCTTTATTAATGACTTTAAAAAAAACAATCACACAACAGGACCAAAAAATAAAAACTTTCCCTGATGAAAAAAAAAACACTCGACTTGATTGATTCGATCTGTTGTATTGACAATAAGAATTGTTGGTGGTGGCTGCCACGACCTGGCCAGTACGACTGTGTGTTGCCAAACAACCTGGCAGTACGATCGGTGTGTTTCCACAAAACCTGGCAGATACGGACTGTGTGTTGCCACAACCTGGCAGTACGACTGTGTGCTGCCACAATCCTGGCCAGTACGACTGTGTGTTTCACAACTGGCCAGTACGGACTGTCGTGCTGCCCACAACCTGGCCAGTACGACTGATGTGCTGCCAAACCTGGCCAGTACGACTGTGTGCTGCCACAAAACTGGGCCAGTACGGACTGTGTGTTGCCACAACCTGGCCATACGACCTGTGTGGTTGCCCACAACCTGGCCAGTACGACTGTGGTGTTGCACAACTGGCCAGTACGTCAGTGTGGTTGCCCAACTTGCCAGTACGTCTGTGTGTTGCCACAACCTGGCCAGTAGACTGTGTTGTTGCCACACCCTGGCCAGTACGACTGTGTGTTGCCACAACCTGGCCAGTACGACTGTGTGTTGCACTACTGGCCTGTACGACTGATGTTGTGTTGCCACAACCTGGCAGTACGACTGTGTTGTTGCCACAAACCTGGCCAGTACGACTGTGTGTTGCCACAACCTGAGCCAGTACGACTGTGTGTTGCCACAACCTGGCAGTACGACTGTGTGTTGCAACAACCTGGCCAGTACGACGGATGTGTTGCCACAACCTGGCAGTACGACTGTGTGCTGCCAAACCTGGCCAGTAGACTTTGTGTGCCACACCTGGCCGTACGACTGTGGTTTGCCACAACCTGGCCAGTACGACTGTGTGTTGCCACAATCCTGGCCAGTACGATCTGTGTGCTGCCACAACTGGCCCCAGTACGACTGTGTGCAGCATAACTGGCCAGACGACTGTGTGTTGCCACCACTGGCAATACGACTGTGTGTTGCCACAAAATGAGACTGTACGACGTGTGTTGCCACAACCTGCCAGTTACGTACTGTGTTGCCAACAACTGCCAGTACGACTGCTGTGTTGCCACAACTGGCCAGTACGACTGTTTGTTGCACAAACCTGGCCTGTACGGACTGTGTGTTGCCACAACCTGGACAGTTCGGACTAGTTCCGTTGCCACCCACAACCGCCAAGGGACGACTGTGTGTTGCCCACACTGGCAGTACGACTGTGTGTTGCCACAACCTTGCCCAGTACCGACCTGTGTGTTGTCACAACCCTGGCAGTACGATGTTGCTGTTGCCACAACATGGCAGTACGGACTGTGTGTTGCCACAACCTGGCCAGTACGACTGTGTGTTGCCACAACCTGGCCAGTGCGACTTGTGTGTTGCCACAAACCCTGGCCAGTACGACTGTGTGTTGCCTCAACCTGGCCAGTACGATGTGTGTTGCACAACCTGGCCAGTACGACTGGTGTTGCCACAACCTGCGCCAGACGACTGTTGTTGCCACAACCTGGCCGTACGGACTGTGTGTTGCCACTATGGCCAGTACGGACTGTGTGTTGCCACAACTGGCCCAGTACGACTGTGTGTTGCAACAACTGGCCAGTACGATGTGTGTATTGCCCACAACCTGGCCCAGTACGACTGTGTGCTGCCACAACCTGGCCACAGTACGGTCTGTGTGCTGACCACAACATGGACCTGTTAGGTACGTGTGTTGCCACAACCTGGCCAGTACGGACTGTGTGGTTGCCAAACCTGGCCAGTAGACTGTGCTGTGCTGCCACAACTGAGCCAGTACGACTGTGTGCTGCCATAACCTGGGCCGTACGACTGTGTGTTGCCACACCTGGCCAATACGACTGTGTGTTGCCACAACTGGCCAGTACGACGTTGTGTTGCCACAACCTGACCAGTACGACTGTTGTGTTGTCACAACTGCCAGAGTCCGACTGTGTGTTGCCCACCCCTGGCCAGTACGACTGTTTGTTGCCTCAACTGGCAGTACGACTGTGTGTTTGCCACAACCTGGACAGTACGAATGTTCGTTGCCACAACATGCCCAGTACGACTGTGGTGTTGCCAAAACCTGGGCCAGTACGACTGTGTGTTGCCACTCCAACCTGACCCACAGTACGACCTGTTGTTGTTCAAACCTGGCCAGTACGGACTGTGTGTTGCCACAACCTGGTCCAGTACGGATGTGTGTTGTCCAAACAGGGACAGTACGACTGTGTTTGCCACAAATGGCCAGTACAGACATGTGTGTTGCCACAAACTGGCATTACGACTGTGTGTTGCCACAACTTGTTACCAGTCGACTCCCGTGTGTTGCCACCAACCTGGCCAGTACGAATGTGTGTTGCCACAACCTGGCCTGTACGACTGTGTGTGCCACAACCCTGGCCAGTACGGACTGTGTGTTGCCACAACCGGCCAGTACGACTGTGTGATTCCACAACAGGACCGTACGACTGTGTGTTGCCACAACCTGGCCGTATACGATGTTTGTTGGCACAACTGGCCAGTTAAGACTATGTTGCCCACAACCTTGCCTGTACGACTGTGTGTTGCACACCTGCCAGTACGACTGTATGGTTTGCCCACAACCTGGCCAGTACGACTGTTGTGTTGCCAAAACTGGACCAGTTGACTGTGTGTTGCCACAACCTGACCAGTTACGACTGTGGGTTGCCACAACCTGGCCAGTAACGACTGTCGTGTTGCCACAACCTTGCCAGTACGACTGTGTGTTGCCTCACCATGGCTTGGCCAGGTACGACTGTGTGTTGTCACACCTGGCCAGTACGACTGTGTGTTGCCATCAACTGGTCAGTACGCTGTGTGTTGCACAACCTGGTCTCAGTACGGACTGTGTTGTTTGCCACAACCTGGCAGGACGACCTGTGTGTTGCCAACAACCTGCGCCAGACGGACTGTGTGTTGCACAACCCCTGGTCAGTACGCTGTGTGTTACCCACAACATGGTCAGTACGACCGGGTGTTTGCCACAACATGCGCCAGTACGACTGGTGTTGCCACAACCTGGCCAGTACGACTGTGCATGTTGCCACAAACCCTGGCCAGTAGACTGTCTGTTGCCACAACTGGCCAGTACGACTGGTGTGTTGCCACAACCTGGCCAGTACGACTGTGTTAACAAACCTGCCAGTACGACTGTGTGACCAACAACCCTGGCCAGTTCGACTGTGTTGCCACAACCTGCCCAGTACGACTGTGTGTTGCCACAACCTGGCCAGTACGACTGTTGTGTTGCCAACAACCTGCCCAGTACGACTGTTCCACAACCTGGCAGTACGACTGTTTGTGTGTTGCCACAACCTGGCCAGTACGACTGTTTTGTTGCACAACCTGACCAGTACGACTGTTTGCACTACTGGCCAGTAACGACTGAGAGCTGCCACAACTGCCAGTACGACTGTGTTATTGCCACACCTGCGTCAGACGATGTGTGTTGTTTCAACCTGGCCAGTACGACTGTGTGTAGCATCCCAATCCTGGCAGTATTCGACCGTGTATTGCCACAACCTGCTTTAGTACGACTGTGTGTTTTGTCTCAACCGTGCCAGTACGACTCTGTGTTGTCACAAACCTGGCCAGTCGATGTGTGTTGCACAAACCTGGCCAGTACGACTCGGTTTCTCACAAAACCTGGCAGTACGTTGTGTGTTGTCACCAACCTGGCCAGTACCACTGTGTGTTGTTCAACCTGGCCGCCCCCCCCAAGTATGAATGTGTGTTGTCAACACTAGCCAGTACAACTGTGTGTTGTCACAACCTGGGCCCAGTACGAGATGTGTGTTGCAACAACCTGCCCATTAGACTGTCTGAGTTTGCCACAACCGGAAAGTACGAGTTGTGTGTTGTCAAAACCTTGCCAGTACGGCTGTGTTGTGTTGTCACAACCTGGCCAGTACCACTGTGTTGTTGTTTCAACCTGGCCAGTATGAATGTGTGTTGTCACTAACCTAGCCAGTTACAACTGTTGTGTTGTCAAAACTTGCCAGTACGATGTTTTGTGGTGTCCACAAATGGCCAGTTTCCACTGTGTGTTTCTACTACACTGGCCAGTACGGACTGCTGTTGGTCACAACCTGGCCAGTACGAATGTGTGTTGTCAGAACTGGCCAGTACGACCTGTGTTGTCAAAACCTGGCCAGTTACGAATGCGTGTTGCCACAAACCTGGCTAGTACGCCTGTGTTGTCACAACCTGACCCATTACGAATTGAGTTGCCAAAACCTGCCAGTACGAAATGTGTGTTGCCACAACCTGGCCAGTACGACCTGTGTTGTCACAAGCTGCCCAGTACGACTGTGCGTTGTGACAACTGGCCAGTACGACTGTGTGGTGTCACAACTGGCCAGGACGACTCTTGTGTTGTCTCAATCTGAGGGGCCAGTAGATAGTGTGTTAATGGTTAAAACTTCTATTGCTCTATTACACTTCCGGTGGTGAACTGGGAACCAGGCCTTGACACGAAGGAGATTCTTACAGAGGAAGGGGATAACGACCCGTGCTACTGATTCTTCATTCCCCGAGGACAGGTCATTCCAAACTTTTTGTTGGAGGACCCCCGACTCACATATTGTGATCATTCGTACCTATCATTCTCCTCTCTTTGAAGCCATATATGTTAGTAAGTGTGAAGTTTCTGTCAGCTACGGCACTAGGAAGCATGAACGCATTTTGACCATAATCGACATTATTGAAACTTTAGATAGAAAACTATGTAGCTCACCTCCTCTCTTTGCTGCAGTCATTAGCTGTGATTCAACTTCTGGACTGAGAGGCTGTTCAAAACGCCTATGTTTTAGAGTCATGAACAAGTCCCATAATTATGTTATTGAAGCTGTGGGTTCCTGTCAGCTTTTAAAGAACTGAAGCTACTGAAGAAATCATTTAGTTCGCTTGTGCTTTAATTATATAGCTCTTTGGAGGAGGTGCCACTGACAGTGACAGAATATCTGCTTTCTGATGTGAACCACCTCAGGAAGAAGTTATTCTGTCACTGAAATCAGAAAGCAAGGATGATTTCACAGACTCCAGAAGTTTTGTACCACAGAACTAGTAGATCATGGGTATTTGCCCATGATCTACTAGTTCGAGAACCAGACCCCTGTCTGCAGGGTTGGAAAAGAGTTCAATAGAAGCGTGTTCCGCAGTGGCTTAATGTCCCACACCAGCGGCGCTGGTGTCGAAAACCGCGCAGTCGCCTATGCCGCTGCATCAAGAAAGGCCATCCTGCTCAACCCTCAAATATATATTCAAAACTCCTTAACTTTCAGCAATATATATAACTACGTCTGCTACAATTATGGTTTCTTCAGTTGCTTCTTAAATTATGATATTCCTTTCTTTTTCTGTTAGACTATAAATTCAATACAAGACTTGCATAATTCCATCTTACTCTGTTGTACGTTATTTTTGGGTGGTCATTTTGGTCTCATTTCAAAGGTAATAAAATGGAACAAAATGTTTGTTTAGAAGTATTACTTTTACGCCTGTATGCCTGCGTGTGGGGTAGACATAATGATTATCACACCTTTTCTTTATTTCTCCAGGTAAATTCAACCTGGTGAAATCACATTCCCAGCATTTCAAAACATAAAATGATGAATCATTCATGTCTGTGCTTCATTTTGTTACTATGTATGACAATGGGAGCATGTGAGTGTCATGGGTCGATGGAGTTTCAGGGAGATAGTTCCTTGGAGATTAAGGAAAATTGGGTTTTGTCCAGCTTCATGGTTGATTATTGATGACCCAAGGAATCTGGACAACACTAATAGCAAACTTTAACACGCCGTTAGAGCACGGCTGTGTCTGTCTTTCTGACTGCCTGTGTCTGTCTGTCTCTGTCTCTGTCTCTCTCTCTGCCAGTCAGTCTCTCTATTTCCGAGAGTATTTTCTGTTACCGACACAGTCACAATTTTGCACATTCTATATATATAGAAGATGGTGGCAAGAAAATGCAGGATTCTTTGTTGATATGAATGATTTACAAAACACCAGAACCGCTTACTTATTCAGCTTCTGTTTTTAAGTCATACTTCATTTTTTCTTGATCTACTATAGCTTAAGAGATCATAAGACTGAGGATACTCTCTGAGTGAACAACTCAAAGGGTTGCACCTTATATTAGAAAGAAGTCGAGTCCAATATACTCAGCAGTGCTTCTTAGAACAGCAAATTTATAAGAGAGTTTTAGAAATGTGAAACACTATATCAACTGACTTTAGACCATATAAGACCAGTCATGGAGTTTTTTTAATTTCAAAATGTCTAAATATGCCAAGGTTTTGTCTTCCTTATCTCTAGAGTAAAATGCTATTAATATTTTTGAGAATTTAAGGATGTTTTTGTCAGTGTGTCGCTATTGAAAATTCTGTTGTTACAACTTGCTGTATCTGTGGGGTGGCCCCGGTGGCCTGGTGGCTGAAGCTCCTGCTTCACACACGGAGGGCCCGGGTTCGATTCTAGGCGAGTGGAAACATTTTGACGCGTTTCCTTACACATACTGTCTGTTCACCTAACAGCAAATAGGTACTTGGGTGTTAGTCGACTGGTTTGGGTCGCATCCTGGGGGACAAGATAAGGTCCCCAATGGAAATAAGTTACAGTCCTCGATGACGCACTGACTTTCTTGGATTATCTTGAATGGCTAACTCTCTGGGGTTAAAAATCCGAAGAAAATTTTAAAGTTGCTTTCTGTTT